>CM046812.1:23779008-24379008 GCA_025617385.1 Murraya koenigii
ATTATTCATAGTAAGTGTTGGAGAATTGTCAAACCCGAAATAAGATTAATCACACTATAGTTACAATTGTTCAAATATATATTTTACAACCTAATATCTCTATTAAATATGTTAACGACAATCTTCTTCCTAAAGTATTGTCCATAACTACTGTCAAAATTAAATCATACCTTGAACATTAAATATATCGTAAACATTAACATAAACACCCCACAATCGTCAGTTCTTGGCTGTTGTTGTGGTATACTCTTAACTAGTATAAGTTTCCAAGGCTCTGCGCTCTCTAATTCTGGTCGGAGGTTGTAAAATCCAACATCTTATAGCCATCGAGGAAAAATATTTTGAAGTGGCTTGAATAGTTGAGAATAAACTTTTTCGTCTCGATGTTCCTTTAATGAGTCATAAATAGAGAACCGCTTGTGTACAAAGTCTACTCGAGCTACAACCCAATGATCGCCTTGTAAGTTAATTGGAATGAAAACCTGCATACGGTAGAAATAAAACACATATCCAAAATTTTTATGTTCAAATCTTTAAATATTAAAGGACGTTCAATGTAAGTAATACACACCACATCAACATCCGCGAACGGTTTTGATTTTGTGTCATCCCGACCATTAATGTAGTTATTTAGACTCGTGTAGTCTAATGAATCCACATCATAGTCACCGTTATTCCACTGAGCCTTCAAGAAAACCTAATCAATTCATTACATAAATATTATTACTTATTATAGCATAATAAAACGATAATTATATATTCTTGTATGATTATGTCACGATCAACTACAATGTTACCATCAAACCACTGGTTGAACTCATGAAACAGTGTCGGATCCTCTACTACTCTAAGTAGATTTATATCCACACTTGTCCTTTCGTCGATATGGACATCTGTTCGTTCTATGGCCGAAAGACGCTTAATGTTCCTTCCTCGTTTGTAAGTTTGTAAGTAGGGACTTTTAAGTGCATATGACGTCCTATACTCGCGGTCAAATTTACTTATGCCGGGAGGTGCTTCCTTTAAAATTTGCACACTGTCATCATTTACGTCCTCACATAATAAATACAATGACAGTGGAGTGTGATCATGACAGTCTCGAACATCATCAGGGGCCTATTAATAGTAAAAACTTATTAAATCACAATACATTTAGAATAATAGTAAAAATAAAAAGGAACTATGGAAATTTCTTACTGTGTAAGGGTTTCTCATCGGAGTATCACTGTAATAATGCTTCTTTGAATTCTCAGTATATGAATTAATAAACCCCATTACAGATTTTGCAAACTCTCTTTGTTCTTTTCTAAACTGTCTTTGTTCATTCCGCTCAGCCTCAGCATCCGACATTATCTTGGTCATTGTTTCTTTCATGTCAATAATAGAACGATTAATTCTCTCCATTCTATAAATGACATAATCATACAAGAACTTTGATTTCGACTATGGAAAAAATAAAAATAAATCCATTTTATGTATAACATCATTGTTTTAAAATAATTAGATGTTAAAAATAGCATCTCAAGCATCTAACCTCTTTTGCGACTTCATATTCATCATAAACAAGCGGTTCATCGTCCACTTTATATTCGTATGATTCTGGTGCATGATCGTGCATTTCATATTCATGTTCAACATGTGGCTGATCGTCCACTTTATCTTTGTTGGTGGTATGTTGGGGTGATGCTGCAACATTGATACAGTTGATTACTTAAACAACTTATGGCAATTGAAGAAATTATAATAATATAATAATTGAATTCAATTATTAACTCACATTATGAACCCAACGAGGGATTGATATCTCATAATCCTTTACGCTTCTTCAAAATGACATATCCTTCTCCTGCGTAGTCGGATTGAGTGTTTGCTTAACAATCCCCTGGTAATGAAATAATTGAAATTAGCCATCGCGCATATAAAGTAGTACACCTTAGTAAAACTTAATACTTATGATACGTGTATTGTCGTTGTAAAACTTGTACACTTCAGAAAAACTTATTTTCGAGGAGGAAACACTTTCCCATTTCAATATGCGAGGAGTCTTCTTTTTTGTCTTGATGGTCCACTTTTCTGCTACAAAACCATTAATTACTTCAAACAACCAAGCCTGTAACATGTGAAAATACAAAGTTAGGAAAAAAAATAAAAATACATTGTATAGAAAAAATCCATATGTATTTGAAACGCACCTGCACCCCAGGACAAAAGCCATAAATGTTATACTTCACCTCTTTAAGAGTATTACCCTAGAAAGCCTCCATTTTCTGGTTCAATGCAGTGTCCAAACTTTCATATACTGTTTTCCAGGATAAATGACCCCATGGAAGACTTCTAAAGTACTCAAGATCATCAACATACTTTAACAATAACGAATTTGATACACGTTCATCTTTTCTACCATTAAGTACTCTATCCGCAAAGTAATATAAGACGATCTTTAGCACATCAACATCATCCATGTCATTAAAGTTCAAATGTTCAAAATTTTTATCAAATCGATTAAAAGTAGCACTTAGGTTACCTTCAAAGTACAAATCACGCAACCTGTTATTCGCAGGAAATTTGGCTTCTTTGTGTAAGTTGTATGTACCAAAGCAAAGTCCCGTAACTAAACACCATTCAACGATTGATAACCGTGCTAACTGGCCACTAAATTCAAACCACAGCTGATTTTTATCTTCTTCATCACAACACGCTACTTGCCTAAGTAGCGCGTTGTGAAGGATTGCACCACCAAATATATCTTTCATGAATAATCTTAATTGTTATTTCGTTAACTTCCTCTTGATAGCATCCATCACATTCCCAAATTTTGAGGTATTTGTAATATGCCCAGGAAAGTGTTTCGTTTCCGGAATCTTCATCGTGCCTGGTTTCGTGGCCATTACGACTGCAAAAAAAAAAAAATCAAATTTTTAATTAGTTAATCTGATAATTAAAAAAAATAAAAAAAATTAAGGTTTATTTTTTTTTCACATTCTGTAATATCGTGCGACAGGTGCCTGTCTGTCGCACGATATCACAGAATGTGATCGCGCGTGACAGGTGCCTATCGCACGCTGTCGCGCGCGCGGGTGATTTTTACCTGTTGCACATGTGATTTCTACTCATATTGCACCTATACTACACCTTATAATCACACCATCAACACTTTAATCTTGCAATACACCATAAACTATTTAATCTAGTCTAAGGGGCATTTTATCGAGCACCTCGCGTACCACTCTTTAAACCTAAATTTTACTTAACAATCTCTAATATTTATGGCCAATCAATCCTAACCTCATCTATATGCATCTATACATTGATTTTTCACCAATCAAACTTATCAAAATAGAAAGAAATTAAAATTTACGAAGTAAAAATTACCGGAAATTACAAAATGGAGGATGATAGAAACCCGCCGGAGTTGAGTTCACTGTCAAAAATCCACCCAACTGCCGTTGATTGTTACCGGAGGGAGCCAATCGCCGTTCGGGTCACCGGAGGGAGCCAATTGCCGAGTTTGGTTTTGATAGAGATATGGGCATTATAGGCAAAAAAAAGGCTAATAGCTAAGGATGATAGAAAAAATATAATTAGTTATTTTAGATATTTATAAAATTTTTTTGACTATTTTTATAAATTTCCCAATAAACTTCCACGTGAAGCCTAAAATAATTAAAAAGATTCTATTCGGCCATTGGAATACATGTGCTACAGTACTAGGTATTGAAAGAAGACGTATTAATAGGCCTTTCGCTTTAAACTCGTACGAGTGGGCTTTGTTAAAAATGGCTTGGTGAGTGGACTTTTGCTATGTCGTTGGATGGCCTTGACTTACGATAGGTGGTGAAGAATTAATTTCAATTAGAATCCGACAAGAATTAAGCAAGTCGGTTTCCATCTGATAAAAGGAGCAATTATATTAGCCCAAAGCCCGAATTGAGAAGGAGACGCAAGGCAGAAGCATAGCGGGCGTGTGAGAAAATAAGCATCATAGCCAAGAGATGCTCGTTCAACCTTCGTAGACATACTCTGATCCAAAGAACACAACCAAAAGAACAATTAGATGGTTATTTGTGAAATTTTGTTTCAATTAACAAAAGTTTCCACCAGTATTTGTGAGATACATTTTAGACGACGACGTTTTCCTTTTCATGCAAAGAAGAAATTGAAAAATTTAATGCAAGAAATTGTTTCCTTAAACAGCAATCTCACATATATTTCCCGGGACTGTTAGATAATGCATCATAACGCCCACTATAAAGCTACTCTCAATCATCATTGTTTCTTGAATTAATCCCAGTTCTTGATTGAATCCAATGGAAGCAGAAACAACACAAGTTAAAAGAAAAAGAGTCGTGAAGCTCATCGAGGAGCACCAAGGGAATTCTCGACAGCAAAGCAAATTCGAGAAGAGAAAAGCGACACTGAAGAACAAAGCTCACGAGCTTAAGACACTCTGCGACCTAATGGTGTGTCTCGTCTGTTACGGGCAAGACGGGAAAGTCGAGACGTGGCTGGCGGTCAACAAGTACAAGGAACTGAGAGAGATGCCGGTGCTGATGAAGAAAGCCGAACAGAGGCTTGACCTTGAGGAGTTGTTTGAGAGTAAAAAGAAGAAGATGATGGAGAAAAAGAAAGAGTTTGTTGAAAAGATGTTTTTGATTTTGGAAACTAAAATAGAAGAAGCAGCCTCAGTGGAGGTACTGGGTGTTGTCTAAAGTGGAATCGAAGTTGACGAGTATAAGAGAGACAAATGAATTGGCGATAATTGAGGAGAAAAAAATCAAAAATTTGCCGCACCACCGATTTGGCCTCAAGTTTTTGGTAATAATCTTTTAATGGGGGGTTATGTTATAATAATAATAATGATGATTTGGGTATGAGTTAAAAGCAGAAGACCAATTAATATGTCTTCTTTCAAAACCTAGCACATGCATTCCATTTTGCCGAATAGATTCTTTCTTTAATTATTTTAGACTTCGTGTGGAACCTTATCTGGAACGTAACCATCAATTCTTCGATAATTTCTGCTTCTTTATGCTTATTGATCTTTCATGCACTTTATATCCATAATATCTAATTATTTTATCCTTTAATAAAATACTTGAATTAACTAAAAATAATGTTTGGAAAATGAAGAACAAGCCTGCACGAGGACAAGCCAGCCAGAACAGAAGCCCTGATCACTATCACAAAGACACTCCTGCTCGAACAAAGTTAGAAAGAGCAAGAATGTCCACGACCATCAGGCGAGACCTGATCACGTTATGAGCAGCACCAAGAATAGAAAGAGACCAAAGCTCAAGCAAAGCTAAACCCAAGTATGGTAGCCCCACATCTGTGGTGCAGGACGGTGAACGGTTCTCTCCGAGAAGAAGAAAGTAGCCGCCACACACCCCCACACCATAAAGTCTCGTCACGACGATCGATAACTGACAGGCACCCCCACGCCATAGAGTTTCGTCACTGTGACCAATAACTGTCACATACCCCCACAGCATCAACATTTCGTCAATGTGACCCATAACCGTCAGACATCTCCACACCCCCAGGTTTTGTCACTGTAACCCATAACAATCAAAGACCCCCACATCTAAAGTTTTGTCACTATGACCCATAACCGTCAGACATCCCCACACCCTTAAATTTTGTCACTGTGATCCATAGCTGTCAGAAAGACATAGGCACAATGAATTCAGAGGATGGCGCCCAAGTAAGAGTCCTAGGGAAAAAAGGGGAATAAATATCTGACGAAAGGTGAGGGAAGGGGATTCTTTTCTCTTTTCAACTTTCTATTTTTCGGTTTTTCTCTTATTAAGAGAGAATTTAAAAGAATCAGCCCGTCTACTGACTTGAGCGTCGGAGGATTTTCGCCGGAAAAAATACCCAGCGATCTCTGACACTTTCTCTGTGAATACAGGCTAGGAGGCATCATTGTTTCAGAGAATAGAGAGACGTAAAAATCAGCTAGAAATCCTGCTCGAGGAGTGAGAGACCAAAAAATAACGTCGATATCTTGGAGTGACCAGAAAGCAGCATTAACATTTTGACGTCGTCTGTGGGGATCAGTTTAAAAAGTTAGAATTCGTAGCACACTCTAGAAACAATGTGATAATAAGAGGCAATAGCCGAAGAGAAGTAAGTCTCGAAGAATCGGTGACTCTGAGGAAGGTGGCCAACGAGGCCCGAGATAGAGAGATACAAGAAAGGATGGATCAGATGAAGACACTGACGACCATCCTACAAGAACTCAGGGATGGACAGAGGAGAGCATGCAATGACATTTCTGAATCCAGTCGTGGGAATGCTCCCATTGGGGAGGATGTGGGAACTGGAGCCCAAAGGCAGAGAGTACATAACACGACAAGAAGGGCGGATGCAAACCTGGAGGAGAGGGAGCTAAGACAGCACCTACAGGATACGGCACAAGAACATATGCCAGTTGCACTGCGGAATCCTTCCCGCGTGGAAGGGCTGGAGGGAGAGGTTCGCAGGCTGGCTCAGGTCGTTGAGGATATTCGGGGACATGAAAAAATCCCGAGTTGGAGGATCATGCTAGACAATGAGTCCCCACTCTCAGTGGAGATCATGATTGTTACAATCTCTAGGGATTTTCATTTTCCCGACTTAAAGTTTTCAGGGAAGAGTGATCCGTTGGTGCACATCGAGTGCTTCAATGACATAATTGGAGTCCAGGGCTTGATAGCAGCACAAAGATGTAGAGCCTTCCCACTTACCTTGAAAGGGTGGGAGCGAGAATGGTACCGCAAATTACCACGGCGAAGCATCCAGAGCTTCGAGCAGATGTGCACGAAATTTACAGAGCAGTTCCGTGGGGTAGTTGCACCTGAAGACGATATGATGAAGCTGGTCGAGATTAAACAGAGGGAAATGGAGTCCCTCCGAGAGTTCGTCAAGAGATATCACCAAGCAGTCTTAGATATCGGATCATTCAATCACCCCCAAGCATTGAGAGGATTGAAGGAGGGGGTGAGAATGGGAAGGCCCTGGTACAATTTGAGGAGTCCATCGATCTGCTAATATTCTTATGCGTATGAGCAGATAAAGTGGGACATTATAATTGAGGAAGAAAAAGCAGTGAAGTTGAGGAGCGAGCAAATCAACAAAGCGAAGCATTGGGAGAAAGGAGGGCCTACTCAGGGTTCCTCAACTTCTAGAGGGACAAGGAATCAAGCTGCTCCTTACAATCATTATCAGAGGACCTCCCAACTGCGAATAGGTCACGCTCCATTCCGCAGGTCTCTGAGCAGGGACCAGAGGGATTACTGTTAATTTGGTGGTAACCCGCCTCGTAATCCCCCCATGAATCGGCCCGTACAGAGCCACGACAGAATTGATAGTCCGCTGCCTCCACACGCGGGCAACTTTCCCAGGGATAGGACCATGCAGATGATCGAGCAAAGTCCTACCTATAGGCAGTATACTCCTCTGAAGGTGTCGCTAGAGAAGATGTTCCATGTCATGGAAGAACGAGGTTTGCTGTGTTCCCCAACACCAATGTCCAAACCAGCGAATAGAAGGGACAGGAGCAGGTTTTGCGGATTTCATAATGATCATGGCCATTCAACATCTCAGTGGCATGATCTAAAGAACCAGGTGGAGGATTAAGTGAGAAACTGGTACCTTGATGAATTCATCGATGGGGGACACCCGGTGGTAGAGCGGCAACAGGCAGAGGATGACCAGGCTTGTGATATGGACCGTGAACAACCTACTGTGAGAGTGATGGCAAGAGGGCTAACGATAGTAGGAGACTCGAATAGAGCCAAGAAAAATTATAGCAAATATGCTTTTGCTAATCGTGAGGTCCTGCTCAATATGCATTCCGTAAAGAGAGCAAGAACTAGGCAAGTCCCGATTATGTGGACGGAGGAAGATGAGGAAGGTGTCATATATCCCCACGAAGATGCCCTAGTCGTAAAAAGGTAAATGTTGCAAATAGGGAACTCAATCAGATTTTGGTGGACTCTGGAAGTTCAGTAGGAATTCTCTTTAAGTCCACCCTAGATGAGATATGAGTAGCAAAAGTAAGGCTTGAGCACACAAACACTACCTTGAAGGGATTCGATGGGGGAAGGTTGACCCCCCTAGGAATTATGAATCTGCCGGTAACAATAGGCTCGAAGTCCTTCGAGAAGAATAAGATACTTGACTTCGTGGTTGTGGACAAGGTTAGCCCTTACCAGGTGATATTGGGAAGATCTTTCTCATGAATCAGTCAATCAATGATGTCAACGCACTACCTAGCATTGAAATATTGAATGAACGGAGTGGTCGGGGTTGTTAAAGGTGATCAGAGGGTCTCGAGAAGCTGCTATGCGATAACGGCTAAGGAAGCAATGCAAGTGATATCACTGGACGCTATGGTGGAGTCGAAGAACGGAAGGCAAGAACCTGCTGAGGAATTGGAGGAAATTCTGATAAAGCTGGACGACCAGGAGAAGAAAGTTAAGATCGGCTCGAGCCTAAGCAAGCAGGTGAGGAAGAATTTAGTCAAGTGCTTGCGAGCCCATTCTGTTATATTCTTCTGATCCGATGATGACATGACAGGGATTAACCCGAAGGTGGCATGCCATAAGCTAGCGGTAAGAAGAGAGGCGAAGCCAGTAAAGCAGAGGAGGAGGTATGTCAACTAGGAAAGATACGATGCCATAAACAGCGAGGTGGAGAAGCTGTTAAAGATAGGATTCATAAGGGAAGTTAATTACCTCGAATGGATCTCGAACGTGGTATTGGTTAAGAAGGCAAATGGAAAATGAAGAATGTGTATAGATTTCACAGACCTAAATAAAGCATGTCCTAAAGACAATTTCCCACTGCCGAAAATAGACCAGCTGGTTGACTTCACAGCCAGACATCGTTTGCTTAGCTTCATGGACGCATTTTTTGGTTACAACCGAATTCACCTGTTTCGGTAGGACGAGGAATGCACGGCCTTTATCACCAATCAAGGTCTGTTCTGCTACAAGGTCACGCCCTTCGGCTTAAAAAATGCAGGAGCAACGTATCAGAGGTTGGTGAACAAGATCTTTAAACCTCTGATTGGCCGCACAATGGAAGTTTACGTGGACGATATGATCACCAAGTCCAAAGATGCAGACGAACATGTCAAGCATCTAGAGGAGACCTACACGTTCTCGAGGGAGTACAGAATGAAGCTTAACCCAGAGAAGTGTGCCTTTAGAGTAGGTTCTGGGAAATTCTTAAGCTTCATGGTCAGTCACAGAGGAATTGAGACCAACCCAGAGAAGATAAGAGCGGTACTAGAAATGAAGTCCCCACGCACTCTTAAGAAGATACAAAGTCTTACGGGTAAGCTAGCAGGCCTGAACAGGTTCATCTCTCGGGTAACGGACAAGTGCTATTTCTTCTTCTAAGAGATAAAAAAGGGGAGGAAAACGAAGTGGACACCAGAATGTGAGGTGGCATTTCAGCAATTGAAGGAGTACTTGTTAAAAGCCCCGTTACTGTCGACACCACAAGCAGGAGAAGTTTTATACCTGTATTTGGCCGTGTCGCAGTGGGCAATGAGCTCGGTCCTAATAAGAGAGGAGTCAGGGGTACAACATCCTGTGTACTACATGAGCAAAGCTTTGCTGGAAGCTGAAACTCGGTAGTCGTAGGTAGAGAAATGGGCGCTCGCATTAGTAACAGCAGCTTGGATGTTGAGGCCTTATTTTCAAGCGCACTCAATAGTGGTCTTGACGAACCAGCTGCTTAGACAAATCCTGCATAAGCCAGAGACTTCAGGTCGGTTGGTAAAGTGGTCGATAGAGCTTAGCGAGTTTGACATCAGCTATCAGCCCCGGACAGTAATTAAAGCACAAGCTCTGGCAGACTTTGTGGCTGAATGTACAGAATTAGATAAAGGTACAGATAACGAGCGAGTAGTGGGAGAGCATGTTCAGGACAAATTTTGGGTGGTTACAGTAGATGGATCGTGTGGGGATCAAGGAGCAAGAGCAAGAGTGGTTTTGCTTAGCCCTAAAGGAGTAAAAGTTAAATATGCCATAAAGCTTGAGTTTAAAACTACTAATAACCAGGCTGAGTGCGAGGCCGTCATTGCAGTACTAAAACTTGTGTTAGTGGTGAAGGCAGAGGAGGTGAAAATTGAAACAGATTCCCAGTTAGTGGCAAATCATCTCAACGAAAGCTTCCTAGCGAAAGGCGAGAAGATGGAGGCCTACCTTCAGAAGTTGAGGCAATTAGTTGGGAAGTTTCGAGCAGTGGAGGTGGAATAGATTTCGAGAGCAGAAAAATTTCGAGCGAATATGATAACTTGAATGGCCGTTGTGTCAGATCCCAAAATGCCAAAGTCAATTCCTGTGGAGACCAGGACCAGCTCGAGTATTGAGCAGAAAGACTAGGTAATGAGAGTGACCTCGAGTAGCACCTGGATAGACCCGATTGTCTCTTACATTAAGGAAGGGACAATATCTGCTGATAAGAAGCAAGCAAGAAAGTTGAGGTGTCAAGCAACAAGCCATGCACTGGTTGATGAAGTATTGTACCGACGAGGATACACCCTGCCACTATTATGTTGCTTGGACGAGAAATAAGCCAACTACATGCTCAGGGAAGTACACGAGGGGATTTGTGGAAACCATGCTCATGTGCTCACGGTGATGAACTCGCCATGCTCATTTGCTCAATGGGGAATTGATCTGATCAACCGTTACCAAAAGGACGAGCATCCTCGACACATGCTGTGGTTGCGATTGATTATTTTATGAAATGGGTCAAAGTAGAGGCCTTGAGCAGTTTTACAGATAGCAAAACAACTGATTTTATCTAGAAAAATGTGATTTACAGGTACGGAATCCCTCATGCAATGGTTATGGATAATGGGAGATAGTTTGACAACAACAAGTTCAGAGACTTCTATGCAAACATGGGAATAGAGTCGAAGTTCTGCTCGCCATCACATCCACAGGCAAATAGGCAAGTGGAGGCTGTGAACAAAACTATAAAGCGTCTCTTGAAAACCATATTGGGAGAGCAAAAAGGAGCATGGGTGGACGAGCTGTCTGGCGTGTTATGGGCTTCTAGAACCACACACAAGACCGCTACAGGGGAAACACCATTTGCTCTCGCATTTGCGCACGAAGCAGTGATTCCAGTAGATTTGTGCAAATTTGGATATGCTGGAAGAAAGAAGTGTGAGGTCAACTAGGAAGGTGGCGGAGTATCAGCAGAAAGTAGCTCATTACTACAACCAAAACGTGCACATCCTCCGATTTAAGGTGGGGGATTAGGCTCAAATTAGGAGGGTCCTTACAGGATCTCAAAGGTAGTCTATCCGGGGGCATACAGACTATCTTATCCTGACGAACAGGAAGTCAAGAGACCATGGAATGCAAAGCATCTGATAAAGTATTTCCAGTAAGTTCCCTTGTATAATAGCGTCAATATTCAGTCTCCTTCAAATTAGAGTATGTCAAACCTTGTTCATGAATAAAAGTAAGGGAGAACACTTCTAGAATTGATTCAATTCAAGCGAGTCAAAGCTTATGAAAACAAATAAAAGCTAAGGCCATAAGTCTCGAAGCCTGCCCAAAGTGAGACAAAGAGCCAAGTATAGCTAGAGTCAGCTTGAGCAAGATAAGCTCGCAAATAAAAACTAAGGCCATAAGTCTCAAAGCCTGTCCAAAGCGAGGCAAAGAGCTAAGCATAGCCAGAGTCGGCTCGTGCAAGGTAAGCTCGTAAATAAAAGCTAAGGCCATAAGTCTCGAAGCCTGTCCAAGGCGAGACAAAGAGCCATGCATAGCCAGAGTCGGCTCGAGCAAGATAAGCTCGTAAATAAAAGCTAAGGCCATAAGTCTCAAAGCCTGCCCAAGGCGAGGCAAAGAGCCAAGCATAGCCAGAGTCGGCTCGAGCAAAATAAGCTCTCAAATAAAAGCTAAGGCCATAAGTCTCGAAGCCTGCCCAAGCCGAGACAATGAGCCAAGCATAGCCAGGATTGGCTCGAGTAAGATAAGCTCGCTAAAAAAGAGGCTACAGCCAGGGATCTTAAAGCCTGTTCGTGGTAAGGAAAAAAAACTGGAATACATAAGGGGTAAGTCGAGTTGTTCACATCTTTGCAAACGAGCAAAGTGAATAAAGTAAGCCAGAGTCCTGAAATTTCAATAAGGGCAAGGAAAAAACTTGAAGCCTGTTGGAAACTTATCTCACAGAAAAACTTAAAATAAATTAAAGGTACAAAGACAAAAATGAAAAATCTACTTTCTTTATCCAATTCAGTTCGCCAAGGCTTACAAACACCATATAAAAAAAAAGGGTAGAGCTATAAAAATCAAAGAGTTGGGGCAGCTGGATTGGGAGCTTGAGAAGAAGGAGCAGCCTGAGGATCCTCCTCGGTGAGGGGAATAACTTGAGCCTCCTCGGTGGAAGGAACAACTTCTTCAGGTCCTAACATGCGAAGGTGGACCACTTGGTTGCTGGCTCCTAGCATCCTACTTGTTCATATAGAAGTCCACACCAGCCTCAAGCTTAGACAAGTCCAGCTCAAGATATTCCTTGCCCAAGACATACATGATACACTCGTAGTAGAATGTCAGCCTGTTGTTGTACTCCTCAGTAAGCTGATTGTCTGTGGAGTCTAGTTGCTCTGAAGACATTAAGTTTCGGCTTCCATAGTCTTTTCAAAGGAAAATCTCTAAACATCGAGATCTTTCCTGGCATTTACGAGCTCGTCTCTGACTATGGACAACTCCTTCTCGAGTTGAAATGCCTTTGACTCAGCCATGACAGCCCTCTCCTCAAATATGGAGACCTCGGTTTGGAGCTTTGCCGACTCCTCCTGTTCCTGCTCCAGATTCTTCTTCAAGCTCTGGTTTTCAGCTCTAAGTTTTTTCTCAAAATACAAAACTCTGGACTTGAAGGCTGTGGAGGCAGCATCAGCTTGACATGCAGAGTGCTGGAAGGAATTGGCCAAGTCATTAAGGCTGGAGGACTCCAACTCACTAACAAAGTCTTCTCGTACGTGCTTTGTAAACTCCTTGATGTAAGACTCAGCGAAGTCAGTCTGCTCCCTAGAACATGCTGACTGGGACCTGATAGGAACAGCCGTGCCTAAATCCTAACTGGGGAAGCAGCAAGGTCAACTTTAGGCCTCTTAGGTGGAGTAGAGGAGCTGCTCAGGCTCTCGACAGTACCAGGGTGCTTCTTCAATCGGGCAAGGATGTTGCTCATGTCTTCTTCCTCGGACGCTAAGCCAAACTCAACGAGATTTTGGTGGGTCAATAATTCTTTGCACGCGCTAGCGTTGTCCAAGGTAGTATCCACTTGCAACTTTAGCTCCTCCTCGATCCAATGTGATACACTCTAAGAAACTGTAAAGACTAAAAATAGCAATAAGAAAGGGTAAGAAGAAAAATCAAATCAGAAGGCTTATTGGGGAGCAAATGACCTGGAGTGCAAATGCGAGAAGGAATTTGAGGAATTTCTTCTGAAGCAGAGGCTGCTCGCCCCCAGTCCCCCCCGGCGAAAAAGAACTTACATTTCTAGTTGCCTCCAGATGTGAGGAGATTAGTAATGAGTTTTTTGTTCTTGGAGCTGGAGGTAAAGTTATACCAGTCCGTATCTTTTGGGCTGCTTTTCAGTTGGTAGAGGTGCTTTATTTCGTCAACCACAGGCTCACCCAGGTTACACCAACTCCACATAATATATAGACCGAATAGAAGCCTCCACCCATTAGGGTTCAGTTGCCGTAGTGCCAAATGCAACTAGAAAAAGATTCGAGCAAAATACTAAAGCACTCGAGGTAGAGGGTAACATATCCTTGAGGAGGACAGTTAGGAGTGTTATTCTTGTCAGGAAGATAAAGATCAATGCTGGCAGGAATACGGTAGGTGTCCCTAAGCCTATCTAAGTCCTGCTGGGAGGTTTCACACCTCATGTAGTCAATAGCAAACGACTCGGCCTCTGACCATTGACCAATCTTTTGTCTTTTGTTTGGTCGGATCTCCTCAAGAATGTCACCCTCGACGACATCGCCGGCAACGTTAATGACTTCTTCGGGACTCGGGTCTCTTACCACAACCCCCCTATCGGCTCAAGAGTGACTAGAAGAAGAAGATTCTTCAGGGGACATCCTTCTGGGTTTTGTGTGGTAGATATTTTTCCTAAAAACTAACGGCTTCCCCCACAACACACCTCTGTCAGATTTTGGAAATTCAAACCACATCCTACCAGAATGGGAAACGAAAAGCCCACAAAACAGAAATGACAAGAACGAGAAGAAGAGGTCGAAGAATTTATACCTAAGATTGATTTGGACGGCGTAAACTGTGAAAACTACAATCGAGAAGGTAGATTTCACTTGCAAGCAGTGGACCTTGACTTTAAGGAGTGTGGGGAAATAAGAAAATGAAAAACAGTGAATTTAAGGATTTATAAAGAGGAAAATGAGTCACTCCAACAGATGGCACATTGCTCAAGGGGTCGTGACTGTTCAGGGAAACCTGCTCAGACGAATAATTTCTAGTCTTATCTTGTTTCACTCTCAAGACTAGAAACTGGGGGACTGTTGTTTGGGAAATGAAGAGCAAGCCTGCTCGAGGATAAGCTAGCCAGAACAGAAGCCCTGATCAATAGGACAAAGACACCCCTGCTCGGTGTTAAAGTTGGTTGGGGTCAAGTGTTCAAAGCTGGTCGGGTTCAGATCACTAGGAAGAGCAGGAATGTCCACGACCATCAGGCAAGCCCTGATCACATTATGAGTAGCACCAAGAATAAGAAGGGACCAAAGCTCGAGAAAACTAATCCCAAGTATAGCAGCCCCACGTCTGTGGTGCAGGACGGTGAACGGTTCTTTCCGAAAAGAAGAAAGTATCGTTACGACGATTGATAACTGACAGGCACCCCAATGCCATAGAGTTTCGTCACTGTGATCGATAACCGTCACATACCCCCACAACATCAATATTTCGTCACTGTGACCCATAATTTTCAGACATCCCCACACCCTCAAGTTTTGTCACTGCAACCCATAACCATCAGACACCCCCACACCCAAAGTTTCATCACTGTGACCCATAACCGTCAGACACCCCCACACCCAAAGTTTCGTCACTGTGACCCATAACCGTCAGACATCCCCACACCCCCAAATTTTGTCACTGTGACCCATAGCTGTCAAAAAGACACAAGCACAATGAATTCAGAGGATGGCGCCCGAGTAAGGGTCCTAGGGGAAAAAGGGGATAAATATCTTACGAAGGGTGAGGGAAGGGAATTCTTTTCTCTTTTCAACTTTCTATTTTCCAGTTTTTTTCTGATTAAAAGAGAATTTGAAAGAATCAGCCCGATTACATACTTGAGCATCGGAGGGCTTTTACCGGAACAAACACCCGACAAACTTTGACACTTTCTCTGTGAATACAGGCCAGGAGGCATCATCATTTCAGAGAATCGAGAGACACAAGAACCAGCTGAAAATTCTGCTCGATGAGTGAGTGACCAAAAAAACAACATCGACATCTTAGAGCGACCAAAAAGCAGCATCAACAAATAACAAATAAAACTAACTAACAAACATATAATGAGTGGTAAAATATGTATATATAATATGCTTATCAAAAGTGCTATAGTGTCCAACTTTTTCTTTTCATATGCATTTACTTTTAAATTTTCACTGAAGGTGTTTTGTATTGTATTTTACATAAACTATATAAAATACTAGCTATGGAACCCAAGAGGAGGAGTTGAATTAGATTTCTAAAAATTGTGCAGTGCTTTAATAAAAATTAATACAAATATAAAATGAATTCAAAACAATAATTGATAAATAAAGTAATTTAAAATATAAAGAGTAAAGAGTAAAGAAAATCAAACATAGATGTTTTTTTGTGATTCGGCCAACCTGGCCTACAGTAACACCTCCAAGCTCACTGGATTCCACTAAGCAAGCCTCCAAGGCTTCAAAGATGCATACAATTGACGTTCAATGTATCAGTCAACCTTTATAATAATAGTTTATCTCAAATATCTTAACCTAAGTATTCATCACACTTAAAATCACTCAACTTTGATTTTAAATAAAAATTACAAAGAGTTTCCCTCATACAATATATATGTTTACAAATAAAAGCTCAAAGTGTGAATTAATGAAATAATGACAAGTTTAAAACTCAAGAGAGATTGAAAACATAATAGTAAACTCAATGATGACTGTAAAATCTATTCTTGTTTGAATTTGATTGAGTATTTTTATAGTTGGAGTTAAAAACTAACCATTATTGACATTTTGCTCATAACCGACTTGTCATTTGTCATAACTGGTTTGCTGGTTAAGGTTACCGTTGTAGCCACCATTTGAATTTTTGAATAACCAGTTTGTCGTTTATGGTTAAGCGGTATGCCGTTTGATTCCAGAGAGTTCAATTCAAGCAGCCAGTTTTTCGTTTAGAATTATTCGGTTAGCCGGTTGTCTTAAGTTGAGCGCCGTTTATAAAAAATTTACTTCTTATAAAAAGCTTGCTTTTTCTAAGAATGTGAAATCATATCATTTTGTAAAGAAAATATTTTAGGAGTTTTGAGAAATCATCATTCATTTTCTTATTTAAAAAACATGATCAATATTATTAATTCATGATTTGTTATCATCAAAATTAAAGTACTATATAGCCATATAAGCTAACACTAGAGTATAATTGATTGTGATTATATTTCTCAATTCAAAAAGAGGGGCAACAGTAGAAGAGAATTTGAAATTGATCTTGACATTGCGGCTATGATGGGTTTTTGCAACTTCCATTCTTCCAGAAAATGTTCATAATTTATCTTTCCTTTGATACATTTTATTTCCAGGAATGTCCTCAATCCCTCATCATGTACTTGTATTTTGATTGAGAACCAGCTCTCTCTAATGAATATTGGATTATTGGCTATTTGCATTGTAACATTTCATATCTCTTGAGCTGTTGTACAGTTCTTTCTACTTGAGAGCAATTCTAAATTGAAAATTAATTGTTTGGCATTTGTAAATCCATTTGGTGCTAAGTGCTGTTTGAGAATTATGTTGACTGAATTAGTGATGGAGTTGATTCTATTTGATTCTAGAGTATTATCCTTCCTGTTGGAATTCTAGAATATATATTAGGTAATACAAATAATGAATATATTTATTGTATAATTAAATTTAATATAACCACCACATGCATTGTAGTTTTTCAAATTAAATGCATATGTTTCCTAACATTATTATATCTTTGATGTATTTTTCAACAATATCATCCTTCATGTTGGAATTCTAGAATATATGATAGGAAATACAAACAATGAATGCATTTATTGTATAATTAAAATTATATAAGTGGATCATTATTATTTCTTTTTCTTGTTTCCACTGTTGCCTCCCATTGTATGTTTGTGCCAGTGGCGAAGAAAAAAAATGGAAAAAAAAAGAAAAAAATAGCAGGAAATAATGTCTGTTGTGAAACGATTCTAAAGAATTGAATGAAATGATTCTAAACAATCCAATGCAAATGGTTTCCTGAACTAAATTTAAATTCCAATGACAGCTAATGATAATACGACAATCTTTGAAATTCTTTCAATAAACAATTAATTTGTTGAACATAAAGATAATACACGGTTCATCATCCAAACATAGTTTTTCTTTACACTTTCACATAATATATCAATGAAAATGAATTTGTGCTGTCTAAGATCAACAATTATACTTGTCATTTTGTTCGGTCCATATACCATTGAAGATAATAGACATACATATTAAAATCATATCTGTTGACACCATAAAGAAAATAATAATATCAAATTTCATATAAAAATAACTACATAATCTACATGATTTATACGACTACATATTTTACACAACTTATATGACTACATTACTTACACATCTAAGAGACCACATTTCCTACACGACGTACACGGCTATATTACTTACATAACCTACATAACTATAACCTACATGACCAACTACATGACGTACATAATGTCGAAATGAATACACGACTCAAAATATTTTCACTATAAACATATGTTCTTCAATAAGATATCTTGCTGAAAAAAAAAAATAAAACAACCTATATTGCATACATCTTGACATATAAGAAAAATAGTAAAAAATATTGAAAATAGAACATTATAATGTGAGAAAAAAATATTTAAAATTTTCTAGAAAATATAAAACTTAAAACCTAACAACATTAACATGCTTTATTGGATTGTTTAATGAGTAATGGACCTCATTTCTGTTCAAAAAAATATGGGAAGATATGAAAATATAGTTGTATTTGTGTAAGAGGTTATAAGAGATTTTGAGAGTTATTTTCGGTAGGGTGTATGAAGAGAGTGAGGAATGAATTTGATGCATTCATAAAAACTATTTTAGTGTTTACACATATTTTACGGTATCTATGAAAATAAAAAAGGAGAGGAGTATTAAAATAACCTTTAAACTATTTTGAGGTATTTAATTAAAAACCCCGAAATATATGTTACCTGATGTAGCAAAGATTCCCTCTAATCTATTAAAGAAATTATGTCGCTATCAAGATTGGAATATCCTGACAAAATCTTAGTTTGACAATAAAATAAAGGAAAAGGAGATGAATACCCCAATATTTAGTAAGATGATCATTAACATCTTAAATTAAAAAAAAAAAAGAGAGATTATAATATCTTTTATCTCTATTAATAAAAAAAAAATTACTCTAAAATTTTTAACAAATATAAATATTATATAAATAACATAATCTATGCAGTAAACTAATAATATTAAAATATTTTAATAAATTTAAATATGTAAATTATTATATTTATTTTAATAATATATTTTTAGTTACTATAGAGATTTTAAGCAAATATTTGCATTAAATACATTTTACAATTAAAAAATTCATCTACTAATAATGTTCAAATTATTACTTTACATAATATTCAAAATAATTTAAATTTTAATACATTCTTTTTAATATTATGATTCTACTTATTAAAAAATTAACTTCATTATAATAAAATATTCTAATAGATTGTAAAATATTAAAATATTTTTAAATATTAAGATTATTTTTAAATGTATATATATATTATTATATTTATTTTAATGTTATATTTCTATTTGTTATAAAACATGAGAGTCAACTTTTTTGAGTATAATAAAGGTAAAGAGTATTATAGTTTAAAAGAGATTTTTGTGTCACTTTTTTAAAATTTAGGAATATTAGTGACCATTTCTCTAAAATCAAAAAAGTAAAATTTTAGTAAGTAGTATCAAAATTACATAAAATCTAAATTGTAAATGAACTAAAACTAATTATCTTATTAGAAACTCTATATTTGAACCTTCAAACCCGACGCAATTATTAATTGAGTTAACACTGATATTATTTATTTAATAATCATATCAAATTTAATTACTTAAAATCATTTATTTATGTGATATACGTATCACACATATACTTAATTTACTAACTTTTGTGCCTATTGGTGTGGCACAATCACATCAACTGCCACATAACCTAATATGGTTTTTTTTCATTTTTTTATTTTTTTCTAAATTAATCTAATGCCACATTTTACAATACTATATTTTACAACGCTAAAATTCGGTCACTATAGCAGTACCACTACTACTCCGAGTAGTATTTATTCGTGGTGAGATCTTTTAAAAGTTATTTTTTTAGGAAGATTATCAATTTCTCTTATTCTATATTTAATATGTACCATTTACTCTCTTATTTTTTTTAATAGCAAAACTCTCATGACAGCATAAATTTATAATGTTACCCTTATTTTCAAATATAATTTTATTTTATTTATTATAAATTAAATAAATCACATGAATAAAAATTAAAATAAAAAATTAAGTATTAAAATGAGAAATATATATTTTATTGTTAATAAAAAATTAATATAAAATATTTTTCTTATACTTTTTTATGTTATAATATAAGAAAATTATTATAAAATGATAAAAATATAAAAAATTATTATAAGAAACTTGAATGATAAATAAAAAATTATTATAAAATAAATAATAAAATTTTTTTGTGCTTTTTACATTTATATATATTATAAAAAATATTTATAAAATAAAAAAGTACAAGAAAAATATTTATATTAATTTTTTGTTCACAATAAAATATATATTTTTTATTTTTAATAATTAATTTTTATTTTAATTTCTATTCATATAATTTATTTAATTTATAGTAAATAAAATAAAAATATATTTAAAAATAAGAATAATATTATAAACTTATACTGTCAGAGAAATTATTGACTATTAAAAAAAACTGAAGAATAAATAATACATACTAAATATAGTAAGAGAAAATTAACAATCTCCCTTTATTTTATTTATTTGTAGTCCTATTTTCATAAGATAAACATTTGAGAAATATATATATAGATAAAAATACAAGATTAATATTATTTACTTGTTATAAATAAATAAAGAATTAAAAGAATCTTGTAGTTAGAAGTCAATGAAAACAAAAATGATGTCAAAATTTTTATTTTGCTCTTTTTTTCATTAAGGTAAAAATTTTAAAAATTTCAATCTTATAAGTTATCACAATAGTAATCGCTTTTAAGATCAAATTTTAATTATTAAACTAACTTAATGCAATAAAGTACAACATCAATCATATGATAATTAAACATTAAAACAATATATTGTATAACATTTAACATATTATAATGTTATTATTGCAATAATACAACCGATATCAAATAATATACACCGTAAAATGTAATACAACTTTAATGAGAAAAAAAAAAAGATATTGGACAACAAATACCCTCTCTCAATAATATAAGAAATCTCAATATTGCCGCTTAACTCCCAATACTATGAGTCATTAATTTATTAAATATATATTTCATTACTTATAAAATTATTTAACTATCATACAAAGAAAAACTATTTAACGATTGTCCAAAAGAGACTAGTATTAAAAGTCGAATATTGAATTCTTCAGTCTAATAAATACTGCCTCCCACTCCGGCTAAAGACTATTTCTTCTTATGGCCGCAAACAAACTCAACACATCTACACAAAACAATAATTAGTATTAAAACAAAGAAGGAAATGACTTAATTTACCAAGACAAAAGGTTTGAAGGAGTTGAGTGGACTAGCACCCCTTTAATTTCCTTTTAAAACCCCTTTTGGTTGTTTATGAATTTACCCTTCATTAAAATAACACTTAAAAGACATGAAAGTGAAAAAGGAGTACATGACAAACTCTTAATACCCACCTAAGTGAGTTTTGAGTTTAAAATTTATTTTTCATAATCTTCTTTCAAATTTTTATGGCTCCTATTTGTTTTTTTTTTTTTTTGGCTTTTTTTCTTTTCCAAAGGATTGATTTTAACAAGGGCTGTGAAAATGGTGGCTAATACTAGTTGAACTATGATTTTCAAAAAAGAAATTTTTAGACCTCTAAAATTTAAGTATAATCAATTAATGTAGTAAACCCCATCATAAAGCAACTTCGAAAACTGAAGAGAAGCCCTAATAAATTAAGGTTATTTTTAGTATTCAAAGGGGCTGTTATAAAAGATCAAATAATTTTTAAATATTTTATGAAGGCATATCAAGAAAAGGGATATTAAGAGGAGTTTTGAGGGCTTCCAATAGTCCCACTATAAGGAGTTACCTCACAATAGCATCTAAATCATCCAGAACAACCATCAGCAAATCAAAATTTCCAGACTTGATTATTTCTACATATTCACCTGGTACAAGCAAATTATAAACGAGCATTGTTATCTAATTAATTCACTAATAGGAAAATACTAAAAATCACTCAAGTTTTCTATATTATTTATTATTTCTCTTTATTTGAGAAACATACCTGTAGCTAGATCATATCCAAGGTCCAGATTATCCTGCTTCAATATTTTTTCAACAGCAACTGAACCATCAAATCCAGCAGCACAAGCAATGGTATGCACAGGAATCTGCGGGCTTATATTATTAGTAACAACATTAAGGGCAATAATTTTTTATTTAATTTTTTTATTGACAAGTACATTATTTTAGTTTATCATCAAATTGAAGCTAGCTTCAGTATAATTTATACAACCCAGTACTGACAAAATTATTGCAGCCAATCCAAGAAGCACAGGAAAAGTCCAAGCATGCATCATCACTCAAGCAAGAATAACCTCTCACATTATTTTGATAATAATTCGAGCACATAAATCCCAAGAAAAATCTGACAAATGAAGATTATATAAAGATATATATTATAAATGGAGCATTTCATGTCTAACCTGATATTTTTCCCACAAATGTTATCCCATTTCTTTCTGCTTCGATAAATTTAGGTAGCGTTTACATTTTGAATTGAAGTGGGAATCCTGAGTAAGAATCCTGAGATTAGGTGTATAGAGTGGGAGTGAGAGTAAGTTGTTTTCTTGCACTGAAATGAGAGTATGAAATCAAAATCAAAATCTAATTTATGTGTTTACTTTGTTTTAAATTGCGAGTAAATGATTTGAAATTATAATTTTACTCTTATTTAAAGAATTGTAGTTAAAGGATCATAGTTTTTAACTACAAAATTAATAAAAAAAATATTTGAAAATAAAATATTTATTTTATTGTATTTATAAATTAATAATAATTATTAATAACAACAACACAAATAAAACATTGTTATTAATAATCAGTACAAAATTAATATTTTCTTAGAATAAACTATTTATTATTATTAATTATTAATATTAAATATATATAATATCGTTATTTTAAAATAAATTTAATAATATTATATTTTCAAATAAAGTTAATATATAACATATTAAGATAAAATATAATAATGTCATTGATTCTTTATGAATAAATAATATTATTTTTAAGTAATTTTAATTTAAAATCAACGTAAATTATTATTTTTAACTAAATAAAATAATATTACATTTAAATAAGTTTAATATTATTTTTATTTTTATTTTTAATAATATAATTTTATAATATTATTTAAATAAATATGATATTATTTATTTTATTTTATTAAATATAATTACATTAAATTTAATAAAATTTATATTATTAAATTTAATAAAAATAATTTTATAAAATAATATAATAATATTATTTAATAAATGTGATATGGCTTATTTAATTTTATTAATATAAAAATAAATACTATTATTTTTAATAAATATATTTTATAAAATAATATAATAACATTAATAAATATGATATTGTTTATTTTATTTTATTAAATGTAATTATATTAAATTTAATAATAAATAAAAAAAGAGCAAAAAAAGAAAAGGTGGGAGTGGAATGAGAGGACTCCAAATATAAAAGTAAACATTAAAATGAGAAAACTTCACACTTCACACTCAACGCTCCCACTCTAATAAGTAACCACTACGTTATAGGATTTACCACAATTGGACCTATTTGTATCTTTAGAAAATTGAAAAGCAGTTCCCATACACAACTAGGTTTGGAGAAACAAAACAATTAAGAGAAGTAGGGGGAAACAAAGAAAACCTTAAGAGCATTTTGGAAAAGCTGAACGCCAATCTTCCCACCAGAGGTTGTGGCTTGTAATTTGTCTAACTCTTTAGATGCTTGTAGAAGGGCGACCCCATCACCTGAAATTACATCAGGGCATGAAATATGCAATTTCATCATTACAACCAAGAGAAAGTCGTGGTGTTCCCAAGTATCCCTCCTTATTCATTCACTATACCTTATCCATTCACTATTTCACATCTATTAATATTACTATCACACTTAATTAGTTGACATATAGATGTGGCAATAAGGGGGAAAAAAAAAAAAGCACATACCCCACGACTTTTCCCTCCAACAAACTCAAAACAAAACTGGTAACTTACCAGGTACAATTCCAGCTTCCATTGCAACCTTGACAGCTTTAAGGGCATTAATAATTCTCTTCTTTTTGTACAATCTTGCTTGCATGGCTCCACCAACCTTTAATCCAAAAACAGTCTCATCAAACATGCTTTTAAGGTGGGCAATCCATGTGGTTAAGATTGCCACAACTAAATACTTGCGAAGTAAAATAAATGCATATGAAGCAAACAAACGAACCTCAAAAACAGCAACACTACGAGAAAGGTTCGCAAGCCTCTCTTTTAACATGTTTACTTCATACTCTGAAGTGCTCAATTTAATTTCGGACCTCAACTGTTATAACAGAAACAACAGGAACATGTCAATAAACACAATGGAGAGTCAGATTATTGTTGAAACACCTCAAAAAGCCAATAACAAAAAAACCTGTCTGCATCTTTCTTCAATGTCTGCCTGAACACCAAAGCCACCAAGGACAATGGTATCGTGGTCCTGACTCGAAAAATCGAATGATACTTGAACCTATAACGATTGAGAGGTGGGGGGCTAAGACAAATTGTTCGAGCAAAACCTTTCCTTGACGTGATCTAGGGTTAAGATTGGTACAACAATGATGCATCTATATACCAGTTATTATTAATCTCACCTCTATACATGAGCCAAGCATTTCTGGTGTAATGCTAATAGACCTCTCAGTTACAACCTAAAAATAAAAAGACAGAAAAACACTAATGTGTGGTATATCATTATGCAAATGGTGGAAAATTTATCAAATAAACCTACCTGACCGCCTGTGAGAATGGCAAGGTCTTCCATGATCGCCTTTCTGTTTTCTTGAAATGTAGGAACTTGAACAACACAAACCTTCATCCAATTCAAAGCCCACCATTATTTATTTATATATATAAAACATCAATTTGTAAAAGTAAACTAATAAATGAATGATATATGATATGTCTTATGTTCTTTTGTAATCTAGTGTGATATTAAATTTTCCTTGAAAACATCGTAGATCTCAGAAATAACCATGTAAATTTTTTTGCCCTAAATTTTATTATTTTTCTATTTTGCTAAGAAACTTCGATTACCTTGGTTTTAAAAAAAGTACTGTCTAGCATAAGCGATGCTGCCACTTCCTTGTCAACTCCTTCCGTAACAATCAGTAAAGGTTGTCTCTAAGAAAAGAAATTTCATTAGTTAAATTTGTAATCAGCATAAACTTAACATTTTGCATAAAAATTCTCTTACAGCCATCTCCAGCAGTCCAATTGCTTGCTTAACAAAATTCTTGTTCAAAATTTTATTCTCATGGATTAAAATCAATGGATGTTTCAGAACCTGATAAAACGAAACCAACAGCTCTATTAACACCAAGAATGATACAAAATTATATTTCTAGGTAAAAGTTACAAAAATAAATCACACTGATTCAATCGTTACAATGATATGCTTACACATGTTTTTCTTGGCTTAATTTCATAAAAGAGAGGGGATAAACAGCCCCAGTTTAGCTCCATTGCATTTGTAAGCTCTATTTTTTTATTGCATGTCTCTATCTCATTCTGCAACAAGTTTATGGGGAAGAAAATAGTTTCCTGTTAGGAACCTCAAAAACTTTTGTAGAAAGAAAAAAGAATAAATGTCATTATGAGTACATTGATAGAATAGGAAGAAGCAAAAGTACATGTTCGAACATTCTTTCATATATAAGCAAGCAATCCTACAACATTGACCTCAAGCACTAAAACAAATAGAAGGGGAGAAATAATTTCTTTAATGCCCATGTATTAAAGGGACATATCATGTTCCCAAGTTATTCACAAATAGCCTTAATGTTAATAAGAAAGTAATAAATCCAACATTAAAGGGAAAAATGGTAGAAACACAACCTTTTTTATTTAAAAAAAAAACACACACACGCGCGCGCGCACGCACACATACAAAGGTATCCCTATCCTTTTGTCTCTAGTTGATCATTATATTTTTCTCTTACCCCCCACTCTTTCTCCCAATTAATTTGATTCCAACAAAATGATGAGAAGTGACCCATAAATACTATAAAATTATAAAAGAAAAGTTTAACTAGATTAGCCAAATTAGGGACCATTATAATTTTAGCCAATTTTCATTCTTTCTACTTTCTAAAATCAAAATACCTGTGTGTGTATGGGTAGGGTGTCGGGAAGCCTATAAATCTATAATTCTATTTTTCCCAGATTTCTTAGAACCTCACTCATTTCTAAAAAAACCAATAAATAAATAAATCAGTTGCAAGCAAAGAAAAACAATGACTTTGGTGAGAGATTCTATAGTAACTCTGTTGGTACTACACCCACTTAATGCATGTATGACGTATGCATTTGTTTTGAAAAATCATTATGTAATTAGTAATTATATTGAGTTTATGCACACATGTCATACATGGGTTTAAAGGGTGCACAAAATAGAAGTAGAAAGCTCAGTTAGGTGCTCAAAGAACACAAACACATTAAATGCAAGCCAATTACATACTTAGGTGACATTTGTCTTATTGTCTGGGATCTAAATAATATGTTTGTTTATTTTTTCAAAATTTTCTTTTTAACAGGCAAATCAGAAAAAGCAGTATCTTGCATTTATGCATGCATATAATTAAGAATCAAATAGGAATTATACACCCTAAGAAACATAAATCATGTTGAAGGGTATTTAATTGTAGTTTATAATGTTACATGTGAGAAGTCCTTTATAATAAACACCCATATGAGATAGGTGACACACTCATGTATGATAGGTTTCATATGGGTAGGTTGCAAACTAAGGATTTTTATTCCAAAAGAGAACTTGGAGGACCCATCCATATGTTTTGCTCCTAAACAGGATAAAAAAATATAAATGATTTGTATCAAGTAAGAATGTTCATCTTCATTAAGTCAATGGCAAGAACACACACAAATTTAGTTCATACACATTTAAAGGAGAAAGAAAAACACTCACATTGTTTTGGTAATGAGCTTATTAAGCAACAATGTGCACAATGTGTTCAACAAAATGTATTTAAGGCATTGGATAAACCACAATAGCTCGTTTAGAACAATCGAGCGTGTAGCACACTCAACATATAGTCAAGCACAGTGTGAGCGTTAAAGATACCAACTTTCTTTATCTAATCTAAATTCAACCTTTTCACATTATGTGAAGCACTAAAACTCATAATAAGTACCGAATCAAGCCTTATTCAATTGTGTAACATCCCAACAATGCGCAGAAAAAATAAACATTCGATTTATTTTGGTTTCGATTTTTGAGAATGGCGTCAATGGGCTTTTTTTTCATTTTTTGGAATAAAGCAAGAATGGAGGAAAATGTGAAAGAAATAGTATAATGGGCATTTATAACCCATATATTTCTGGCTACAAATCGGGGAGGCGGGAAGTTGATTAAATAAAAAATGTGACCACCAAGTTTGGTCATCTATAAATTTCTCAAGAATAAGGTAGCACATGACACCA
This sequence comes from Murraya koenigii, assembly GCA_025617385.1. NCBI lineage: Eukaryota > Viridiplantae > Streptophyta > Magnoliopsida > Sapindales > Rutaceae > Murraya > Murraya koenigii. The sequence goes on from CM046812.1 coordinate 23,806,326, forward strand.
AATCAATCTCAAACCAACAGGAACCAACACAAAAGGAATCATAAAAAGAAAAGGCTTGCAAATATCAATAACTTATAACAAATAAAGACATTGATTTGTGAAAATCCAGCACGCAACTTACGGAGATCATATAAAAATCCTTGATTCCAACTTTCCCCAAAGCCTTGGCTACAAGGCCACCAACCTTTCGATCCCCATTTGCAGCTATTTTCGCAATCTTTATAGGAAAAAAAAATGAATCACCAATATGTCAAATTAAATCACTTCACTATCCATATTACTTATATAAGACAACTCCTAAAACCAACCAAAACTCAGAAAGAACCTGTGAAATTTCTTCAAATGGGCTAGAGCTGACAATTCGTGCTGTTTGCAGCAAATGATTCTTAACTACCTCATATGCCATTCCAATACCTGTTTGTAGCTCATCAACATCCACCCCCGCTTCCAATTCCTTTTCTACTTCACTACTCAAGGGATCGCATATCAAATCCTTATATTTGGTGCCTGGAGAAAAATATTTAAACGTCAAATAATAAGTAACCACATCATCTATAAGAGATTCAATCAATATAGTTGCATAAATCCAAAAGGGTAAATGTTCTTCTAGTCGCCACAGTTTGACCCAATTACCTAACCTAGATAGTCCTTGTAAATTTCTTAAAAATTATCTATAACACTCCTGTCACTTCTTTTGCTGTTGTTATATCTGATTTTTCATTGTTGAGGAGTATTTACATTTAATGAAAAATTCTTGAATATATAAGAGGTGCCATATCATCCATGCAAACCAGATGATTTTCTACCATGTGAGCATTTGTTTTTCACCAACATGCAAGTGGTACTTATGTTAAATTCAACTACAAATCATGCCGTACAATCATTATCTAGCTGTATTACCTCATTAGTTGATTGTCTAACCTTAGACATACCAAAGACTTTCCCTTGTTTAAAATAACTTAAATTCAAACAAATCTTACAGAAAACAAGTGAATAATAGATAAATGAATTCTAACAATAACAGATATACGATAAAGACATTTTAAGCAATTACCTTGAGGAGCATATATCCGCATCTTTAAACTAATTTACAATTAAGAGCTGCTAAGTCAACCGAAACAATAGGTCTTTAGTTACAAAGTATAAGCCACTCACCAACTTCAACCTCAAAAAACCTTAGGTCTTCAATCTGTTGTACAAAGCTTGCGCCATTATCAAGATGCTACAACACCAGCAACCAACAATATTAGATGACAAACAGAACTATATAAAATTTTGTTAATGAAATTGAAGAAAATAACATCAAACCACTTGTACAAAAAATTCAACGCCCAAATAATAAATTATAAGGATAACCAAAAAAAAAAAAAACGAAACAAAAAGAAAAGAGATACAAGGCAGTAAACAGACATGTATCATTTGTTCAAGTCCACATATTAAAAGGTCATTTGCCTTGGTTTTGGCCAATCCTTTATCATTTACTAATATATATATAAATAAATATACAAATAACGAATTCATGTTTTGCAAACACTATTTTTTTTATTATTTCTTCATCTTCCTTAAAATTTAAGTAATATATTAATATTATTTTCAAAACTTGACTTCTAAGAATTCTAGACTTTGTTTCAGCCTCTTCAATTTAAACTACACTTCCTAAGAAAAGTGGCTTTCCAAAATCTTCTTTTCCTTCCTTTAAATTAGTTGGTACATATACTTGAATTATGAATTTATATTCTATCAAAGATATTTTATGATGACTAACATAAAAAAAATATGATATAGTTTATTAATTTATTGTAAATTCTGTAAAAAAAAAGCTAAGAACAACAATCATTATATAAATTTTGAAATGAACCACATGGTTGATTTCCTTATTAATGTGGGTATAAACAAATAGGATATTGATGGAAAAATACTTCAAACCACCAAATTAAATTTAACAATTTAAATTTCACAATTGATGGAAAAATACCCTTTAAATTTCACAATTTTTAATTCTGACCAAATTAAATTTAACTATCAAACCACCAAATTAAATTTAACTTTATTTTTTTAAAAATGGAGGGGGGTGAGCATAAAGATGGCAATGGGCACTGCCCGCTACGTGTTTGTCATTACCAAACCCACACCCACACAACATTTAAATTATCAAACCCACCTGCAATCCACTGTGTGTTTTAGTTTTTTCAAGATAACATGCCCGACGCGAGTTTTGACAATCACTAAACCCACAATGGTACCCAACAAAGTTTTTGCAAGTTCCTACGTTTAAAATCACAAATGTTCAATATGTAAACTTATAAAAATAATCTAAAATTTCACATAAATTCCTCATTTCTAAATTTAATCAATGTAAATGAAAAACTAAAATTTCAAAAATCAATCCAACACAAATTCTCAAATTTAAATATAAAATACACCAGCCCATCAAAACTCAAAAGCGCTTTTAATTAAAAAAAAAAAAAAGAAAAGAGAAAAACTACAAACTAATATCCAAAAGTAACAACACAATTATGCAAAGTTAGCACCACTGCAGCAGCAATAAATATCATCTCATATTCTCATTCAACACAAGCTCCAAGACTTAAGATCTTCATTTCATTCACCACTATTAGCACTCATTCAACACAATTCCTATGATAATGATTAAGATTAATATTTTCTAAAGACTAGTACATTCTAAACACTAATACAAAGAACAAACTTATAACAATCCATGCATTAATAAGTTAAAGAAATTTATTGCACAATAAACTATTATAATCCATACAAAATTATAATAAATATATAATAATTCATCCATTAAGTTAAAGAATAGAAATTTATTGCACAATAAACTATTATAATCCATAAAAAATTATAATAATCCATACAAAATTATAATAAGTATATAATAATTCATCCATTAAGTTAAAGAATAATAATAATAAAAAAATTATAATAATAATACAAAATTATAATAAGTATATAACAAATATACATTTACATTTATTCACTTTATATATTTTTAGGTTTAAATATTTTTAATTAAAATTTTAAAAAATATTTGAAAAAAAAAAGTGTGGGATATTTGACATCTACCAAATCTACCAAACCCACAGTGCAGGTTTTCATTCGTGATACCAAACCCGCCTACAACCCACAAAATTACCCGCATTAAACGGATTTTGGCGTTTTCATTCGTGATACCAAACCCGCCTACAACCCACAAAATTACCCACATTAAACGGATTTTGGCGGACGGATTAGAGCAGATTTGGGCGTACCATTGCCATCCCTAGTGAGCAAATTAAACAAATTGTTTAAAAACCACTCGACCAGGTCAGGGGCAGCGGCATAACCACCATAGATAGCAAGGTTGTCCATAATCAATTGAAATCTTTTCTTTTTTTCTTCTTATATTTCTTTCTGAAAAAAGACAGAAACACATATATCAAGTCACTTACTTCAGACCAACGCTTTCGAACAAAATGAAAATCAATGTCATTGGCAGATCTGCTCCAACTATGTCGACCACGAATCTGATGAAAAAAAATTCTAATAAATTTCAGATAAACAAATCATTGCGCTTTATATGCAAATCAAATCTCAGAAAAATAAAACAGAGGTTATATATATATACTCACCGGCTGGACAACGGTTTTAGCTTTAGACCTACAATTGACATAAAAATAACCCAAAAACAAATGAGAAAGAAACTCAGAAACGGAGGGGGAAAAAAAAGAATTATAATATATAGAAATTGATCGAAAAAGAGCATACCTGATAACTTTGGAGGCGAGGCTAGAGGCGAATCGGATCATGGTTATGCGGGAAATTATTTAGCAAAGAGTAAAAAGAATTTAAGAGCCAAGAGTCTTATTAAACGGAGACTTGGAAGAAAGTGGGTTTTATTTTTATTTTACAAACGGCGACTTGGCAAGAGAACTGCAACTCCAAGTCTCCGTCTATGATGACTAGTGAAAGTTTTATTTTTCTTTTATGGACGTCGACATGGGAAGAGAAAAAAAGGGGAAGGGGTGGTTGTTTTTATTCTGCGGACGGTACCCAGCCGCTAATCTTGTTTAAATTTGCCGAAGCTGAACTACTTCAGAATTCAGATTGAAAGTACAAATTAGGGTTTACTGTTGTCTGACTTCAAATCTATATATATATATATAAACAACTGAGACTAAAATCTCTGCATCACACGTGACTCTCGCTTTGCTAAAACAAATCATACCTTATGTAAATGGGAAATTTACATCAATAACTCAAAATATTTTATTTTTTTCATAAATAACTTTTAAAGATTTTACCTATCATAATTAGTTAAACATAAAGTTTTAGGATAAAATTGTCATTAGTTAAACATAAAGTTTTAGGATAAAATTGTCTTTATCATTTTCACTCGTTCCTGGCCAAAATTCTCTCAAAGTTCTTTGAGTTTTTCACAGTTCTTCAAGTGATTTACGATCTCAGTCTCCCATCGATTAACGGAAAGCGTAATATTGTAAGTCAGACATTTAAAATTCTTTTTTTTTTTTTCTGAAATGGGTGCTGCCGTGCGGTCATGCGTGATTCCGAAAGTTTTGTGCGACGATTGCATGTCGCACTTGGTTCTAATTTCGGAATTTGGTGCGACGGTATGCTCGACGCATAATTTTTGTGCGACAAGTTGTCCGTCAGCCCGTTGCATTTTCCGAAATTTGGTGCGATGGGTGCTCGTCGCGATATGTTTTGTGCGACGGGTTGCCTGTCGCACCAAATTGCTTGTTTGTTACATGATGTTATAATAATTTTTTTAATTTATGATAGATTTGTTTAATTTTTAAATTATATAATTATAATTTAATAATGTTATATTTGTTACAGAAATATGGCAGATTCTAAGCTTAGTGAGACAGTGCGAGTGCTATCGCATCGAAGCTTGGTGAGACAGGCTCACACCAAAAATATAAACCCTAATGCTCGACGACACATAAACAGCAAACGATACACCACAGAAATTCATAACACTTATATAAATATTTAATACAATTATATTACCCTACACACGGCTGGGTAAACAAACGATTGGGTATGAATGTATCGTGTGCTGGCTCTGATCTTTAGTGGTAGGGAATGATGTTTGCAGGACGGACGATGAAATTTTATATGTAAGGGAATAAAAATTTAATATAGAGGGTAATTAAAGATATGTGAGTTTTGATTGGCTATATTTGATAGAATATAAAGTGAATGGTTAATTTTAAAATTCAGAAATTGAGTCTGGCTATTTATGTAAATTTCCCATGTAACTGACATGTGGTGAACATGCATTATTAATTTAACAATAATAAAAGGGAAATCTATAATAATAACCACAAAATTTTTATAATTTTTTAATATAACCCTTTAAATCTATTTTTTTTCAAAACTAGTCAAAATATATTAAAATCACTAAAACACCCTTCCTATGAATATATCAATAAGGTTTAGACAAACTAAAAAAATACAAAATGAATAAACATATTGCAGAAATTAACGAATTAAATAAACAAATGATAATACATATTAAAACAATAATAGAAGAGATTAAACTTTTAAAAATTGAAGTTTTTGAAATAAAAACTAAGTTAGAAAAGAAATCAATAATTTTAGAAGTACAAAAAGAATTAAAAGAATCAATTAGACATAAAGACAAAATACAATTTGGAGACGTAGCCAAAAGAAAGAATAAGAACTACTGCTATGCCAGAAATATTAAGAAGAGAAGAAGAATATCAAAGACAATTAGAAGAAACAATAAAAAGATCAAAAGAAAGCACACCAAAAAATAAATCAAAAGAAAAAACTAATATAAAACAAAAAGGAATAAAAATTGATGAACCTAAAGAAACAAGCTCAAGCAGTGAATAATGAATAATTTAGAAGAACAATTTGATAAATTATCATTAGAAGATTTAGACCTAAAAACACTAGGATTTGATGTAAATATGAATGTTGGAGCACCACCAACTGAACCAAGTATAAAAACTGAAAATCCTAATATATTAGTCACTGATAAAGGGGTAAGAGCACATAACCAAACACTAGTATCTAAAAAACCTTACTATAAAATGTATCCAGGAGAATACATACCTGAATATAAAACTGAAAATGAACCTATTAAACCTATGGAAAGTAAATTAGATATAGACTGCAGAAAAACCCAAGTAAAACATTAACAAGTTAGTCAAATGATATGAAAATAATGTTTATATTTAATAAACAAAATAATGATTGGGATGCACAGAATACAGAAGAAAAATTTGATCTATGGATAGAATTACTAATAATGAGTTTTACTGGAAATGTACAAAATTGGTGGGATGGAATAACTGAAGAAACAAAAACCTTAATAAGACTAGGAACTAAACAAGAATTTAGAAAAGGAATTAGTGAAGGACTAGATAAATTTACAAATTATATAAGAGATGAATTCTTAGGAGAAAATTGGGAAGATCTCAAACAACAAGAAATACAAAAAGAAAAACTTTTAGCAAGACAACATTTAATGAACCTTCAAATATGTAATTTATGTAACATAAAAAATTATACATGTGAATTTCAGAAATATTATTATAAACAATTTTACAGTAATTATGATCAAACAATTTATTATGATATGTATATAAATAAACTACCATCATCTTGAAATACTTATTTTATTAAAGAATGGAATACATACAGATCAACAGAAACAGGAAAATTGATACCAAATACTTTAGGATCTAGAGTAGAATTTGTCATAAGAAAATTAAAAGAAATATGTATAGAAAGACAATTATATAAAAAAGCAAAAAATGCCATGATGATTTGTTGTAATCAAGTAGATGCATCAAATCAGTGGGGATGTAAACCATATTATAAAAAACATAAAAAGTAAACATGGATATAAAAGTAAATATAAAAACAAAAGGAGATATAAAAAACACTACAGAAAATATTGGAAAAATAAGACATTTAAAAGAAAACCTTATAGAAGATATTATAAAAGAAAACATAATAAAGAAATTAAAAAAGACCACAAAGAATGTAAATGCTGGAATTGTGGACAAAAAGGACATATAAGCCATGAATACAAACAGAAAAATGTCAGAATAGCAGAAATAGAATATCAAGAAATAAAACCAGATTTAGAATTATTATCTGATAATGAAAACATAAATTGTTATAATATTGAAATATATGAAAGTTACAGTAATACAGAATCTATTAGTACAAGTTCTTTAGAAAATTCAAAATCAGATGAGTCAGAATCAGAATTCTGAAATTTCAAATATAGAAGATATAGAAACAGACAATGAAATAGAACAACAAGAAAATAGAGATGGATATCAATTAATTGTACAATTAAATCAGAAAAAATTAAAAGAAATTTCAAGAATAAATTTAAATTTGAGAAATCCAGATAATACTATTTTAAGAAATATACAACAATTCTTTAAAAGAAAGAATATAATTATTCATGAATATCAAGAACAAAAAAAAGCTATAGATATAACACAAAGCAGAGGAAATATTAAACTAAGTTTACTAAATTCAAGAGGCATAGAAGCTACTTTAAATAAAATTAAAAGTGATAGAATCAGAGATAAAATACAATATGTATATTTAGCTGGAATACAAATATTAGTAAAATCTTTATTTAGAGAAGGAATAAATTCACCTATAATACTTAGTTTGCATGATCAGAGATTTATAGACCCTGAATTAGCACACTTAGGAACTATAGAAGGAAATTTATGTTATAAAAAATTCTTATGTACATGTTACCATAGATATTGTGTTCATATAAAAGATAAAAATATAAACGATACTCTAAGTTTACATTTTGAATTAAAGAAAAAAGATATAATGAAACCTGAAAATAAAATTATGACATTTTATTATTCTGCCTTATAGTCTTTCTGTAATAGTAATTACGGAGAAATATATAGTAATAAACCATATATAGAAATAGGAAAAGAATTTCAAGATTTAGGACAAAGTATATAACTAATATTACAAATCTCTAATCTGCCAACAACTTATAATCTAGATATAAAAGATGATAAACCTGAATTAGAAGAAGATATTAAAAATCAAATGATACCAATTCAGTTTGGTAATAAACAACTTCTTAAAGAAATCAAAAATTAAAGAAAAACAACCCAAGTATAATGCATATAAAGAAATATTAATACCTGATAACACATCTAATGGAAGCTTAGTAATAATGGGAAAATATTTTAATGGAATAGAATTTATAGAAGGTCCAAAAATATTAATAGATACAGGTTCAAATCATAATCATATAAATATCCTAAAAAATAAAGGATTAACAGAACACACCACAACAGGTGAATATAAATATAAAGATTTCAATGGAAATTTAAGAATATGTACTAAAGAAGTAACTGTACCAACATATTTAGGAAGATTATTATTTAGAATACCATGTTTTATAGACTCAGGATTTGCTCAAAATGAAATATACGATATAATATTAGGAATGAGTTTCTTAAAACACATAAATTATAATATTACTTCTGAAGGAATGTATATAAAATTGGATAGTGAAACAACAGAATTTTGCCCAAAAATAGCAATGTGGCAAAATGGATAAATGAATACTATAAAATTTCCTTTAGGTACTTACATAGAATTAACATTTCCTGAAACTAATATCACTACATGTGCAATAATAGATACATGAAGTGAAATTATCTTAGGTAAATCATTTTTACTAAAAGAATGGAATAAGTTCTCCGGCTCAGGAATAAAACTTATAGGAATAAAAAATAATCATGCACCTTTATTATATTATAAATCACAAGTTCCAATTATTCTTGGAAATAAAATAATATTGTTAAAACATATTATTCAATATGAAACCTTAAAACAAGATTTACTCTTAGGAAATGATTTCTTTAGTCAATTCCAAAGTTATCAACAGACTTTATATAATATAAACCTTAAAACACCATGTGGCCATATCCTTAGACTGCCTCGTATCATTAAACCATACAGAGTTGCAGCTGAGCGTGGTGATTATACTTATAAGATCTTTTTTTATAAACAACAATTACAAAATAATTTGATATCAATTGATGAAATTAAGAAACAATTACAAGAAGTATATCATGAAAACCCTTTAGCTTTATGGAACCCTAAAAATCTAAGAGCTAAAATAGAATTAATAGAACCAGTAACCATTAGAGTAAGACCAATGGTATATACTCAAGAAGATATAACAGAATTTAAAATACAATTAAAAGAACTATTAAATTTAAATTTAATAAGACAAAGTTTTAGTCCTCATTCTAGTCCAGCCTTTATGGTAATGAAACATAGTGAACAAGTTAGAGGAAAAGGTAGAATGGTTATAAATTATAAAGAATTAAATAAATATACTAAATTCGATGGATATTTCTTACCAAAGAAAGAAGTATTAATAAATTTAGTAAAAGGAAATACATATTATTCTAAATTTGATTGTAAATCAGAATTTTGGCAAATAAAAATGGAAGAAGATAGTATAAAATATACAACCTTTAGTACACCTCAAGGCCATTACGAATGGTTAGTTATGCCATTTAGGTTAAAAAATGAACCACAAATATACCAAAGAAGAATGAATGATCTTTTAAGAAATAAAACATATCTAATAGTTTATGTACATGATATTTTAATTAGTTCAAAAACATATAAAGAACTTATCAAACATTTAAAAGATTTTGCACAAACGTGTAAAGAAAAAAGAATAGTATTAAGTGAGAAAAAAATAAAAATATGTCAAAATGAAATAGAAATTTTAGGAATGATACTTAATAATACAGGTATAAAATTACAATCTCATATAAGTGAAAAAATAAAACAGTTTCCTGATAAATTGGAAAACAAAAAACAAATACAAAAATTTTTAGGATGTTTAAACTATGCAGAAGGATTTATAGATAATTTAGCTAAGAAAAGAAATCCATTACAAAAATTATTAAAGAAAAATAATCTTCAAGGATGAAAAGAAGAACATACAAACACAGTTAAACAACTAAAAGAAGAATGTAAAAACTTACCTAAACTAAGGTTACCAGAACCAACAGATAATTTAATTTTACAGACAGATGCCAGTGGTTTATACTGGGCAGCAATACTAAAAACTGATTTAAATGAAATATGTAGATACACAAGTGGAACACTAAATTCAGTAGAATAAAATTATACAACCCATGAAAAAGAATTATTAGCAATATTTCAGAGCAATTTCGGGGTGTAGTGACCCCTGAAGACGATATGATGGAGCTGTCGGAAGTAAGACAAAGGGAGGGAGAACCCCTCCTGGAGTTCGTCAAGAGGTACCGCAGATCGGTCCTAGATCTTGGCGCGTTTAATCATCCCCAAGCGTTGAAAGAACTGAAGGACGGGATCCGGATGGGAAGGTCCTTATCGAGTCACTCAAATAGCCGGACCAGGAGCATACCGGCTAACCCATCCGGATGGACGAGAGGTCAAGAGGCCGTGGAACGCACAACTCTTGATGAAATACTTCCAGTAAGTTTCCTTGTGTTGTAAGTGTTAATGTAAAATTCCTTCCCAAAATAGGGATGTGTAAAAACTCAAATGTATGTAAGAGTAAGAAAAACATTTGTAAAATTAATTCAAGTTGAAGTCAAGAAGCTCATGAAGAACGCTAAGGCCAGAAGTCCAAAAGCCTAAGTCTTAGGCGGGACGGTGCCTAGCGAGGCCAATTTCAGGCCGAGCAGACGAAGCTCATGAAGAACGCTAAGGCCAGAAGTCCCAAAGCCTAAGTCTTAGGCGGGACGGTGCCTAGCGAGGCCAATTGTAGGCGAGCAGAAGAAGCTCATGAAGAACGCTAAGGCCAGAAGTCCCAAAGCCTAAGTCTTAGGCGGGACTGGTGCCTAGCGAGGCCAATTGCAGGCCGAGCAGAAGAAGCTCATGAAGAACGTTAAGGCCAGAAGTCCCAAAGCCTAAGTCTTAGGCGGGACGGTGCCTAGCGAGGCCAATTGTAGGGCCGAGCAGAAGAAGCTCATGAAGAACGTTAAGGCCAGAAGTCCCAAAGCCTAAGTCTTAGGCGGGACGGTGCCTAGCGAGACCAATTGTAAGCCGAGCAGAAGAAGCTCATGAAGAACGCGAAGGCTAGAAGTCCCAAAGCCTAAGTCTTAGGGGGGATGGTGCCTAGCGAGGCCAATTGTAGGGCCGAGCAGAAGAAGCTCATGAAGAACGCTAAGGCCAGAAGTCCCAAAGCCTAAGTCTTAGGCGGGACGGTGCCTAGCGAGGCCAATTGCAGGCAGAGCAGAAGAAGCTCATGAAGAACGCTAAGGCCAGAAGTCCCAAAGCCTAAGTCTTAGGCGGGACGGTGCCTAGCGAGGCCAATTGTAGGCCGAGCAGAAGAAGCTCATGAAGAACGCTAAGGCCAGAAGTCCCAAAGCCTAAGTCTTAGGCGGGACGGTGCCTAGCGAGGCCAATTGCAGGCCGAGCAGAAGAAGCTCATGAAGAATGCTAAGGCCAGAAGTCCCAAAGCCTAAGCCTTAGGCGGGACGGTGCCGAGCGAGAGCCAATTGTAAACTCGAGCAAGAAGTGCGCGAGGAGATTACACATAATTAAAACGCGAGCGAAAGTCGAGCTCGAAGCGAATGAGCTCGCAAAATAAAAAGCTACAGAGCATGAGCAAAATGTTGAACCAAGTAGACCGAGCTCACGAGACAGGCAGAAGGCTTTTTAGCCTAACTCAAGGCAAATCTTTGCCATGCATAAAGATCATACAAGCAGTAATAAACTTGGGCATAAAATAAAATGAAAGTCCAACACTTACAAAATTCCCACTTAGCGAGCACATGAAGTCAATCCCACACTTAAAACACAAGAATATACACACGGGTACGGAAATGAGTTGTCCAATATATGATTTTTTTATTCATTGAAATGATTACAAGTACAAGGAATAAATAAATAAAAAAAAAAGAGAGAGAAAAGTTCAAACAGCAGGGGCATCGTCAGTAGCAGTAGGAGGGGCACCATCAGCAGCAGCATGAGGAGCATCTTCAGCAGCAGCATCAGCAGCAGGGGGAGGAACAACTTCCCTAGGTTCAGTCTGGGGCTCGGAAGGGGAAGCTTCAGACCCTTGGACGGGGACGTCGTGAATGCGCATGTACTCAGCAACACCCGCTTAGACCTTAGACAGGTCGACCTCGGGATGTACCTTGCCCAAGGTATACACGAGGCAGTCATAGCTGAAGGTCACCCCATCGTTATACTCGGTTACGAGCTGGACCTTCAAAGAATCTATCTGCCCTTGGAGACTAGAAGTTTCCCACTCCATGGTCTTCTCAAAAGAGAATCTCTGGGTGTCCAAGTCCTTCCGAGCCTCGAGCAACTCTTCACGGACAACAGACAGCTCCCTCTTGAACTGGGTAGCCTTAGAGTCTGACACCGCTGTCCTCTCTGCAAAAGTTACGTTCTCCTCTTGAAGCCTCGTGTTCTCCTCTTTCAACTGCCCAATACTCTGCTCCAAGCTCCGAATCTCTACTCGAAGTTCCTCCTGAGAGTCTTGGGTCTTGGCCTTGAGCCTGGTTATAGCAGCTGAAGCTCGGGAGGAGAGGCGCTGGAGAGCACTAAACAGTTCGTCATCATCATAGGACTCCAGCCCATCTAGGAATCTGTCGTCCATCTCCCCGGTAAAGTTCCTCAGGTAGGGCTCGGCGCGGCTAGGCAGACCCTGCTCCTTCACACTTTCGGGTCGAGGGCGAGCTGAGGCCACAGTCCTCTGATGCCTGTGAGGAGGACCTTCTTCTGCTCATTCTACCTGCTGGCAGAAGGGGAAGTTCGAGCAGGTGGAGGCGGAGCATCTGTTTTAGCTCGGGGTCTCTTCGAGGTGCTCGCGCCTCCGGAAGTCCCTACTGCTCTGCTTGCTTCTTAACTTCGCGGCTTTCTCTTCCTTAATGACTATGTCCATCTTCATCTGTTCATATGCGTCGGAATATGAGCGGATAGAGGGGCTCCATAAGTTGTACCAAGGCCTTCACATCTTCACTCCCTCCTTCAACCCCCTCAATGCCTAGGGTGATTGAATGACTGCCTGGTAGTACCTTTTGACGAATTCTTGAAGGGACTCCCCCTCTTTCTGCTTTGTCTCCACCAACTCCATCATATTGACCTCGGGAGCCACCACCCCCTTGAACTGCTCTGCAAACTCTATACACATTTGTTCGAAGCTCAGAATACTCCCCCGTGGTAACTTGCGGTACTATTCTCTCGCTCTCCCCTCCAAAGTAAGCGGGAAGGCTCTACACCTTTGGGCTGACGTCAAGCCTTGCACTCCGGTCATGTCGTTAAAACTCTCTATATGCACCAGGGGGTCACTCTTTCCTGAAAACTTCAAGTCAGGGAAGCAAAAATCCCTGGGGATTGTGACGCCCATGATTTCTGCCGAGAGTGGGGACTCGTTATCCAGTATTATCCTCCAACTTGGGGCTTTCCCGTTTCTCCAAAGGTTCTCAACGACCTGTGCCAGCCTTCGCACCTCTCTCTCCAACTCCTCCACCCGAGAGGTAGGTGTTGTATCTTGTAAGCGCTGCTGTGATTTCCTTTCCTCCACGTTTGTCTCATGTCTTTCAGTAACGTTCTGTATTTTATGTCTCTGGGCTTCATCTCCTCTGTTTCCCACAGCAGGAGCGTTCCCGAAGCTGGATTCGAGAACGTCATAGCTTGCTTTCTTCTGTCTGTCCCTGAGCTTCTGTAGGATGGACGTCGGTGTCTCCATCTATTTTTTCATCTGGTCCATCCTTTCTTGCATTTCTCTATCTCAGGCCTCATTGGACAACTCCCTCAGGATCACCGATTCCTTTAGGCTTACTCATCTCCTGCTATTTCCTCTCATCATTACGTTGCTTTTTGAATGTATTGGGAAGTCAGGCTTTTCGAACCGATCCCCACAGAATGTACCAAATTGTTGATGCGGTTTTCTGCTCGTTTCCAAGTGATGCTATAGGCTTCTGCTCGCTGGTTGATTGAGCAGGATTTCCTTGCTGGTTCCTACCTTTCTCCGATTATTGGGACGGTGATGTCTTTCGACCTGCGTCCACAAAAAGGTGTCAGGGGTCGCTAGATGTTTTTGATATCCCCCTTAATCTTAGGGACCGAAAAAATGAGATGTTTCCAGAGAAGAGAAAACTGAGATTTTGATAGGAAAATTGGAATTAGTATAGAAAATTCCAGGAAAAGAGGTAGAAGAATCAGAAAAAAAAATTCCCTTACCTTGTCCTTCGTGTGGTATTTATTTACCCGTCCCCCCCCCCTTTGCTTGGATGCCCACCTTAATTACACCTGTGCTTTTCTGACAGCTTGGGGTTGCTGCGGCACAACCTGGGGACGTGGGATATCAAACAGGTATCCATTCCCGTGATCAAATAATGATGCCGTGTAGGTCCGTGTATAATGATGAAACCCTACGGCGTGGGGTGCCTGTCAGTCATCGATCGTCGTGACAACTTATCGGGAGAAGGGGCTTCTATGCTCAGGCTTGCTCTGCTCGAGCTATGGTCTCTTCCTATAATGCGACCAAGTCCGGTTCAGTGGTCGAGGGTCTCCTTTAGCGGAGCAGGATGAGGAGATCAGGATCCGACCAGCCTTGGAACACCTGACCTAGACCAACTTTGACACTAGGTAGGGGTGTCTTTATGCTAGCAATTAGGTCTTCTTCTCTGGCTAGATTGTCCTCGAGGGGGCCTGCTCGGTCATTACCCAAACATTTATTATGAATGAAAAGAACGTTGGTTGATAGTTGCTTGGACGATGAGGAAAAGCAATGACTAGAGCTGAAGTAATGATGACCGCGATGAATGAGAGGCGCAACCACTATGATGAATGAGAGGTAATGACCACCACGACGAATGAGAGATGATTATCGTGAAGAATGGATAACATTGTGAGAAGAGGCAAAGTGACTGTGAAGAGAGGTAAGATGACGATTGGGAAGCCTAGATGACAGGGTAGTATGGGCAAGGTAGTGAGTTAGGAGATAGTGTTTCAAGAGTTTAGAGAATTAGGGTTTCTTTCATTTATAAATATATATTATTTTTCCAATTATAAAATAATGAGAACGGTTTCTTTTTATTTATATATGTGTTTCTTTACTAATACCTTAAAGTTTTTTCTTAAATTTAAAAGCTTGACTATTAGAGGTCATATGTTCGAATTCTATGTGGAACAAGATTAGAATTATTTATTCATTTTACTAATACTTTGGTATTAGGAATCTCTGATGTCTAACTTACACACCATGGTACCAGTAATTTGAGATACTTAAATATTAGACATCATGATATTAGTAATTTGTTATACATGAAAAATGCTATATATATATAAATACTAATACTTTTTAACAAAATGTCACGAGCTAAGTATTACTAAAGACTATTTTTCTAATAGTAGTAAGCTTGCGAGTTAAATAAAATTTGCACACAGCAAACATATTAATGGTGAGCATATGCCTAAATAACAAATAGCGCACCATATATGTTTTTATCATAAGATGTAAATGGTGAGAGAGAAAATAGTCCTAAACCTTTAGGAGGCTAAACAAGAGCTATACAGACATGTTTAAGTATGGGCCACTTCCTTTTTGCATCAGACAGTTGCCTGTTTACATAATAAATTAGGTGTTCTTACTTCTCTTCATCCTCTTTTGTTAACAATGCTCCTATAGCAGTATCAGATGTTTTCAAATAGAATCGAAGTGATCTTCTTTTTGGTGGTACCTTTATAGTTGGTAAATTCATGATGAGTTTTTAGATCTTTTAGAATGTCTCTTCATGCTCGTTACCCTAAACAAATTGATTTTTTTTTTCATGAGAATAGGTGTGTAAATGGAAATCAAAGCTGCCAGACCCAGTACAAATTGATGAATATAAGACAACTTGCCAATCTAATTTTTCAACTCTTTCTAATTTTTTAATGGTGGCAAAGAAATGAAAGACTTTTGGCTAGATCAACATTAATCCTGCGCATAGAAATCTAAAAAATTTACTAATTAATAGACTTAGGGTACACTTCTTGGGATTAATCTTCAGAATATGCTTAAGCCGTCGATTAAATACATTCTACCACAAGATCATAAAAATAGTCTTCTATCTCTTTCCCCATCATGTAATAAAATACTATTGTCATGGCCTTTTGGTATGTGGTTTATATTTAAAGTAAAGGGCATTATAATGTAGTAAAATATATATACCCATAAGTATATGAAAAAATGTCTTCTCTGCATCATTTAGTGCCACTTGAATCCATCCATAAATGAGAGTAATCCATGATTAGATATTGAATGTACGAGCACGTCTATATTATATAGAAGAAACTCATTTTTTGGGCAAGCTTTATTAAGTCTTGGAAATCCATGCAGATTCTAATATGCCCATTTTTCTTCTCTATTAGTACAATGTTTGCCAACCATTTGGGATGCTTAATTGGCTTAATGAATCTGTTTGTAATAAATTTCATTGCCTCCTATTTGATATTTTTCTCTATGTTTGGATGGAAATTCCTTCTTATTTGTCTTATTGGTTTATAATTTTAGTCTAGGTTGAGTGGATGACGGACCATAAGTACTATAGGTGGCCACAGTTCAGTTCAGTTCAGCTTGATTCGGTTCAAAATTGAACAGAATCAAATAAAATAGGTTATTTTATAAAAAAAAAGAATATTTTATAAATTAAAAAAAAAAAGAATAAGAGCCAAATTAAATAAAGAATTGAACATCACTACTAGAAAAATGACATTTACTGACACTTAGCAAAAAATATCAGTAATTATGAACAAATGTACCTATTAACAAGTAGGTATTAGAGGTTATTGATACTAGTGTGTTAGTAAATTAAACATCAATAATCACTGACACTAAAGTATCAGAGATAAAAAAAAAATTATTAATAGTTGTTTTAGTTCCAACTCGAACCTGAGACTTCTAGAGTTTAAAATTTTAACATTTGAGACGGAGACCATCGAGCCATGTTGAATTAACTTAATTTGTTCGTTTTAAAGATTTTAAAAACAAAAATATAATAACAAAAAGATAAAAAAACCTAAATGCTCGATGTCTCTCACTCGATCTCCCTAACTCTCACCCATCTCTCAATGCTTTCCCCCGTTCACCTCTTCGCCTCCCTCCAGTCCGCGCTCGTCCTCTTCCTCTTTCTCTTCCTCTCCCTCTCCATCCTCCTTTCCGAATCCACCTCCTTCCTCCCTTTTCCCTCCGATCTCTTTTTCACCCTCGCCGCCTCCCTGTTCTACCTCCACTACTCTGTCTCCTCCTCTGCTGCCTCCGTCTAGACCTCCGATCTCCAGGCCAAATGCGACACCCTCTCCGGCCGCATCTCCGCTCTCGCCTCCTTCCTCTGCCTTGCCCTCGCTTGTAACTCCAGGCTCTTCGTCGCCTCACGTCGGTCTCTCTCTCTCGCCGTGGGTCTCTCCATATCCGGCCATCGCCTCTCTCTACCCCGTCGTCGGCTGCCATAGTCCGAACTTAGCGAATAATAATGTTATAATTCTCACAAAAACTTGCGGAAAAGCGTTGGTCGAAGACGAAACCCACCGCGCCCGAGTCAAATCGTTCGATTCAACCCGGCTTTATAACTTGTCCAACAGCCGAGAGAAAATGGATTACACCAAAATCATGTTCATCAATAACAGATCCGCCGTCGTTTTGGTATAATTACGTGTAATTCAATTGTCTTCTTCCCTTTATTTTTGTCCATTTGTATAATCTGATAATAATTTTACGAATTTGAATGCATGAGTTGATTTTATAAGAAATCAAGTGTTAATCGCCTGCAATTTATGGTCACGAAATAAAGTATTATGACACTATTTGAATTAGATATTAATCGCCTGCAATTTGATTATATAAGAAATCAAGTGTTAATCAATTTATTCCTCTACGTAGCGGTTGCGTGACTTTTGCCAATTATTTCATCCTTCAAACCAAAACCACTTTTAAATAATTAGTCGGTCTTGTCTTAATCTTATTTGCTTTTTGTTGGTTTGTTTGGTAATTACTGATTAGCTAAGAACACCATCATCATCTAGCCGAGTGCTCGTGCCTATGAGATGGGGCGTAGCGAGTTATATCGGTACTCATTTATATAATGATGAACTTAATGGAGCATTTGTGCCATGGACCTACTTATCCTAGAGACCTCTCGATCTAGTGAGTATCAGCACTATTTCTACAAGTAATATGCTTTTGCTTATTATTGTATTTTAGGTTTCGAGATTTTGAGTTTACATCGCACGTGGTTTTAATTTGTTAGTTAACTTCTTTATTTTCATGTCAGTTTTGTACCTTTTGTTCTTTCTTTTTGAACTTGTGATGCTTCATTCTCTCTACTTCATCTAATAAATTTATGCGCGAGGATGATGTTTCATTGTCGATCAATCGGCTTGTGAATGGAAAGCATTATGCACAAACCAGCAAGGTAGACTCAAATTATTCTGCAACATTTACGGAGTTTCAAACTTCTTGTATACTCTCATATGACAACGATAAGATAAAATGCTTTCTTGCAGTGAAGGGTAGTGGCTCAAAAGAATGGACAACAACTTTGCTTCAGTTAATATTTTGTGTGTGTTTTTCAACCAAGTGCTTTTATTTTTTTACCAGCATTTTGGCAAAGGCTTTGCTTTGCTTTTTTATTTTTCCTGTTCTTTGAAATCAGTTGTGTAGAACACTCTTTGGTCTCTTTGACTTTGATGTAGGACATATACTTTTTCGACTACGTAAGCGGTTGGTGGATTGACAAGTAGGTCAGGTGCGATTGTCAAAGACTGCTCTAATGTCATTGGAAATGATATTAATATGATATTACGAAATTCTATTTAGGTTGTTTTTCTTTTGTCCCTCCGTAAACTATTTTCTCTCATTTGAATTGTCATTTGATATTAGTCCGACTCGAGACTACTAAATTTTTCCGCTTTCCTTTACTTGCTTGTATTAAGTAGGAAGCGGTGCATTCATAAACTTGCTTGACATTATCTTGGCCGCTCACATTATTAGCATTGCTCATATGCTCTTTTCTATCTATCGTCGTTTCGGCTTTATGGTCTGGTAAGTATTTATATAGTCTCCAACCAACCATGCCAAAACTTTGTACTATTTAAGTTTTAGCGGCTTTGATACTCATTCATTTTGTAGATTGGTGCTTATATACTTATTGCCTTAAAATTTTTGTTGCCTAATATTTGCAAATATAAACATAGGAGGATAGAATCTTTTGTGGTTTCGTAGAAAAGTAAAGTGCTATCTTTTTCCTTTGATTGGTCATTCCGTCATATCGAGAGTGAAATTTTCCAACTACGCATGGTTTGGAGTATGCATTTTATCGAACTATGCACCTGCATTTTTGCTACTTTCAACTACTTTGTGATTCTTTTATTATTTATTTATAATCTTATTTTCTTTCTTCTCATAAAGTTGTCTTTGACGAGCCTTTTGATATTTGTCGATGATATTAATGCGAGTTGTTTTTATTACGTATCGGAAGAGAGCTGCCATGTTAACCCAAGAGTGCAATGCTTATGCCAATAATGTAAAAGCGGAGACCGATTTAGATTGTCTGCGAGTGTGTAACATCTCAATTTGATCTATTATTTTCTATAAATGTAGGTCGCATAAGAAACGCTTTCTATGAACAACGGCAATGAGGTATAAGACATCATGGGTCACAAATGCTTGCATTTCTGTTCACTAAATTTGCTTTGCTTTATCCTCAATGAACAACGGCAATGAGGATTCAATGCTGAAGGATTTATCATATTGTTACATTTTATATCAATTTAAGTTTGACTTTTATCAAATTTAGTAGGTTGTGGCGGTGCTACTTGTAGGTGTATGATTTGGTTGAGCGTAAAGTTCAAGGATATGGTAACTGCCAGGTTAAATTTCTTAGCTTGGACTGTATGCCTTGGTGTGCTTGAGATAAAATTTAATTTAACCCATTGGAGCTGACAGTTTGTTGACATATATGGACTGTGGTTAAGAGTTCATTACAGCTCACTAGATATTCAATATAGTGCTTAAGATCATTTATACACGTCTTATTAACTCCATAATGTTACCAGTTTTCGTGCTTTATCATATCAAATTTATCGAACTGTTGAACACCATGAATTTGTGAGACAGCAAATTGTAGATCAGGTTGGCTGTTGATTACCACATTAAAGTTTCGCACATTTTGCTTCTTCTAAGCTTAATTTGGAATTTTTGGGTTTAATCAATTTGACTTAACTGATTTGTGATGTTCCTGGTGTTACCATATCTTGAATTATCAGTTGAAGTCTAATCCAGAGATATATGAAGGATATGCTTAGATCCACAAGAATTTATTTAAATCAAGTTAAGCTGCCTGTATTCATGGTAGCAGTTGGGGATAATGTTGATTTGACATTTTTCCCTTCTACCATTCATTCAGGAATCAGAGGTACTGGATGCTTAATTCTTTTTTGGAGTCCTTGTTTGTCATTGTATAGTCTCTGATTGTTGTTCGATTGCAGGTTTGAAACCATGAACTGTTAAGGTAGCATACATCGAGCATATACTGTTACAAAGGAGATGTTCAGATAGAATTGGCTAGAGCTGAAGCAGCAGTGGAGTTGTATTAAAGAGTTAATGCCCCTCAAAGGCAAGATAATTCAACGCCCCTGTCTTCTTGTTAGCCAAGCTGGACGCCCCTACAGGTTGGTTTAAAATGAATGTGGATGCGGACATCAAGTCAAAAGATCAATATGTTGAGTGGGAATTGCCATTAGGGAGAGTTTATTGTTGTTCTTCGTGAAGAAATCCAGATTTTATGGCGGTCAGACATCTGCAGGTCGAAGCGACAAATTGGGGCCTAATTGTAGAAAGAAGAGCAGCAAGATGGAGATTGTTTGGACCATTTCTGAAGTTCAACGAAGGCTTAAAAGACTAAATCATGCTATATTTCAACATACGTCTAGAAGCTGTAATAGCACTACTTTAGCTAGTTTACCTTCAAAGGTTGTTGGACCTATTGTTTGGGTGAGGACTTGCCCACCCCACATCTTGTACTTATTCCCTTAGTTATATCAATGAAAGTTATATTTTCTTATGTATAAAACTATAGTCTACAGGTAAACTACATAGCATTTACATTGACATGTAATAATTGTTTGTAAATAGTGTTACAAGAGTGTCACAATATTAATAATACTATAGTGATACGAATTTTTGACACGTAATAATTATTAGTAATTTCTATCACTATAGTGTCATAAAATCTGTAATACTATAGTAATAGTAATCCCTGACACCACATTCAAGCGTCACTATTTTTCTGACTGCCAGATCACTGACACTATTAATAAGTGTCACTAAAAGTAATTAGTGATACTGTTTTAGTATCACTAAAGGGTATTTTTTTAGTAGTGCATGAACTGTACCGTGCAGCACTGTTCGATTCGATTTGATTTTTTTGTTCTAAGTTTATTGGGCTAATTTTGAATTTTTAAATTTTTATTGCTCGTTAGCCTTCATTAATGGGTTTCATTAATCGAATTTTTTCCCACAATTTTAAAATCTCCACAACAATCAATTCATCATAATTTTATTATAAATACTAAAAATAAACACAAAGTATTCAACAATAAATTTATCACTACTAACTACTTTTTACACTAACAAAATGTTAAATATTATCACAATTTATGAACACATTTGGTAGACACATTTCTATAGATCTCATATTTGAAACTAAATCACATTTTCTGAAACTTTCATGTGCCTGAAACCATTCTAATTAAAAAAGAACATATTTCTTCATAAACTCTAGAGAAGTAATAATAAAAACAAAAAATAAAGAACAAGTTTGCAGTCTGGTCTCTTGGTTTATGGGCAATAATTAGCACTAGAAAGCATATATTTAATAAAGATTTAAAATATCATTCATCACTTATAGTATTAATTAATATGCTCATAATTCATATTTTATCTTAATACTACTCAAATGTAATTTTATATAAATTATATTTTATTATGTTAATTTTTATCTTAATTATTATATTTTATTTTTGTATATATATTTTGGCATGAAGAAGGAATCAATGCTAAAAACGGGAGAAAAAAAAGATTGATGGATTAAATTACTAGAGCTGCTTGAAATTATATATATATATATATATATATTATATAATAATTAAAAAAAAGTGTGGAACTGTATATAATTGTGTAAGTCAAGTGGCAACCAACACTTTGCACTCGACTTATCGTATCTTTATTATAATAGTAAAATATATTATATTAATAAAAATAATTAAAGAAGATCATTAAGAAGAAGTCAAGAAAAGGGCGCCCTAGCAATTTGCTTCTTTCTTTTGGCTATAAAAAGAAGAGATGTGATGAGAGCAGGGGGATTGGGCAGGAATTAAACAGAAGCTTTCTTTCATTTAAACGAAGGAATTAATATTTCTCTCAAATGAATTTAAAAGTTTATTTTATTTATTACATATTCATTATTTGTCTTTTTATTTACCAATTATTTTTATGTTATATTAATTTATAAACCTAGGTCTTATTGAATTTATATGATATTTTGACATTACGTCGATATTTTAATTTGGTTGTGGCATGTCATGTACTTTATTCTTTATTTTTATATTTATCTATAAAGTTAGTTAGTTAAAAATTAAATGTCAGAATATATAACTAGTAAATAAAATAAAAAATATAAATATAAAAGAGTATTATGAGTATAATTTGAATACCTATAGTAGATCTCGTAGCCTTAGTACTTTTAATACTAGTAATATCTTTTTTTACTATAATTTTTATTTAATAATTGACCAATGAATTTAAAATTCCTAGTGTTTTGACCTCAGACTCATCGGGATATATTATAACATGACACTTTCATACTTTAGAATAAATCAAATACTTTTGAGTGGTGTCAGACAACCCAAATCTTAAGTCCCAAGAGTTCAAATCATCTAAATAGACAAATGTTAAACCAAAAACCCAAACTTTGCAGTTGTAAAGGGCACGAAAGCACCATTGAAGTATCACAGTTGGCGAAGAGTAGGGATGGCAAAAAAGCCCGACCCGAATTTTGGCCCGGTTGGCCCGGCCTGATTTTTTCGGGCTTTAGCCCGAACTTAGAAGTTAAAACTCGGGCTCGGGTTTTAATTTTTAGGCCCGATGAAATTTGAGTTCGAGCTCGGGCCTTATGTGACCCGGCCTGACCCGACCCGACCATTTACTAAATTTAAAAAAAAATTACACTGACACGCACAGATGACACATCACAGATTGAATGAGTGTTTTTATTTGTATAAGACATGAGTGTTTTTTTTTTTTATGTTGAGTTGTGGAATTGTGTATTTTTATTTGTACAAGACATAAGTTTTTTTTTTTTAATGTTGGGTTGTAGAATTGTGTAGTTTTATTTGTATACGATGAATTTTATTTTTTTTCAAATGACACAAGTGCAAATTAAATTTTAAATATAAGTTGTGGGTATGCTGTGCTTGGAAATAAATCAAACAATTAAAATAATTAAACACATATCTAAGTCACTAGGTGAACAAATCAAATAATTAAAATAAAATAAAGCAGAGGTACTGTACTGACCCGACCCGAACCGACCCTGGCCCGAATCAGGCCCGATTGAGCCCGGCCCGAAATAAAAATTATCGGGCTTTTTATCAGGCCGGGTTTTTTGTTTAAGTGGTCGGGTTGGTGGGGACATTAGTTGATAAATTGATTATGGTCAGGTACTGCCCTGTCTCTAACGACCTCGAGCCTTGTTGTTGGGAAATCCTCCCCACGAGTGACTCCGATGGTATTTAATTCGAGCTCTGCATGGTGTTTTGACGATTTCATGAACACTAATTAATGCTCATTAAAAAATTATTTGAAAGAATAAAAATCAAAATTTTGAAGACCCTTTTCTGTTCATTAATCATCTATGTGGATTTCAATCAATTAAAAGGATTTGATTCACATAATGAATAATGAATAATGAATATAATTTTATTAAAAAAATTAATATAGATAAATAAGAGAAAGAGAACATAAGCTATCGGTATTTCAAAAATAATTGGTGGTACGGTGAGTACACGTTGTGGCCAATGAGCAGTTGACGACAGTAATGGTAAATGGGTGAATTATTTAGCAGTTGTAAATGACTTTGGGTGAGCACCGAGAGGTGCCGCAAGGTTAGTGAAGTGATTTAGCTTGTCTTTTTGAATCTAGTGTTTATTTTTAAGGTAAAAATGTTATATAAATATCCTAGTTCTTCGGTTTGGTTATTTAATTTAGTTAAGCGAGCCGAAAGCTGAACTGGTATTTTGATTTTTATATAAATTAAATTTTTGGTTATTTATAAGATTCTAAATTGGCCCGAAACTGAATTGAACAATTGGTTCGATTCTATTTATTCCAGGCCATAATTTTTTCCCCTTGTCTCAATAGATTTTTCGAACCTCTTGGTAACTGCATGCAAACACATTGTGATACTTTTTTAGTAACTCGACCAACTCATTCTCAATCTCAATTAGATTAGAACTAATTCAGATGATTTTGTTTTTTTGTCTATTCCTTATCACTGAGATTTACTTCTTCTAATTCTCTATTGATGATTTTTTGCATGCACTTGGGTGCAAGTGATACCTTTGAAATACTAGCTAAACAACTCAAGAAGGGGGTGAATTGGATTTTTAAAAGTTATGGAGTAATTAAATCAAGACTCAATGCAAATAAGAAAAAAAAATTAAGACAATAAAAAATAATTCACAATAATCAAAATGTAAAAAGAGAAGGCAAAGAGAGTCAAACATGAGATTGACCGGGTTTGAGGATTCTACTAATCAAGTCTTTCACTCTAATGCTTCAAAAATCTTTGCAATTGACTTTCAAAGTGTCAATTAATCTATACAATCAGAGGTTATCTCAAATCTCTTAACTCAAGTATTTCTCACACTCTTAAATACTTAATTTGATGTTTAAAATCGAAATTACACAAATTTTTCTTCACACAACATATGTGTTTACAAATGAAAGATCAAAGTATGATTGTATGAAAGAATAAAATAAGATTTAAGCACAAAACCATATGAATAAATTTGATTAAGCCTTTTTATAAATGGAGCTGAAAATTAGGCGTTGTTGACTTTGTGTACATAATCGATTTGCTGTTAACCATAACCAGTTAGTCATCTTGACTTGAGCATATGATCGTTATGTTAACATATATATTTTCATAGTTCTGATTTTGATGATAACAAATATGTTTTGAATTGAATAAATTTGGAGAAGTTTTAAATTGGCTGTTTTTGTATTAAATTGAAAGAGTATTTGAAAACTTTGAAATCACCAAGTATTATTTAAAATTCTGGAATGGACTTATTTGAAAATATGTATAATATTTTAGGCCAAAATATAGTTTTCAAAAGTTTTTTGGGCTGTAATATAGTTTTAGAAGGATTAGGCAAAACTATATATTTTATAAAGTTGTCGTTATGGTGAAACTATTTGGTACTGCACAAAATGATTAACTAACAACAAAGTTAGCAGGTCGCTGACAAGGTCCAGAGAGCAACACATCTTGATGAATATTGAAGGTGATCTAAGAACTTTAAAATGGCTAACCGATAAGTTAACAGCTAGCCGACAATAAAGTTAGCAGGTCGCTGACAAAGTCCAGAGAGCAACACATCATGATGAATATTAACGGTAATCCGACAACTTGAAAATAGCTAACCAAAAATTGTAAATAGCTAACCAATTATTTGAAATACAGCCCAATGATAACTTATTCAAGTCAAAATGGCAATCCGACAATAAGTTAATGGCAAATCTTTAAGACTTAAAAAGTCTATAAACTATAAAAAGACTCATTCAAATCTAAATTAAGCTTAGACAACTACATCTATCACTTAGCATTCAAGAACAATCGAAGCTGAAATTCTTGTAATCATTTTGTTCACATAGCGAGTATTCATCTTATAATCAATTATATTGTGTGAGAGAATTTGATTTGTAATCTTTACTTGAAAGTACAAAGTTGAAAGATTTTAAGTGTTATGATATACTTGGGTTCGGAGATTAGGGATAATCTCCTATTGTAAAGGTCCATTGACACCTTGGAAGTCAAGTGTAAGGGTTTTTGAAGCCTTGAAGGCACGCTTAGTGAAATCCTTAATCCCAATGAGTTTGAGCTGTGGATGTGGGCATAGTTGGCCGAACCACGTAAAAATTACATGTTTGCATCTCTCTATCCCTTACTCTTTATCTTTTACTGCACTTAAGCTTTATCATTTTGTATTTAGTTGAGTTAATTCAAATGTATTTAGTATTAATTTAGCAATAATTTTTAGAATCACAATTCACCCCCTATTACTTGTTTAGCTAGTATTTCGTTTGGTATCAGAGCATGGAGCTCTTATTTTTTACTTAACCGTCTAGAGCTAAGAGCTAAAGATCTATGGCAACTAAAATGACTCTACATTTAGGGAAGAATAATCTATTACTAAGCTACCATTATTTGATGGTAATGACTATTCTTATTAGAAAATTAGGTTGAGAATTTATCTACAGACTTTAGACTACAAAATTTAGGAAATTGTTAATGATAGATCATTCGTACCTATTACGAAAAATGAAAAGGGTAGGATATCCCTACATTGTCTAGTTAACGAAGTGAGGAAGAGAAAAGAAAGCTATCTCTAAACTCTAAAGCGATGAATGCTTTATTTTGTGCACTTGATAAGAAAGAATTCCATAAAGTGTCTAGTTATGAGAGTGCATTAAAAATTTGGAACAAACTTGAAGTTGTCTATGAAGGAAAAAATCAAGTTAAAGAGTATAAGATCAGTAGATACATTAGAAAATATGAATAATTCCTAATGCCACAAAATGAAAGTGTTTATGCCATGTATACAAGGTTCACAGACATTGTGAACACATTAGGAGCCCTAAGAAAAAAGTTCTGGAATAGCAAAAGTGTTAAAAGGATTATTAAGTCATTTCCTATTGAATGGATCCCTAAAAGAATAGTTATAGAAAAAGCAAAAGATTTAAACACCTTGCCTATTGATGATTTAATTAGTTCTCTTATGAGGAAGATTTAACAACTAAAAAAAGTAATAAAAAGAAGAAGAAGAAGAGCATTGCACTCAAAGCCTCGAAGCATGAGAATGATGAGGAAAGTGAGCTAGATGACGAAGAAATGACTATGCTGGTTAGGAGATTCAAAAAATTCTACAAAAAAAAAATAAATGAATGGAGAAAGCTTAGAAACTACAAGAATCAAAACGAGAAGAAGGAGCCTATCGTAAGCTATGAATATAAGAAGCCTGAATACATTTGATCAGAATGTCCTTTTCTCAACAAGCTCAAGAAGAAAGCCATGGTAGCTACATAGGATGATAGTAATGAGGAATTAAGTGATGATGAAGAATATTAAGAAATTTCAAACATAGCCCTTATGGCTCTTGGGGAGGAATCATTCGACGAGCTTGATGAGGTAAATAATTCTCCCACCTATGATGAATTATATGATACTTTTAAGTAATTGCATGATAATTAGATAAGAATATGTAAAAAGAATGCATGCCTTAAAAGGAAACTAGTTGAGGTTTCTAATAAAAAAGATTCTCTAAGTGATAAGTTTATATCTTTAGAATTATAGAGTAAAAAATTGAATGATGAACTTGTGTGGTGTAAAAAGAGTGTTATTCTTGAGCATAAAATCCTATTATAGATAATTTAAAAAATGAAAATGAATTGCTTAAAAAGATGAATGTTGAGCTTAATGATGTTGGCTTAAAATTCACTAATAGGCTAAAGATATTAGACAATTTTTTGTTTATCATTTTTGTAACCAAGATGGTCACACAAAAAAATAGATATCCTATAAAAAAGAAACTGCTATTATGAAATAAAATGTATTTGGATTCCAAAACGAACCTTTACTAACACTTAAGGACCCAAAAAGGTTTGGGTACCTAAGTCTTTAGTTTCCTTATATAGGATTTGAAGAAAAAGAATAATAAATGGTACTTGGACATTGGATAATCAAGACACATAACAAGGAACTATTCTTAGTTCCCAAGTTTTAATAAGCTTGAAAATAGTAGAGATGTTTCTTTTGGAAACAATTCAAAAGAGAAAATTCTTATAATTGATAATGTTGGTAATGTCTCTTCTATCTTAATTGAAAATGTATGTTTGTTTGAGAATCTGAAGCACAAGTTAATCAATATTAGTCAATTATATGATTAAGATTATAGAGTTATTTTTTATAAAACTAGATATGTTATAAAGAAATCATGTGATAGTAAAATTATTTTTGTTGGAAATAGATATGAAAATGTGTATACCATTTGTTAACCTAAGGGCTACACATATTGCAATTTTGATGATAACAAACATATGCAATTTAGTTAATATTGTATTTTACATTTTCACTAGCCCTTGAAGGATAATATTTATGCAAGTAAATCAAGTGAAATCAAGCTTAAAACACTCAATGGACAACGACTCATTCAAAAATAAAGTTTAGATCAACAAAATTATTAATGTGATAAATTCTTGTAAAGCTGATATGATTTCATATATGCATAGTTTAGTATTTGAGAATCTCAAAGTATTTATTACATAAGAAATTATTTTTTCATAAACCAAAGCTTTTGTACTTATAAGGTATTTTGTGGATTTGAATATTTTTCAGATTTTAGATTAAATTGAAAAGTTTTGATAACTTTGAATTCAATAAACATTAGGTTAAAATTCTGAAAAGGGTCTCTTTGAAAAATCCCATAAAGTTTTAGGCCATATCATATTTAGAAATTCTGAAAGGGACCTATTTAAAAAATCATATGATATTTTGAGCCATAATACAATTATCAAAATTTTTAGGCCAAACTATAATTTTTGAAACAACATTACTGTAGAAAAATTCAAATGCGACTGTAACTGTGGGTTTTATGTAATAACGGCTATATTTTGAGACCAAACTATATAAACTCAAATCCAATCTATTTTTATGCTTGATGCAAGCACAAATAAGATCATACAATATATTTTGACCTTTTATTTTGTAAATTATCATATATCAAATTTATATTGTGCTATCATTTGTGTATTAACTCTAAAAGAGAGTGTTTGTTGTAGTCCTTGAATTCTTTGTAAAACTTATGAGTGTATAAGTGTGAGAAACACTTGGGTGAAAAGATTGAGTGATAATATCTTGTTGTAAAGATTTATTGACACATTGGAAGTCAGTTGTAAGAACTTGAAGCCTTAATAGGCTTGGACAATGAAATCCTTAAACCTGATATGCTTGAAGGCATGGACGGAGGCAGAGATTACCTAATCAAGTAAAAATCATTGTGTTTGATCTGTTTTCCCTTACTATTTTATTTTGAACTTTATTAAATTTATTGTTCTTGATTCTATTATGACATTAGAATTAATTGTTGTGTGGTTTACTTAGCTTAAGTTTTAAAATCCTAATTCACCCACCTCTTGGGTTGCATAATGTGTATTTCAATTGTTATCAAAGCTTGGTTCTCTTGTTAGGACTTAATCGTCTAGAGTAAAAGATACATAACAACCCAAAATAACTATACCTTTAGGGATGGACAATCTACAATTAGACCACCATTTGAAAACTAAGATGAGAATTTATTTGAAAGCTTTATATTATAAAATATGGGAAGTTGTTTGTAATGTTCCATTCATGCCTACCAATAAAAATGAATAATGGGAAGATATCTCTAGATCATTACGTGAATGGAATGAGTCAAAAAAGAGAAAAGCTTCTCTAAATTACAAAGCCACGAATGCCTTGTTTTGTGCTCTAGATAAGAAAGAGTTTCATAGAGTTTCAAGCTATCAAATTCTCAAGAAATTTGGAATAAACTTGAAATTATTTATGAAGGTACAAATCAAGTGAAAGAGTCTAAAATACCTAAATATAATAGGCAATATAAAATGTTCCAAATTGAACAAAATAAAATCTTTATGCCATGTATGCTAGATTTACGGACATGGTGAACACTCTAGGAGCCCTAAGAAAGATCTTTTCAAATAGTAAAAAGGCAAAGAAAATTATTAGGTCATTACCAAAGGAATGGAACCTAAAAGGACTGTCATTGAGGAAGCCAAAGATTTAAATACCTTAACTATTGATGATCTAATTGGCTCACTTATTTCCTATGAAGAAGTCTTGATAGCCGATAAAGGAGATGAAGAGAAGAAGAAGAAAAACATTGCCTTGAAATCTTTAAAACTTAAGAATGACGAGGAAAGCAAGATGGATGATGAAGAACTGACTATATTAATGTGAAGATTTAGAAAATTCTATAAGAAAACTAATGGCTAGAGAAAGTTCAGAAACTATAAGAATCGAAAGGAGAATAAGGAGTCAATCACTTGCCATGAATGCAAGAAGCCTGGAAACATTTGATTGGAATGTCCTCTTTTTAACAAACTAAAAAAGAAGGTCATAGTACATAGGATGACAATGATTAGGAATCAAGTGATGATGAAGAACATTAAGAAATGTCAAACCTAGCTCTTATGGCACTTAGGGAAGAATTATTTGACGAGCTTGATGATGTAAGTGATTCTCCTACTTATGATGAACTATATAATACTTTTAAAGAATTACATGATGATTGGATGAGAATAGGTAAAAAGAATACATGCCTTAAAAAGAAAATGATAGAGCTTTCTAATGAAAATGATTCTCTAAGTGCTAATATAACATATTTAGAATTATAGAATAAAAGTTGCATGATGAACTTATATGTTCTAAAGAAAGTATTGTTCTTGAGCATGAGAATTCTATTACTGATGATTTAAAGAATGAAAATGGAATGTTTAGGAAAAAGAATGATGAACTTAGTAATGTTATCTTAAAGTTTACTAACGGGCAAAAGATGTTGGATAATTTGCTTGGTTCATAAAAATGTGTATTTAAGAAAGGAGGTATTGACTATAAGCTAAAGTTGAAACAAAAATATTATAGGAATTACTTTATAAAAATTACTTCCATTAATAATCATGTTATATGTCATTTTTATAATCAAGATGGTCACATGAAAAATAGATGTCATGTCAAGGGAAATGCTTATTATAGGGTAAAATGTGTTTGCATTCCAAAAGAAATAATTGCTAGCACTCAAAGACCCAAGAATGTTTGGGTACCAAAGGACACAACTTGAATATTTTTGTAGGTACCACATTTAAATAATAATGAGAGTTCCTTGATGAAAACTTGTGGGGGAAGTCACTTGATCATTATGTAAGAAGAAAATGATGAGGCAAGAGAATTTAATTGTTTTGCTAGCTATTCTTATTTTATTGATTATAATTCATGGTCATCTAATTTATTCTTAGTAAATGTTTCATACCTATCTTGTGATATCATGATATTAAGTGCATTAGCAAGTTATGGGTAAATTATCTTGCTATTGATTATGTTAAGTAGATCATAATATATAGATAATAGCTTAAAATTGTGAAAACATGTATGCATGTTTACATTATTATCATTATGATTTAGAGTTTTGATCTTGATTATCTCATTATGCATTTTTTTATTTGATTATGTTTACATGATTGAATTATTATTTTGTATAATGCTAAGTACATTATCATGATGGATAGATATATATAATGATGGCATGCTAAATTATCATGACAGATTTGTTTGATTTTGATGATTGTATAATCTTTGATTTCATCATCTCATTTGTTTATCGTCATCTTTCATGCATTAAAATAGTTTTAAGATATTCCTAGATCAAGGTATGACATTGGAAATCATGTTTAAAAGGGGAGATATCACATTAGAATTTATCTCTATGGAAAAATAACTTGTCGATATTTTTTTTGCAAAACTTCTTTGCAACGAATAATTTTCAAAAAATTTGGTATGAACTTGTGATAACAAAACCCTGCATTAACATATCTAATCATGCTATTGAGAATATTAAAATTGGTTCATTTTTAATTCTTAATGATTATGTAATGCCTAAGCATGATAAATGAGTGATATGCTCGAATTCTCAATCTTTGAATACTTACGTGTTTCATGATTGTGTGCTGTATATACATGATAGATGATTTATATGCTTGAATGATCCTTTGAATATTTATAATCATGTTTCATGCATTAAAATGGCTTTAAAATGTTTTGGGATCACGAAATGGTCTCGGTATTGCTCAAAACTCAGCCAGATAGCAAAAAATCTTACTACCTAAAAATGATCAGGAAAGAAATGAAATTTTTGGCTTGAATATGGACTAGAATAGCTTTATCTGTTTTAGGTTTTTTTTTCGTCTCATCATAAGCTTCAAAATGATATATTAGATGCCCAAAACGAACATCTGTAACCAAAGTTATACCTTCCAAGTTGGCCAAACCTGAGAGCAAGCGACGAGCCGCTTGGTCACTGGTTTAACCCCATTTCTCCTCCATTTCTCATGCTTTCTTCAACCTTTCATCACTCTCTCTCTAACTCATGGGATTCTCTCAATTTCTTCTCCAAATTTATTCATTTTTCATCCATTTTTCTTGATAAAACAAACCTCCAAAATCATTCACATCCATTTAACTTCTATTCTCTACTCTTAATTCATCATTTCTTCACTTATTTCCACCACCATCCTCCTCATCTTCTCAACCACCTCCCTAGCATTTTTCATCATTTTTTTTTATTATGCACATACATTCTCAAATGCAGATGATATTTCTTTTGTTAACTATGATTTAAGGATTCTTGGTTGCTATCTGGATATTTTGCTTGGATGGTTGTTGTTTAAAATTTGGATGCCTTATATTTGGGTGATGTTTTTTGGATTCTTGAATGCTTTTAATATTTGGTTAATTATATGATTGATTTTTATATCTCTTAACCATTGTGATCTTAGCATGATTTGGTAGTAATTTTGATGATGAAGGGGGAGAAGTCGTGTATTTTGCAGAGACATGTAACATTTATTTTGAACTATTAATGCATGGTTTTGAAATATTCAATGGGAGTTTATAATTGTTATAGATCATATATTCAAGGAGAGCTTATGTTTGATTTATATGTTAAAACATGTATGCCATATACTAAGGGGGAGTATAAATATCAAAATACATGAGATGTTTGTCATCATAAAAAAATAGATATTGTTAGTCTAAAGAGCTACACATACTGTAATTTTTATGATAACAAACATTAGTTAATATTGTATTTCATATTTTCACTAACTCTTGAAGGATAATATTTATGCAAGTGAATCAAGTGAAATCGAGCTCAAGACACTCAACAGATAATAGCTCATTCAAGAACAAAGTTTAGGTCAACGAAGTTATTAATGTGACAAATTCTTGTAAAGCCGGTATGATTTCACATGTGCATAGTTTAATATTTGCAAAGCTCAAAGTATTTATTTCATAAGAAATCATTATTTCATAAACCAAAGGTTTTATATTTATAAGATAAGTAGTTTGTGGATTTGAGTATTTTTTAGATTTTAGATTAAATTAAAAAAATTTTGATAACTTTGAATTTAATAAGCATTAGGTTAAAATTCCAAAAAAGGTCTCTTTCAAAAGTCATATAAAGTTTTGGGTCATATCATAATTTCAAAAAGTTTGGGAATTACGAGTATTATTTAGAAATTCTAAAAAGGACTTATCTATAAAATCATATTATATTTTGGGCCGTAATATAATTATCAAAAGGTTTGGGCCAAACTATACTCCTTGAAATAGTATAACTACAGCAAAATTTAAATACAACGATAACCTCACTGTAGCAAGCGGTTAGCTAGCTAAATTAAGCATTGAACTGCTTTTATACGGGTTTTGTGCAATAACGGCTATATTTTAAGTCCAAACTATATAAACTCAATTCCAATCCATTTTTATGACTTGATGCAAGCAAAAATAAGTTCATACAACATAGTTTGAGCTTTCATTTCGCAATTCATCATATATCAAATCTATATTGTACTATCATTTGTATATCAACGCTAAAAGAGAAAGTTTGTTGTAATAGAGTTTGTTGTAATAGAGTTTGTTGTAATCTTTGAATATTTTTAAAAGTTATGAGTGTATATGTGAAAAACACTTAGGGTGAAGAAATTGAGTAAAAATCTCTTGTTGTAAAGATTTTTATTTTGAGCATTGTTAAATTTATTGTTCTTGATTCCATTAAAGCATTAGAATTAATTGTTGTGTGGTTTGCTTAGGTTAAGTTTTAAAATCCTAATTAGACCACCCCACTTAAAACGAGCTAAACATGCTAAGGGGGTGAATTGAGATTCTAAAATAATTGATTAATTTATAAACTTAATATAATTTCAACAAAACAATCAAATTCAAAATACTCAAATTTAAAGTACAATAAGTCTAAAAGGAGTAAAGGATAGAGAGATGCAAACACGTGATTTTTACGTGGTTCGGCTAACTGTGCCTACGTCCACGACTTCGAGCTCGCCGAAATTGACGATTTCACTAAGCAAGCCTTCAAGACTTCAACAAGACTTACAATTAATTTCCAAGGTATTAATCAACCTTTAAAACAAGAGATTATCTGCAATCTCTTAACCCATGTGCATCACAACACTTACAACGATTCAACTGATTTTACAATATAGTTTACAAAATGATTTCTCTCACACACACAATATGTGTTTACAAATGAAAGCCCAAAGTGTATTTCATTAAAATGATTACAAGTTTAAAGCTCAAGAACAATTGTACACTAGTAGAAAGCTCAAATATAATTCTTGATATTCATTTTGTTTGAATCTAATTCAGACTTTTTATAGTAAGAGCTAAAAACTAGTCGTTATAGACTTTTTGAGTTTTAACAGTTTGACATTAACTTGTTGTCAAATTACCGTTTTGACTTGAGCAAGTTACTGTTAGGCTGTAATTCAAATAGTCGGTTAGCCGTTTTCTAATTTTTGGATTGCCGTTAATTTTTTTAATCAGAATATGTTACTTTTTAGACAATTTCAGCGACCTGATAATTCCGTTGTCGGCTAGCCGTTAACTTATTGGCTAGCCGTTTTCCTATTGTCAGATTGTCGTTGATTTTCATAAAAATATGTTACTCTCTGGACACTATTGGATCGCCGTTAATTTTGTGGTCTGTTAGTCGCTTTGCTACAGTAACAAATAATTTTGCTATAGTGACATATTTTCACTATAGTGACAACTTTCTTAAAATTATAGTTTTGCCCTAATTCTTTCAAAATTGTATTAAAAGCCAATAACTTTTAGAAACTATATTGTGACCTAAAATATTATAAACATTTTTAAATAAGTCCATAAACTTGAAAACAACTAATTTAATAAAATCATTATTATTTTTAAATATAAAACCTTTATATTATGAAAATAATGATTTATTTACAATATCATGAAAAATAACTTGAGTCTTTTAAAAGTCTAATCATCCATATATTTAATCATACTAGCTTTACAAGAAATATAATAATAAAGATCATCTAAGCCAGTGAGATTGTAAAATATATGTATTTTTTACTTTACATATGATACGTAATTTGTTATCATCAAAATCAAATACCGTATGACCGTATTGGTCAACACCCTCTTGGGTTGTATAACATGTATTTCACCATTGATATTAGATATGCACTTATAAATGATAAATGTTTTTCTTCATTACATGATGATGGTTGGTTATGGCATAGAAGATTAGGATATGTAAGCATGGATTTGATTCCAAAGATTTTCAAAAACGATTTAGTTAAAGGTCTTCATAAAATTAGATTTCAAAATGATAAAATTTGTAAAGCATGCCAATTTGATAAAAAAATCAAAAATTATTTTAAAAAATCATATTTCTATTTCAAAACCACTTCAACTTCTACATATAGACTTATATGGACCTTCTAGGTATGCTAGTTTGAATAACAAGTATTATGTATTTGTGATTATTGATGATTTCTCTAGATTCACATAGGTATTGTTCTTAGCCAATAAAGATGATGCTTGTGATGCTTTTAAATCATTCTACATAAAAGTCCAAAATGAAAATGGTTATAACATTGCATGCATTAGAAGTGATCATATAGGAGAATTTGAAAATTATGCGTTTGAAGGTTTTTGCAATGAGCATGGTATTGAACATCAATTCTCTTTACTTAGGACTCTACAACAAAATGGAGTTGTTGAGAGAAATAATATGTCTATTCAAGAAATGGCTAGGACTATGATGAATGAAAAGAATTTGCCTAAATATTTTTAGACCGAAGCCGTCAACACCTCATGTTATGTTTTAAATCGTGTGTTGAT
The DNA here is from genome assembly GCA_025617385.1 of Murraya koenigii. Lineage (NCBI taxonomy): Eukaryota > Viridiplantae > Streptophyta > Magnoliopsida > Sapindales > Rutaceae > Murraya > Murraya koenigii. The sequence continues at coordinate 23,842,667 of CM046812.1, forward strand.
AAGACCTACTCTTAATAAGATTCCTTATGAGCTTTAGAAAGATAGAAAACCCAACATCGGTTATTTCAAATTTTTTGGATGTAAATGTTTTATTTTGAATACAAAAGATAATCTTGGTAAATTTTATCCAAAATATGACATTAGAATCTTTCTTGGCTATTCAAACTCAAGAAAAGCCTAAAACGTGTATAACAAAATAACTTTAATTTTGGAGGAGTCCATGCTATTAATTTATATCGCTATATAACATGTTGGTTTTGATGATAACAAACCATAAATTAATGTCATTAATTATGTTTTGATAATAATGAAATGATTAATATTTTCCCAAGTTTTTATTCATAAAATGAATGGGATTTCACAATCACGAAAAAAGGAATTCTTCGTAAGAAGTCAAATTTTTTACTAAATGGGTTCTTGCTTCAGCTAACATGGAAACCGGCTACAAGAAATGTGCTCACTGGAACTAAATGGATTCCTACTTAAGCTAACTTGAAAATCGAATACAAGAAATGTGCTCATTGGAACTAAACGGCTTCTCACTTAAGCTAACTTGGAAACCAGTAATAAGAAATTACTCACTGAAATTAAATGGCTTCTTACTCAAGCTAAATTAAAAGCCAGTTACAAAAAATAAGCTCTCTAGACTCAAATGACAGACCGAATATTCATAGACTGGAAACCGAATATTTGAATAGTCAAATAGTAGCTATAATGGTAGCATTAAAGGAAAGCTGGTTACCGTAAATTGGAAATCGGTTATGAGAAAAAAGATAATAACGACTAGTTTTCTACTCTAACTATAAAAAACCTCAATCATATTCAACCAAGAAGGGGATTTAACAATTACTATTGAGCTTTCTACTGAGTATATAATCCTTCTTGAGCTTTAAATTTTTTATCATTTTATTGACTCACACTTTCGGCTTTCATTTGTAATTAAACACATTGTATGAGAGAAATCTTTAGTAATTCTTATTGTAAAATCATAGTTGAGTGATTGTAAGTGTTGGGAAACACTTGAGTTAAGAGATTGGGGATAATCTATTATTTTAAAGGTTGATTGACACTTTGAAAGTCAATTGTAAGCATTTTTGAAGCCTTGGAGGCTCACTTAGTGAACTCCTCAAGTCCGGTGAGCCTGGAGGCGTGGACATAAGCAGGGTTAGCCGAACCACGTAAAAATCTTGTGTTTGTATTTCTTTATCCCTTATCCTTTTATATTTAGTGCACTTTAGATTTGAATATTTCAAATTGGTTTGTCTTGTTAAGATTGCAATAAGTTTTAATTGCTTAAACTTTTAGAATCTCAATTCACCACCTCTTGAGTTGGTTTGTTACTATTTCACAAGCATATCACATTTGATGAATCTAACCTCTTCTCTACATTAAAAGTTATTGTTGATAATGATGCAAATGGAGAGTCACAAGAAGTATCTATGAATGATAAACAAAATGATATATCAATTGGAAATCAAGAAAAACAATAAGAAGAACTAATTGCATAATAAAATAAATATATCTCTCAAACACTTCCTAAGGAGTGGAGGTATGTTTCCTCTCATCCAAAAGATTTGATTTTAGGTGATTCTTCTAGAGGAACAACTACTAAATCATTATTTAGAAATACATGTAAGTATATTACATTCATCTCTCAAATTGAACCAAAATTATTTCCAGATGCTGAGAACGATGAATATTGGATTATAGCAATATAAGAAGAGTTAAATCACTTTAAGAGAAATAATGTATGGGAATTAGTTCTTAAACTAGAACATCAAACCGTCATAGGCACTAAATTAGTTTTAGGAACAAGATGGATGAAATGTGTGGTTGTAAGAAATAAAGCTAGATTAGCGGCTCAAGTTTATAACCAAGAAGAGGGAATTAATTTTAATGAATCATTTGCACCTATAACTAGATTGGAGTCCACTAATATGTTATTAGCATTTATATATCATAAAGATTTCATCTTGTATCAAATGGAAGTCAAAAGTGCATTTTTAAATGGATATATTATGGAGGAAGTTTATGTGAAACAATCTTCTGGTTTAAAAAATAAAAAATTTTCAAAATCATGTTAATAAGTTAACTAAAGCTTTGTATGACTTGAAACAAGCTTAGAGCATAGTAAGATAGGCTTAACAATTTCCTGCTGGAAAATTGTTTCTCAATGGGTAAAGTCGACACAACTCTCTTCATTAAGCATGGGAATAAAGATGTTCTTATAGTTCATACTTTTGTTGATGATATTATCTTTGGTTCTACTAATGAGCTATTGTGTAAGGAATTTTCCTCCTGTATGAGCAAATAATTTGAGATGAGCATGATGGAAGAGTTAAAGTACTTCCTTAGACTACAAATGACAAAAATGAGGAAAGGATTTTTCTAAACTAAGCCGAGTATGTAAGAAATCTACTCAAAAGGTTTGGTTATGAAAATGCAACGGTAAAAAGCACTACAATGATACAATTATCAAGATTAACAAGGATGAAAAAGATAAAGAAGTTGATATCAAGGCATATCGAGGTATGATCGGATCCTTGTTCTTGACTGCTAGTAGGTCTGATATTATATTTAGTGTATACTTGTATGCTAGATTTCAATCATGTCTTAAAGACTCTCACTTACTTGCTGTTAAATGGATTTTTTAGTACTTGATTAGCACCATTGATCTTAACATTTGGTATCCTAAGGAACACATAGAGATTTAACATGTTATTCAGATGCTAATTTTGTTGGCTATAAGATTGATAGGAAAAGCCCAAGTGGTACATGTTATTTCCTAGGACATTCTTTAGTCTCTTAGTTTAGCAAGAAATAAAATTCGGTCACACTATCTACCATTGAGGCAAAATACATCGTAGCTAGAAGTTATTATGAACAAGTATTATAGATGAACAAACACTTAGAGATTATAACATTCAGTTAGATCACATTCCCATTAGATGTGACAACACCAGTGCTATTAATTTATCAAAGAATCCCATTCAGCACTCTAGGACTAAGCTTATAAAGATTCGACATCATTTTCTGATAGATCATTTTCAAAGGGGGATGTTGTGAATGAATTTCTTTCTACTGAAAATCAAATTGCTAATATCTTCACAAAACCTCTTAGTTAAAAACAATTCACTAAAATTAGACATGAACTTATAATGATGAATATTGTATATTGATCTATTGTTCTAATCTGTGTAATCTCACTGATATTGATTGATTCCTTGAATGCGTTTCACATGAGTAATTATTTATGCATTCATGAATTACGCATTGAATGACCATTAAAACATTTCAGGTTCAAGAAATGACCTTAGAGTTACTCACAGTTTGGCCAAAAATTAAATAAAATGTGCAAAATCATTTCATAAAAAATATAAAATGTGCATTCAAAAGGTTAACAGCTCACCGATAACTTTAAGAATTTTAATACAAGCATTATGCCCATTAACAGCTTGCCGCAAAAAACATAAATAGATTGCCGCTAACTTGTTGACGAGTGATGATACCATTAAAACAAGGAGCTTACATTCTGACCATTATTGGTTCATTGTTAACACATAAACGGCTCACCAATATCATTCAGAAAAATAATTTTACTCTCTATATGATAACGGCTCGCCGATAACTAAGTAAACAGCTCATCATTTTCTAATTTTATCTATACAGTGACCTTCTTCTTCCATATTTTCCTTTGGTCCTGCGTAGTTTTCTCCACTCTTCTCGCTAGTAGTTCACTCTCTCTCTCAAATTCATTATTTTCTTTCATTTTTCTTGTAAAATTGAATCTCTCATAGTCTTTTTTATCATTTTAAACACTTATTTTTGCTATCGAAACACATTTATACACCCAAATAAAAAAATCCCTAATTTGAAACCCTAAGTTTGCCCCAAGTTTCTTTTTCAAATTTAACCTAAATTTCCTTCATCTTTGACTAAATTGACTCCACACACACCTTTCTTTACCTTTCCACCACCTTTTGATCGATTCATTTCCCTCACTCCTATCTATATTCCAAAATCCCAATTTTTACCCTCCACGGAAAACGGTTCTTCATCATAGAAAGGGAAAAATTTAAGTACTCTATTGCAATAGGCCCAGGTCTAAGGTTCGCTGCTGTGGACTTCACTCAACTTTATTTCCCTCTCGCTCACCTGGCCCGATGATTTGAGAGTTCATTTATGGGTAAATTAGTCACTCCGTCATTCTTTGTTAATATTGATTACTTCAGTGATATTATTATCTGTGGGAGTAGTGTTACGAACATGTTAAAATAATAGGAATTAGTCTTAAGTATGGATGAACCTGTATACGAAAATCTTGTTAGGGTCTTTTACTCTAACATGGATATTAGTGATACTCTATCTAATCGAGTGGTCACTCAGGTAGCTAGGGTGCACATTGTGTTTAATAATGCTAACTTGTGTCATATCTTGAGGATTTTACCAATGGTTTAGATATTTACACTAAGGGTGGGCATTTGGTTCGATTCAGGATGAACCGAACTTAACCAAACTATATTATGGCAGTTCGGTTCGGTTCAATTCGAAGTATAAAAACCAAATAGTTTAGAAATTCTGAACCATTTGGTTTTTTAGTTGGTTCGGTTCAAAACTGAACCAAATTACTGAACCAAATGATTCATCAAAATCATTTGATTTTTATTTGGTTTAGTTTAAAACCGGACCAAACGGTTCAACAAAAAATAAAAAATAAAAAATTGTATTGATATTTAGGTAATGAAGTTGATATTTTTATTTGTTAGCTAATAGATATAATTATATATGTCATAGCATATAATTTAATTTAATTTATTTATTATTTAATTGTTGTGACTTAGCTAATGACCCAATTTGACTTGGAAAGATAATATAAGTATTGTGAATATAGTAGTTAAAAGATGAAGAAGTGGTGATTGAGAGAACAATCATTGCCAATGGAAAATTGAAGTTTTTTTTGTAATATGTAGTAGATTTCTAAATTAATGTAGGACTTTGTTATGCTAATTTACTATTATTAGATTTTATTATGTTGTTTATTGATTATATATTTCTATATTATTATTGGACTTTATTATGTTAATATTATTATTAGATTTTATTGTTTATTATAATTGAGGACACTCTCGTTTCTCCTGAGGATGGAGGACTCCTCAACGATATATACCCTACCGATCAGCTTCCATATTTCCACTTAAGATTTCGCCCCCTCGTACTTCTCAGAGTATTGGAGTATAACGAGGTCGAGAGGAGGAGTAGGAGGAGCCTGAACATGAAAACATGCCAATGAGCAGCCTTCAGATTCAGACAGTTTGCTGCAAGAACTTATAGGTCGCGTTGACACTATTTCTAAATAGTAACAGAAACTTATAACTCAGCAGAAGTACCTCAATCTCAGTTCAAGACATTCTATATTTAGTAGCCCAAGTTTTAGCAGTGCGTCTTTTCGGCTCTTAAAGTTACTCCATTTGAGTCATCCTCACAACCAACTCTTTAGTCTTCTTGTGTATTTCTTTATTTCGTACATACATTATCTCACATTGTTTCATACATTCATGCTGTCGATTTATCTTTTGGATGATTTTGATGACAGAGTATATTTGCTATTATCACTTCTCTTTTAGTTTGCATTCATGTTTTCTTACTCTAAAATGTGATGTCTTATATGTCCATTGATCATAATTTTTTAATGCTAGTCTCCTTATGGATGGATGAGTTAATTTGATGAGATTTTACCTTGGAAAAGTATATGTATTGGAGTTGAGAAGCTTTTAAAATCTTCTAGAAGTGTTAAAATTTTGTTTTACTCGATTTTCTAAGGAAGCTCTACCTAAATTTTCCTAAATTTTTTTGTGCCTTCGATTTTTTTTACTTTTTCTTCCTTTTTATGATGAAGTGGGAGAAATATGAAAGAAAATATGTTTTCACTTATGTTTTCATAATTTTTTTAATAACATATGGCTTTGAAATAATTTTTTAAAACATATGATTTATTTAGGGGGAGCACATACTTAGGGGGAGTACAAAATTTTTTAAATCCTTCAAAACATTTCTTAAGAGTCTGATTATAAGAAAAGAGAGAGACTGTCAGCATATATATTTTTATAATTACGATTTTGATGATAAAAATTATGTTTTGAATTGATTAAATTTAAAGAAGTTTTACATTGGTTGTTTTTCAAGTTTTTTGGATTAAATTCAAAGATTATTTGAAAACTTTGAAATCACCAAGTATTGTTTAAAATTTTGAAAGTGATTATTTGAAAATGTTTATAATGTTTTAGGCCACAATATAGTTTTCAAAAGTTTTTGGACTTTAATATAATTTTGGAACGATTAGGGCAAAATTGTCAATTTTATAAAGTTGTCACTGTCAAAACAATTTTTTATTATAGCAAAATGGCTAACTGACATCAAAGTTAGCAGGTCACCGACAAGGTCCAGAGAGCAATAAATCCTAATGAATATTAAATGTGATCTGATAACTTTAAAATGGCTAACCAATAAGTTAACGGGTAGCCTACAACAAAGTTAGCAGGTCGCCGACAAAGTTTAGAGAGCAACACATCCTGATGAATATTAATGGTAATCTAACAACTTGAAAATGGTTGAGCGACAAGTTAATGGCTAATCGACTATTTGAAATACAGCCCAACAGTAACTTGTTCAAGTCAAAATGTTGATCTGTTGAGACTCAAAAATTTAACGGTGAACTGTTAAGACTTAAAAAGCTATAAACTATAAAATAACTCATTCAAATCCAAATCAACGTTGGATAACTACATCTATCACTAAGCATTTAAGAGCAATTCATGGTGGAATTCTTGTAATCATTTTATTCAAATATTGAGTATTCATCTTGTAATCAATTATATTGTGTAAGGGAAGATTATTTGTAATCTTGACTTGTAAACACAAAGTTGAAACATTATAAGTATTGTGATACACTTGAGTTAAGAGATTATGGATAATCTTGTATTATAAAGGTTCATTGATACCTTGAAAGTTAAGTGTAATGGTTGTTGAAGCCTTGGAGGTGCGGTTAGTGAAATCCTCAAGCCTGGTGAGCTTGGAGGCATGAACGTAGGCACGGTTGGCCGAACCATATAAAAATCACGTGTTTGTATCTTTCTATTCCTTTCTTGTTATCTTTTACTACACTTAGACTTTATCATTTTATATTTAGTTGAGTTAATTTAAGTGTATCTACTATTAATTTAGCAATAATTTTTAGAATCCCAATTCATCCTCCCTCGTGGGGGTTGTTTAGCTAGCATTTCACATTATGGTGCAATTTTGGATTGTCGAATCACTATTTGAAGAGGTCAGTTTGCCATTTATTCCCAGTGACCCTACAAGGAATTATTGGCTAGCCGTTTGTACTAAACAGTTCACTGTGTTCGAGCTAGTTGCTCTTTAAAATTTATCAGTTAACCGTTATCAGTAAGTGATTCATCGATTCTCAAAAACTTATTATCTGGATTTTATCGACTTACCGTTTTCCCATAATCAGTTTGCCATTTTCATTCAAAATTAGAAAATTAGTTTTACCAATATAATCGATCTGCAGTTTTTGAAGTTAACGATTATCCATTTATTTATAGAATGATGTTCTTTGCTCAAACCATTATATACCCTAAGAATTTACAGACTTTATCAATTTTAATCATGCTTAATATTATTTTTTATCATCAAAATCAATAATATAACAACATATATGTTAACAACCATCTCTTCAACTGCTTCTGATTGAAATTCTCTTTTTACTTCACTATCAATATTTTGCACTGGAAAATGACAAGCTATTAATATTGGGACCTTTTATTAGAAAATGACTAGGCCTCGTATACCGTCATAAATGGTAAATTATTTTTCTTCTCTAAGGTATCAACCGAGCCTCTAATATATGACTTTCTTTATAATGGTAAGGGATAGGATTAGCAGCAATATGAAATGGTTTCATTATAATCATGATGGTATATATATATTAAAAGCTGTCATCTTGTGTCTATTCACCCAGGGCCTTCTAAGTAAAATCCAGTATGAAGTTTCAGCATCCATGACATGAAACTTAAGTGAAGTTCGAAGAGAACCAAGCTTCAAATCTAGTCAAATATATCTCTCTATAGATTAGGCAAATTACTAAATCTAGATATTGTAATATTTAGACCGTAAATGTTCTTGATGGGTATTTTGGCTACTTTCAACACTGTCTTAAGGATAATATAATGGAGGAACCCATATCCATTAAAGCTTTTGTAACTGGTACTCTATTAATCTCAACTTTTCGAAATAGCGGATGTCGATGATCAAGATTTATTGCCTCAATAGCCTCATAAAAAAGATGACAGCATAGGCAGAATTGAGATAAGCTCATCGACTTCTGCTTCAACTGTATACTAAGTAAAAACTCTTATTAGTGCTCTGGTAACTATTACAATGCCTCTAAACTATATCCCAATAGATCAAATAAAGACTTAATCTTACCGTTACACTAAAGATCACATACTCTAAGATCATTATCTGGCAACATTATATGATCTTTTAGTGTCTTCTACTCTTCCTTAGAAATATCCTTCTTCACAATATATATCAATGAACTATTATCACTTGTCATAAAATCAGCAATAGTCATTTTAACTACTCGATCATCACGATGAAGCAATGGATTAACATCTACATTTTGATCCTTTTCTTGAAGTTGAAATTATCCATCTGTAATATTTCCTTTAATCATTTTGGTGATATAGTGGCAATACATTATGGGATAACTAAGCCTATGATATAGGCGCCAAAACTTTGGGTTTTTCTATTCTACTTCACTTAATGGTCTTGTTAGTTTGAATGGTTATAGTAGTCCATCAATGATCCAGTGATCCACAATAGCATCAAATTCCTCTTCTATGCAAGGCAAATTAGAAGATGTTGGGGGCTTCCTTTTTGGCATTCTTTTCTTAATAATTGTAAATGTCTTTCTACTGAGGCAACGTAAGAAGCCTCCCACTTTTTGATAAAAATAAGTGTTACTCTCATAGATAACATAGTTTTTTGGCTTTTTCTAAAATTACACTAAAAATTGTGATGTCATGATTCTTTAGAGATTCTCGTCGGTTGCTCATCATATTGGGAATTCAAATTTGAACTAATTCTTCCACAAAAATTTAGACTCATACTAGTCCAAAGCCAAATTTCTAAAATGTGTGATATAGTCCACTAAGCCTTCCTTAGGTCTTTAAATAGCCATATTCAAATCCTTCATAGTTGTTTGGTCTTCAGTATGAAAATACTTCTGAAAAAATTTAGAAGCCATTTTATTCCAACAACAAATCAAACCAACTTCTAAATTTGTATACAAATTATAAGCACAATCAGTGAAAGCTCTAGATCAACAACATATTTGAGCAAGAGCATTGATAACTTTATTAAATGAGATTTATCATAGCATTCTTAAGCTTGAATCAATATTACTTAGAGAGTAAATGATGTGTTTTATTACAGTTTTAGTTATATTTTGTATAAGTAGTTGTTCTAGTTTACTTTTATCAAATTAATCTTATTTTAAATCATTTGATGCTCTAGTTTTGTGTGATTTTAGATGATCAAGAATCTCAAGTTTTATGGATGGAATGTGTTGAATAAAGCTTGAAGAGATAACAAAAGAATGTGGTTGATGAAAAACTAAAGACAACTCTAGAACGTGTATAGCTGTTGTAACATTTTTGCGACAATAAGATAATCGGGATTCTATGAATTTTAATGGAATATTGCAATCTGGAGTTTCCAAAAATAGAATATTCACTACCACACGTCTCTGTTAACCTTACTTCTGTATTATAAAAAGGAGCACACATGGAAAGAAAGAGAGAGAGATGTCATTAGGGCAAAAATAACAAAGAAAAATAGAAATTAAAAATAGGAAGAAAACATAAAAGCCCGGCAAAACTTACTTCCCTATTTTCTTTTCGTGTTTTTATTTCTTTATGATGATGTATTTGATGGCTAAACTTATTTTTATTATGGTTTTATCACAAATTATAAATTAAATTTCATTGTAATTGAACGATAAACAAGCTTAATGGTATTTGACTAATATTTGTGTATTGTTGCATATTTGTTGAAGCTTTTTATCTTGATTGAATTTATTTTAACTCCTTATTTCGGCTAATCACCCATTTAGTGGATGCTAGCTAAGGGAGATCCTAAAAAAGAACTATTTAGTTGAACTAATCAATACAATACGTGGTTTTAGATTGAGTTTCTTGAGTTAAGATCTCTTAATTTGAATAAGGTCATGCTTGATCTAAAATTAGTGAAGAACTAGACATACAGATTTACCTTGTATGGTTAATTGGAATAAAAGAGTGTGCAACACTATATCTTATATTAGCGTAGCAACTGGTCACTTTTAGGTTATATATAGATATAAGTTATCCAACAAGCAACAGTTGATGATATACATTAAGATTCTGTCTGATGCTGTAGCAACATAATATTAATTAGATGAATAGTCAAAACCATTAAGTGAGTTAATCATTCAACTACGCCTTTATTATTGATTATATATTTGTGTTTGATATAGGAATTTATTTACTTCAATTAGTTTATTGCATAATTTAGTTTATTAGGTCTTTAAATTCTTTAAACTATTAATCATCCATTTATTTTTTTTGCACTATTAAGATTACTGTAGCAAATCAGATAGAATCAATTCCTATGGAGACGATCTGAATACTCATCATTATATTACTTGTTATGTTCACTTGTGCACCGACACCAATTATTCATAGTAGTATAGATTAAAACAAGCATTAATGTAATAGTTGATGTGTTCTCTAGGGTTGCCTTTCTATCAGTCAAACAAAGTAAATTATGGGCAACAATAGCTTTCAGAATGAGGCCCATACATAATCTCTTCTGGATATAGAATACAAATAGGTATCATATATATTAACCGGCATGTCATACATTTCTAAAAACCCATATTTTTAGGACATTTAGGATCTTGCAGGATGACTCGAGGTAGATCATGCGGCCTAACTTATGGCTACCTTTGTTACATGGCTTCTTGTTACAAAGAAAACATTTCTGCTATTGTTTATTGGATATGATTCTTCATTTAGTCCATAAGTTATTTAAGATTTTCATGTTTGGCAGTGCTTCAACTGTGGAAATGTGAAGACCGTGTGGGCACTGTAGTTTTTGTTCAAAAAGAAAATAATGACAGAGAGAGAGGAGATAGCAATGAGGATGGTGAGGACATGAAGGAAGATGATGAAGAGGTTGATGAGGGAGGGGAAGAAGCGAAGGGAGAGGGTAAGGAAGATAAAGCTTGAATAGGCAACTGAGAGGATAAAGTTGCTCATAAAGAGGAGCTTTTAGTTTGCTGGAGTGGGTTTCAGTGAATGATGATGGGTTGATGTTGAAAGAGGCCATTATTGTTGCTATTGTTATTGAGATCTTAAAGATTGATTGATGATTTGAAGAGATATTAATGATGAAGATGAGCTAATGAAGGTTTTATACAAGTGCTAATAGATTGCACACTAGCCTACTTCTGAACAATTGGCTTTTATATTTAATCATTATTTTTTTTAAGTAAAGTGTAATTCGATTGGATTGTTCGGATCGATCTGAATCCAATTAGGCTAAGAGAAAGAAAAGAAAAGATGGCACACGGCCCGTCAGGATAAGGCTTTTGAATTCATACATCTATTCGCTTCGCTCTTAAACTGTCCATCAGGTACGAGTTTAGTACCAACAAAGTAAAGTTCAAGCTCCGGGTCAGATTTGCCAGCGGACTTAATCCGAAACAAATCCAATCGGATGCTATAAATTATATCCAATTGGATTATGGGCTAAATCTGAATCTTATCTAAATTTGTTCTTATCGGATCGTATCGGGTTGAATCTATCCAAATCAAATCTGATGCCCAACCCTAACTCCATCAATACATAATATGAATATTATGACTAGGAATAACTTGTTCAATAAATTAAAATTAGGGAAATAGCTAGTTTCCATTACTAAAATTAATATGTACATCTTATTTTCTTATACATTTTAAAATATCCAAAAACGTCATTGGCAAGAAAATTTAAAGGAAAAAAGAGATAAATGGGTCATTTGTGTTAGCTTAAAGGGCTACACATATTGAAATTTTGATGATAACAAACATATGTAGTTTAGTTAATATTGTATTTCATATTTTCACTAGCTCTTGAAGGATAATATTTATGTAAGTAAATCAAGTGAAATCAAGCTCAAGACTCTCAGCGGACAACGGCTCATTCAAAAACAAAGTTTAGGTCAACGAAGTTATTAATGTGACAAATTCTTATAAAGCCAATATGATTTCATATATGCATGGTTTAGTATTTGAGAAGTTTAAAGTATTTATTTCATAAGAAATCATTTTTCATAAACTAAAGGTTTTATATTTATAAGACAAGTATTTTGTGGATTTGAGTATTTTTCAAATTTTGGATTAAATTGAAAAAGTTTTGATAACTTTGAATTCAATAAGATTAAGTTAAAATTCTAGAAAGAGTCTTTTTGAAAAGTCTTATAAAGTTTTAGGACATAACGTTATTTCAAAACGTTTTGGGAATAATGTGTATTATTTAGAAATTTTTAAAATTGACCTATTTATAAAATCATATGATGTTTTTAGCCAAAGGATTATTATAAAAAAATTTTGAGTTAAATTATAATTTTTGAAACAGTATTATTGTAGCAAATTTAAATGCAACGAATAGCAAGCTGTAGCCGATTAAATTGAGCGACGAACAGCATCCCTACCGATTTTCTACAATAACAACTATATTTTGAGTCCAAACAATATAAACACAAATCCAATCCATTTTTATGGATTCATGCAAGCAAAACAAAATTATACAACATATTTTGAGCTTCCATTTTGTAAATCATCATATATCAAATCCATATTGTGTTATCATTTGTATATCAACTCTAAAAGAGAGTGTTTATTATAATCCTTGAATTCTTTGTAAAAGTTGTGAGTGTATAAGTGTGAAAAACACTTGGATGAAGAGATTGGAAGATAATCTTTTGATGTAAAGGTTTATTGACACCTTAGAACTCAATTGTAATAACTTGAAGCCTTGGAGGTTTGAATAATGAAATTCTTAAGGCCAGTGTGCTTAGAAGCGTGGACGTAGGAGGGGATTACAGAATCACGTAAAAATCATTGTGTTTGCTTTCTCTTTTTTTACTATTTTATTTTTAGCATTATTAAATTTATTAATTTTTATTCCATTAAAGCATTAGAATAAATTGTTGAGTAGTTTCTTTAGCTTAAGCTTTAAAATCTCAATTCATATCTTCTTGGGTTGCATAACATGTATTTCAATTTGCTTGATAATTTATTTTTAGAATATAAAATATATCTTTTTATAAAAATATTTAAAAATAAAAAAGTTAAAAAATATATTATTAATTTTTTATTCACATCAAAACATATATTTTCTCATTTTTAGTATTTAAATTTTTTATTTTAATGTCTATTTATATAATTTATTTAACTTATAATAAATATGAATAAAATGGTATTTAAAAATAAGGATAATATTATAAAATTATGTTGTCAAGGGAGTTTTGGCTAAAGCTAATAAGAGAATAAGTGATATATATTAATTTTAGTAAAGAAAAACTAACAATTTCTTTAAAATTAATGGAGCAAAAAAAAAAATGAAGCATCATATGCATGAGTAGAGAAATTTGCCTACAAGACATTCTAGATGAGGTCCTGTCGCTACCAAAAAATTGATGCTAGGCCCAATGACCCAGTCCAGCAAATAAAGTACATGTTTTATGGTGAACCTAAGCCAATATGCTAAGGTAATCAATACGGATTGTGGTTTGGAAGATATGGATACATCAAAGTGAAGCTCATTTCGCATTGAACCCTTGGTTAAGCCTATTTGGGAGACCTTAGCACATAAGAAAATGTTTTGTGCAACGACCAAGTAGAGAGTGAATCATTTTAAAATACTAATAATAATAATAATTTTAGTTTAAATTACTAAATCCTAAATCATATGCATACAATATTGATTCACATGCATCAACTATTTTTTCTAATTAAAAATCAAGGGTTAGTAGATAATTATTTGCTAAAGAGACTCACTTTCGCGAGTATGTATCCTGATTGAATGTTCATGGTTGACAATGTGAAATGCATACAGATTACACATATGGACAAAGCATGCATTGATATTTAATGTAAAAGTATGCGTTATAATTAATGTTAAGCATGCATTGATATGTAATGTAAAAGCATGCATTGATTGATATTTAATATAAAGCATATATTGATTGACATTTAATGTAAAGCATACATTGATATTTAATTAAAAGCATGCATTAGAATTAAAGTTAAGCGTGCATTAATACTTAATGTCAAAGCAAACATTATAATTAATGTCATGCAAGCATTGATATTTAATGTAGAAGAATGCATTAGAATCAATATTAAGCATGCATTAATATTGAATGTAAAAGCACGCATTATACTTAATGTTAAGATGCATTAATATTTGATGTAAAGCATGCATTGATATTTAATGGAAAGCATGCATTACCATTCATTCAAGCATCCATCATTTTAGTTAAGTAATCCAATAAAAAGTTTAAAAGTGTTAAGTGCATTTTCCAATTTCCAAAACCATTCTTAAAAAACATTTCTATATTCAGTTCGAAAACAATTTCCAATACGCAACTTTTAAGAAAACATTTTCAGTATTCTTTTAAAAATATTTTTAAGAAAATATTTTCAGAATCCCTCCACAAACTTTTTTAAGAAAACATTTTCATAGTTCTTCTAAAAAAATATTTCTAAATTCATTTCATGAAACATTTTATAAAAAAGCTTCCAAACATATTTTCATTTTCATTTTAAAAATATTATGATTTCTCATATTTTTCCTGATTAGCTTTCTAAGGTATAACAATACAAGAAAAGTAATATTAAGCTACTTGCTAACCAATATTCACTGATGTACTCTACTCGTATATCATTATTCACAATACATGCCATTATTGTTTAAGTCCAAATCCGCTACTCAACAAAATAACAACCATAGTCAAAACTTCAATGCTTGAACACTAAGCCTAAATCTATTTATATCAAGAAAGAGCTTATCCTTGTGGCACATGGTCCGGTGAAATTTCCACCCGAAACATTTGCCAACTCTACTAGGAAGTTTGCTTAGGAATTTAACGATGGTTACTAGTAACAAAGAGAGTCATCCTTTTTCTACAATTTGTATGTTTATTTATGTTGATGCAAGTCCTAGAATATTTATTTATTATTGATTAAGTAATATGTAAATATTAAGGGAATTATAATCCAATCATATATTTCAGAGTTCAATAAGATACCTAAAATAAGGAATATTAAGTTAATTGTTTGTGTTAGATGGTCTTGAGCCTTTCTCAAACCCAAAAGCTAGTTCAAGGGGTGAAGCTTTTTTTCACACTTATAATGTCACCATCAATCTCTTCCACAACCGATGTATCATAATCCCAACATTCTCCCCCTTACACATGGGCTTTGGGTCACATGCATACACTCATTCTTCTTATTAGATTGTTGGATCGAGATGCTCCTCCAAATTTGGGAGAGAATGGAGATAAAAACACCTTCCGATTGTCTGCTTGGAAAATAGGTCCCTAACCCCCAAAATTCTCAGCTTGCTATACTACTTTATTTTCTTTTTATTTTTCCTTTCTTATTAGAGTTCCCAAATGCGTTTGTTTCATTTGTTTTAATAAAGTCATGGCAAATTCATCTAAGTCCAAAGCTTTGCTATAATTACATTATTAACAAACATTTTGAACTTTAGTACTTTTAACACCGATTTTAATTTTCATTAATCACTCAATTATTCAAAACAAGTAGGAGTTTTGGATTTGGGCCCATGTAATGTAGACCCAACAAATCTCCTCCTCTAGCTTATGTGAAGGCCATAACCAAGCTCAACCTTTGCTTAAAACTTTTCAGATTCTCTTTCGGCAATGAATTTGTCATCATTATTAGTTATGTTTTGTGTATCTTCTCAAGCTTCAAATTTTTCTTCTCAAACACGTTTCGTATCCAATGATACATAATATTAATATGCTTGTATTTTGAATGATATGTTGAATTCTTGGCCAAGTAAATGACCCTTTGACTATCACAATACAAATTATAACTATCGTATTTCATACCTAACACTTAATGGAAATTCTTCATCCACAAGGCTTTTTGGCAACCTTTAATGATTGCAGTATACTTTGCTTTTGTGGTTGGCAAAGTAATACACAACTGAAATCTGAACTACCATGAAATTTCTTCTCCTATAAAAGTGAGCAAATATCTTGATAGAGATTTTCTCATTTCCTGCCAATTTTGCATTTGTGTACAGTTGTAACACGAGTTTATCGCTACCAAAACATAAACATGCCCTAAAAGTACCCTTAAGATATCTGTAATCAAATCTATTACTATCTAGTTTTCTTTACTTGCATATTAGAGAAATTGACTGACTGCACCAATTGCATGAAGTATATCTAGCCTACTGCAAACCATGATGTATATCAAATTGCCAATTATTGAAGCACAAGGAGCTAGGGATGGCAACGAGGTAGGTATTATACAAGAATGCTAATGCATGTACCCGTACCTATTTAATAGTAGATATCCTCATCACCTACTCTTACCCGTTGTGAGTTTGAACAGTTATATTGACCTATAAGGTCATACAATATTTGATTTTGATGATAACAAACTACAATCATAGATAAAATATAAAATGCATATATTTTATAATCTCACTAGCTTAAATGATCTTTATTGTTATATTTCTTGTAAAGTTAGTATGATTAAATGTATGTTTGTTTAAGCATTTAAATATTCAAGTTATTCTTTCATGACATTTTGAATAAATCATTATTTTCATAATATAAAAATTTTATACTAAAAGAAAAAATAATTTTATGAAATTTGTTGCTTTCAAGTTTATGGACTAAATTAAAAAAAAAAAAGGTTTGAGAACTTTGAAATCAATAATTTTTGTTTGAAATTATGAGATGTGACCTATTTGAAAAGGTTTGTAAATATTTTATGCTATAGTACAGTTTTTAAAAGTTTTGGGGCAAAACTAAAATTTCAGAAAGATTTTATTGTAGCGGCACTGTAGCAAACAGCTAATCGATAACATGTAAATGGCTAACCATTATCGAGCAAAATTAAAGTTTGGTCTCTATAAACAAATGGCTAACAGTTATCGAGTAAAATTGAAGTCTAGTTTCTAGAAATTAATGACTAACCGATAATGGATAAACGATTACCCGACTATTTAAAATTTAGTCCAACAGTAACTTACTCAAATCAAAACGATGATCTGACAACAAACTAATGGCAAACCATTAGGACTTAAAAGTTCTATAACTGCTAGGTTTCAGCTCCAACTATAAATATACTCAATTAGATTCAAACATGACTAATCTTAAGAGTTGTATTTTATCTTCCTACTAAGTATTGAATCTTTCATTGAGCTTTAAACTTGTTATTACTTAGTTAAGTCACACTTTGGATAATTATTTGTAATCATACACATTGTATGAGTGAAATCATTTGTAAACTATATTGTAAAATCAAGTTAAGTTGTTGTAAGTGTTGGGATACAATTGGGTTAAGAGATTGAGAATAATATCTTGTTGTAAAGGTTGATTGACATATTGAAAATCAATTGTAAGTGTTGTTAAAGCTTTGGAGGCTTGCTTAGTGAAATCCTTAAGCCTGATGAGCTTAGAGGTTTAGACGTAGACATGGTTAACCGAACCACGTAAAACCCTTGTCTTTGTTCTCTCTATCCCTCATCTCTTTATTTATTTATTGTTTGAATTTATATTTACCAAATATGATGAAATATTTACGATTGATTAATGATGATAAGAGATTCGATTTTTTCCTTAAAAATATAAGAATATGAACATTCGAGATATAGGATTTTGGAGAGAAATTCTTTTTTTTTTTTCTAATTGATACTACAATAATGAGAATTCGCATCTAGAGTAGATACTTTATCAAATTTCAAACGGCATTTATTTATACATCAATTACTACAACTCCCCACGTTTTCCGTTTTTCTATATATTTTTAACTTTTTTCTTACATATTTTTATGCTAATAGAGAAATTTCTCTTTATTTAATTATTTCTAAGTTTTAAAATATCTTCTTTTGACGCTATTAGGTGTCAAAATATTCAAACTTAAATATTATTAATAAATTTAGCTTGAATAATTATTAAAAAATTAATCAAACAAATTTGTTAGCAGGATACGGATTTTTGTATTAATACCCATCCCCTACTCATCCAATCAATGGGTATAAATAATTGTACCCGTACCCAATACTTTTTACAAAATAAAAGAAAAATTAGACTTGATACCCAACCCTAACATAATGGACTTCCGTACCCACGAGAATTTATTGCCATCCTTGTAAAGAACTTTTCTCAACACTTGATTTTTTTTCTCACTTTTGGGATATCACTCATAACTAAGCTTGAAATGGCATGCAAGTAGAGAACAAACATATTTTGCCTTGTCCATGCTAAATCTTTCAAGAATCCTTTCAATATAGCAAAAAATTTTCAACTTTTCTATGAAAAAGATCTTTATGCCACGTATCTGTTTCACCGTTCCCAAGTCCTTTACTGCACAAAAAAAAAAAATTGCTAAGATTTTTCTTGAGATTGCCAATCTTACTAACATCCTTGTAAACAATAAATGTATTATCCACATAAAGTAAAAGAATGATAAAATAATTGTCACCAAACTTTTTCACAAAAATAAAATGATCAGACATAGTCTTGTTGAAACCATAATTCTCCATGAAAGAATCGAACTTCTTGTACCATTATCTTAGCTCCTGTTTCAACTTATACAAACTTTTCTTCAACTTGTAGACAAGTTTTTTTTTTTTTGGTTGAATTTGACAATGAATCCTTCAGGTTGCTCAATGTATATTTCCTCTTTTAAGTCACCATGAAAGAAATCCATCCCCACATCAAGTTTTTCCACCTCTAAATTCAAGCCAGTTACTAATTCTAGAACAATTTGAATAGAAGACATCGTCACCATAGATGAAAATATTTCTTCAATATCAGCACCTTTCTCTTGACCAAAATCTTTTACAACTAATTTAGCCTTATAAAGCTATTGTGAGTTATTTTCAATCTTCAACCTATAAATCTATTTATTTTTTAGTGCCCTGTTTCTCTTGTGAAACTTAATCAAGTTATAAGTGTGGTTTTTATTCTAGGATTTTATCTCTTCTTGCATGACTTTAACCCACTCATTTTTTTATTGATATACTCATTTTTTTTATTCATATGATATAGCTTCTTCAAAACATTTCGGTTCCCCTCCACTATAAGCATCTCATACTCATGT
Source organism: Murraya koenigii (assembly GCA_025617385.1). NCBI lineage: Eukaryota > Viridiplantae > Streptophyta > Magnoliopsida > Sapindales > Rutaceae > Murraya > Murraya koenigii. Next base: position 23,862,127 of record CM046812.1, read on the forward strand.
ATAATGGAAGGTTATCGCTTGATGTGAGTATAATTTATACATTATTTTAATACTTTTCTAACTTAATTTTATGTTAAATTATATTTTATTATGTTAATTTTTAATCTTAATTTTGATATTTTGTTATTTTAGGTATATTTGGGATTAAAGAAGAATTAAATCAGAACATTCGAGAAGAAATCTACATGAAAAAATTACAAAGGAAAAAAAAGAGATTTAATTGTAATAAATCAAGGATAATTTGATTTGATTAATTATCATACATGTATTCACATGGGAAGCTTGTTATAAAGAGCATCTTATGGATAATTAAGGAAGTAAATATTTTGGCATGACATTAATTGGCAAGCATGTGCACAAAAGGGAATATTGCTTTTAATTAATTAATTCAATTCCTTATGAGCTTGGAATTGAAATTTGGCAGCTTGGCTTGTTTTTGTGAGTTTGTTTTTAATCCTTTTGGGTCAAGGATTTAAAGGCCACCGATTTGAGCATTATAAAAAGGAAGGAACAGGAGAGCACGAATGAAAGCCAAGTATTGAGAAGAAAGCAAGAGCAAAAACCGAGAGAATAAAAGAGAAGAGAAAAAAATAGAGAAGCCACCACCACAAATTCGAGAGCAATAATTTGGAGAACCCGGATTACAGATAATAGAGAGAGACAGCCCCTGAGCTTATTCTTTCTCTTTCCTCTTTCTCTATTATTTTGCTTGAATGTTCCCTATAATGTTTATAGACTCTCTTTATTTTCCCAAGAACAAATATATATTGCTAGAGCTATGATATAGCCTAACTGACATAACTCAAAAGTGTTTTATAACTCTAAAGTATAAAAGTGTCTCGTTATAATATAGTTCAGTAAGTCTGAGGTCGATCCACAAAAGAAATATTTAATTTATTTATTTTAATTTATCAAAGAAAATAAAATTAAATTAAAAATATGAAACTTAATTTAAGTAAAAATATGAAATTAAATTAGTTAGGGTTATAGATTCACTGTTAGTTGTAAAACATTATTTAATAATTTTTTATCGAATTTCTTTATTGCTCAAAAGATTAATTGTATAAATTATTATTATTTTTCATTAATTTTATTATGAATTAAATTCTTAGTGTGCTAAAATTTAATTTGTCTACAATATGGATAATAGTAATTAGAAAAGAACTTAATTTATATAATTAAAAATAGAATTTACGTAAATCATATTTTCCTACTAAAAGTTTCACCTTATCCTAACTTATTGTTATTTAGCCTAGCATGATTGAAATAAAAATAATTTTTAATATTAAATTATATATAAAAATAAAAATAACTAAAATTGAAAATAAAACTAAATTTATTTATTACTTTATTAAATATTACAAAAAGAGATGAAAAGAAGAAATTAGGGAGAAAGAAGTGAAGAAAGAGGTGTAGAGCGGTTTGTTCCCCATTCTCTCTATTTATACTAATTTATGATTAATCCATACTATACACATAAACAAAGCCAATTAAATCATGGCCTTACAGTTGTCTCACTAACTAAACATAAAACTAACACAATCCACTCAAGCATATCTACTCACAATTACCTCACCTAACACAGTAGAAACTTATAGTTTTATAATTACTGCACTTAACATAGTAAAAACTTATAATTTTACAACAAAACTCGTGGATCCTCTTCGATAATGGCTTAATTTTTCGGATTACAGTATTCATCTGTTAATTTGTTAGGAATCTCAAATTACTTGAAATTATTATTTTTACCTAATAAACAGACAAAAATACGCAAAATCAAATATTAAAAAATATAGTTAGAAATTCATAATATATTAGATAATTACAAATATAAATTATAATAAAAGCACAAAATAACATTTATATTCCTTAGAAAACCTACAATTTTTAACACCAGTCACTAACTATGAAGATTTAATTCCATAAATGTGTGCTATTTTAATTTATTATTTCATGATTAAGTGTTCATTATTATACTTAATGCTTTTAAATATCTTGCCGATATTTGAATGATTTGAGAATACATAATGAGACTGAGAGAAGATTTATGTATTTTTTATATGTGTAATGGATGCTATGAATTGAATGAAAGTCAGCGATGTGCCAACGTGATTGGTGTAGTTTTATCTAAGAATTTTCATAGAGCTTAATGAATCTTTGCATATTTAAATTTACATATAGATATAGTGGGTTAATATATGAAGATATTTTTTATATTACTCGAGAGAGGATATTAAATAGATTAGGGGAATTCACTGTCAACATGTGTAATAATCTTTGATAGCATTGATGGAGAATTAAATTGAATTGGTTATGGTGAAATTGGATGTTCTAGTGTCTTAATCTCTTAGTAATTTCATAATTGCTAGCATCTTTATTTAATTTTTAGTTATTTTATTTTATTTTAATTTTTAATCTAAATTCGCTTAATCGATTATTTAAATAAATTAGGGTATAATAATTTCAATAACTAATAAGATATACAATCTCTGTGGGATGATACTCTACTCTTCATTATATTATTTGTGTTGATTAGTACACTTGCTAATTTATGCAACATCACTCATTAGTTGATCTCTTGAATTCTGACTCAATTGGTGATTTTAATGACTCTTAAGGTGCTTGCTTAGCTGGTTATGCTAGAATATCATTATTATCCTCTCCAACTCCCTTATGATCATTGTGATTTACAGGCAAAGAAATTAAAGTAAGAATAATAAGAGTCTCCAAAGATGATTGAGGATCATCACTCTTCTCGTTATTACCAATTATCTTATCTTTATGAAATGCATTCTTTTTTTAAACAGTTTCCTTCCCATTAGATCCCATAATTTGTACCAAAATTCTTCATGTCCCATAGCCTAAGAAAATGCATTCTTGGCCTTGTCATCAAGTTTGGGAATGTGAACGCATGCTCTACAACCAAACTTCTCAAATGTTTATAAAAGAAAACTCTTTTTCAATCCAAATTCTCTTAGGTGCATCACTATCTAACGAAGTTTAAGGAGAAAAGTTAATCAAATTAACTATAGTATGTATAGTCTCTTCCTAAAATGATTTAGAAAGCTTGGCATCAGAAAGCATACATCAATTTTTTTTCTTTAATTGTTCTGTTCATCTTTTTTGCAACACAATTTTGGCGTGAGGCTTTTGGAGCAGTCTTCGTAAGTCTAATTTGTAGAATCTTTAATACTGCTCAAATAGTCCTCTATGCTCACCACTATAGTCAGCCCTTAACCATTTCAACTTTCTTTATATCTCTCTCAACATAAGTGTGGAAGAACTTAAACATATCAAGCACCTAGTCTTTTGATTTTAAAACAAAGGCCTACACTTTTTGAAACAATCATCAATAAAAGTTATAAAATAAAATGCACATATTATTGATATGATTTACATCATGCAAGCATCATTGTGAATGAAATCAATGACATGCGACTTTTTAAATGAAAAAAAATCTTTTAAAAACTACTCTATGTGTCTTTTTCAGCTAAGTTTTGAATATATCTTGAGAGGCATACTTGTGAAATTGGGTAGAAGAGTTTATAACACTTTCTTACCGATGTGACCAAGTCACATATGTCATGTCTCAATATTAGAATCTTTTACAAGCACATTCACATCTTCTTTCTTGACCTTAACTTTTGTCAAATAGAGAGTGTACACTTTCTTCCTCTTAGTTAACACTAGGGAGCCTTTAGTTAATTTTTATTTTCCTTCACTAAATTGGTTAAAATAACCATCATCATCAAGCTTGTTTGTAGTGATCCAATTAAGAAAGAATATCTAGTACATGTCTAACATCTTTGAGGAACAACTTATAGCCAATATTAGTTTAACAACAAATAACACATATGTCTATAATCTTGGTTGCCTTCTTATTTCTCACCCTTACACAGCCATAATCACCATTAGTATAGAATATAAAGTAATCACGTTGTGCAGTAACATGAAATGAAGCAACCAATTTAATTACCCAATCATTAGAATGGCAAGTAAGATTTATAAAGCTCCTATCATAAATAAATGTCACCATCAACTATGGCTGCAATGTTCTCTTCATTATTTTTCTGGGCATCACCATTTTGTTTTGCATGTTCTCTATTCCATACTCTACACTCTTTTTATGTGATCCATTTTTTGATCGTAAAAGAAATTGATATTTTTCTTTTGAGACTTAGTTCATCCATTGGAGTTGTTATTATTCTGGTGACGAAAATTTTTTCTTTGGCTCATCCTTTGCCTTTCTTATTTTTTTTAAATAAGTGCATATGACACAAAGGGAATTGCTTTAAATATTTTTTCTTCTAATTTTTTCCTTTTCACCTATTTATAGCTATATCCAAAGATAACTTCCCATTTGGTACTGAATTATTCATTGACAATACTAATGTCTCTCAACTATTAGGCAAGGAACTAAGCAATAACAATGCTTCTAACTTATTATCTAGAATAATCTTTATTAGCCTAAAGGTTACATATATTATAATTTTGATGATAACAAACATAGGTAATTTAATTAATATTATATTTTACATTTTCACTAGCTCTTGAAGGATAATATTATATAAGTGAATCAATTGAAATCAAGCTCAAGACACTCAAAAGACAACGGCTAATTCAAGAGCAAAGTTTAGGTCAAGAAATTTATTAATGCGATAGATTCTTGTAAAGCCAATATGATTTCATATATGCATGGTTTAGTATTTGATAAACTCAAAGTATTTATTTCATAAGAAATCATTTTTCATAAAACCAAATGTTTTATATTGATAAGACAAGTATTTTGTGGATTTGAGTATTTTTCAGATTTTGAATTAAATTGAAAAAGTTTTGATTACTTTGAATTCAATAAGCATTAGGCTAAAATTCTACAAAGAGTCTTTTTGAAAAGTCTTATAAAGTTTTGGGCTATAGCATAATTTTAGAAAGTTTTAGGAATAATAAGTATTATTTAAAAATTCTAAGAATGGATCTATTTGTAAATTTTTATGACTTTTTGGGTCATAGAATAATTTTTAAAAGTTTAGGCCAAAATGTAATTCTTAAAACAATATTAATGTAGCAAAATTCAAATTACTACGATAACTTTACTGTAGCAAGCGGTTAGCCGGTTAAATTAAGCGGCGACCCACTTCCCTGCTAGTTTTGTGCAATAATGACTATATTTTGAGTACAAGCTATATAAACTCGAATCCAATTCATTTTTAAGGATTAATGTAATAAAAAAAAGATTATACAACATATTTTGAGCTTCTATTTCACAAATCATCGTATATCAAATCTATATTGTGCAATCTTTTGTATATTAACTCTTGAAGAAAGTGTTGGTTGTAATTCTTTAATTCTTTGTAAAACTTATGAGTGTATAAGAGTGAGAAATACTTGAGTGAAGAGAATGGGAGATAATCTCTTAGTGTAAAAGTTTATTGACACCTTAGAAGTCAATTATAAAAACTTGAAGCCTTGGAAAGATTGGATAGTGAAATCCTCAAGCCCAATATACTTTGAGGCGGGATGTATGCAGTGATTGCCAAATCACGTAAAAATCATTGTGTTTGCTTAGTAGTCAATCATTGTTTTGAGCATTGTTAAATTTATTATTTTTTATTCGAGTAAGACATTAGAATAAATTTTTGTGTAATTTGTTTAATTTAAGTTTTAAAATCTCAATTCACCCCCTATTAGGTTGTATAACGTGTATTTTAATCTTCATCTTAGTGAACTGATCAGCCATACCCTAAAACTCACCAGTATGCTTAGTTATACTGCACCTTTTCTTATATTTCAAGTTAACAAGCCTTTCTACTATATTGGCTTTATTTTTTATTGTTGGTTGCCATAAATTTTTTGCCAATTCCATCCAAAGAACATTAGCCTTGGTTTCTTTCATTTTATGATGATACACACTTTGATTAATCCCTGACCTAATAGTATCTACAGTCTTCTGATTTAGTTGAGCCTATTTCTTATCATTTACATTGGCGGGTTCATCAGTTTCTTCTTTGATAGGTCCACGTAAGTCTCTCATGTAGGTTAAATCTTCCATTCTAGACTTCTAAATACTATATTTCCGTGACTTTAATTTAATCATGCATGTTAAAAACGACTCCATCTCAACCACAAGAGTAATGAAAAGCACAAAACATGAAGCTTTGATACTAGTGTTAAGTGGTCTTAAGCCTTTCTTAACCCTAAAAGCTAGCTTAATAGTTGAGGCTTTCCCTCACACTTATAAAGTCACTACTAACCTTTCCACAATCAATGTTAGATAACACCAATTACTTATGATGTATATCTAATTATTTCCGGTGCTCTTTAGGATTTTTTTACATTGATGCTTTTGATAGTTTGTATATATGTTTCTCACAGATAATATGCTATATTACTATATTTATTTGGATGTTGGATGTAATCTTATAGTTGTTTTATGATGATTGGTTGTTATAGACGTTTAGCTTGTCTACACCTTTCTTTTTCATGTCTCTACATTTGACATGAAATTTTAAAATTCTTGGAACTGCACTTTGTGGTTAACATAGGCATTTTCTACTATGGTTAGAAGTTAGTTTAAAGACAATTAGGGATGACCGTTTCTCAAGTCTTGTTGTCCTGTCGTGAACATGACTGGTTAAAATCAATACATAGTTGCTTATGATTTTTTTTATTCTATTATAACCATCACTAAATGAAGGCCAGCTACAATACGGACATGTATAAGATATATGAGTTAAAAATCACCATTGGATTAAATGTAGTGAACCCAATGGCTCAGATGGGTTTGATTGTTAAATAATAAAAAAAATTAACAAAACCTGAAATTTGTAAAACCGGTCAAGTAGCCATAGATAGTTGAATATATATATATACACACACACATAAGAAAAACCGACTTCCTCACCTCACACACACGGGGCTCAGCAAAAAAAAATCCCCAATTCATCAACTCACCTCTCATCTTCTTTGTCCACGGCAATCAACAGTGGCTCCTCTTCTTCTTCCACGGTGATCAACGGTGACTTAGGCATTGGTTGGTGTTGATGCAGTTTTTCCCGCGTGTCTTCGAACAGTGCCTCGAACCTTCAAATAATGCCTCGAACTTTCAAACAGCTCGAGCAGGACTGTCTGGATCTTCTGCTCACGACTTCAAACAATGCCTCGATCCTTCTGCTCGTAAATAACTCGAGCAGGACTGTCTCCTTCTTTCTGTTCCGCTGTCTTTTCCAGAACGGAGAGAGACCGGAAAGATGAAAGGGATATTTTATCGCCTTCCCTTTTTTTAATAAGTATGGTTTTTTCTGAGAAAATCAGATGAGAGAAATTAGAATAGGAAGAACCTGTTTGAGCTTACAGATCCTTTGTGAATGAAAATTGCCAACCCTTGTAACGTACTCCTTCGTTTCCTTTTATACTCCATTTTTCCCGCTCTTTCCATTTCCAGGCTGTCCACTCCCATGTTGGTGGTGTCTGGGTCCCTCTGACAGCCGGGATTGGCGTAATATTCCTCAGGGATGCTTGATTGTCCCTTAACTCGATTCACGTGGCCAGATCACCATGTCGGGCATGTGCGCTTGGAATGATGACACCTTGGAGGCATGTGCCGGCCATCGGCAACAGTATCACCACCACACCATGTGGGGCCCTGGTCATACATTAAAAAGTGTGCCAAGATTCTGAGAAAACGGGTCAGGCCACCCTGGGCAGGGTCTTGTCCAGTTGTGCTCGTGGACTTAACCTCTGCGAGCAGGAAAGGCGTGCTCGGTTCTCGACCTTGACCATCTTTGACCTGTGGAGATGATCTCGAGTAAGCAAAGGAGTGCTTGGAGCTCGAGCGGCAATGAATTCCTCGACCTTGACTGTCTTTGACCTGGAGAGACGAGCAGGCTAGAGAGTGCTCGGGGCTCGAGCTTGACAGCTTCGACTGGGTGGACGACCTCGAGCAGACAAGGAGTGCTCGTGGCTGGAGCGGCTCTGAATTCCTCGAGCTTGATCAGCCTTGACCAGTGGTCGGGACTTCTGCTCGAGCTAGGCTGTCCTCGGGGTATTTTATTCGAGCTGGAGGGCCTCGAGGAGACCTGCCCGATATTACCCAAACACCAGTCCCCCAGTTTCTAGTCTTTTGAGTGAAATGAGATAAGACTGGAAACTCATTAATGATGGGCCGAATTCGCGGCCTTTTACTCTTCCCCATGTTTCCCAGCTGTCTCCCACTTCAACCACTTCGCATTTAAGACGGGACACGTGGGTTGATCCCAGCCGTGCATTTAAAAATTTGAAGCGACGTTACCCGAAAGGTCGTGCCCCTCGAAACGCACGTCGCCAGCCGAAGGGACGCGTCTTCCTCTTTAAAAATTCCCAACTTCTTCACTGTTCCCTCTGGTTGCTTATCTTCGTTCAAATTCAAAAATTAATCTTCTCTCCACTGCCTACTGGTCTTCTTCTTCCTGTCAAGGCGATTTCCGGCCAACCACACTTCCTTTCGTGTTCAGGTACAAGCCACTCTTCCATTTCCTGCCACCATTCTGTTTCTTCCCCTGCTGAACTCCGTTAGTTTATACCCTTAGGAAAATGTCAAATCCCCAACAGGCTCCTAGGGTGTCGCCGGAGGATTCGTCCTCCTCTAGTGAGGCACAACCCCTTAGCATAATCCCCGTGAGGGATTCTAGTCCAGAGAGAGAGTTACCCGTGGCTGAGACCCAGCCGCATCAAAGGGCAAGGGCCAGTCAAAGGTCTGAACGTGCGGAATACCCCATTGACCTCCTGAGATGTGAAACCACCCCCTCGGACTTAGATAGGCTTAGGCAGACTTACCATATACCCGAGAATGTGGATTTAAGGTTGCTAGGCGGGTGAAATCCCGTACCGTCCCCAAGGATACACGACCTTCTACTTGGAGTGCTTTAAATGAGGGTTAGGTCGCCCTGCGACCTTACTTTGCCGGGTTTTGTCCGGGTTCAAGTCGGCCCGGGCAATTGAACCCGAATGGGTGAAGGGTCCTTTCCGGACTCTTTGTTTTGTGGAAACAGCTGTGATCCGGGTGAGCCCTCGGTAGGGAAATCGGGCATCTTTACCGGTGAAGTGCGGCCCGAAGGATGCTGGTTGGTATTACCTTACCTCCAGCCTGAAGGGTAAAAAGCCCATCACCGATCTCCCGACCTCTGGTGGCAACTGGAAGAGCAAATTCTTCTTCGTTGGGGGAGAGTGGGGGCACGCTGCACTTCGTAGCGAGGGGGTCCCTCCAGTCCCGCGGCACTTTTGCACTCCAGGTCATTTATCTGCCTTGTGGATTTTACTTTTAGTTTTCCTGCTCGCGTCTGTTCTCATTGTTTTGCTTTGGTTGTTTTTAAAGTCTCCTGGGGTGCTTCTTATTCGATTGGGGGTCAGCTTCGAGCACGTGTGCAGACTGTTCTTTCAAACGCGAGCTCGTGCAAGGAGCTGTTGACACCCCGGAGCTTTTTGGAGTCCAATTTAGTATCAAGTGAAGAGATGAGCAGCAGGATGCGTGAAATGTTGCATCGACGTGTGGGGACGGCCGAAGGTGCGAGCACCTCAAAGAGGCCACGGCGAGAATCGAGTGCTCGACCTCCGTCCACTCGAGTCGCCTTTTACGCTCGTCGGGCCGAAGCGGCGGAGGAGGGTCCTCCATGCAGGCGACAAAGGACCGTTGCTGCAGCTCATCCTCGGACCGGCAATGTGCAGGAGCAGAGTCAGCCTGACCGTTCCGAGCCTTACCTGAGGGCCTACCATGAGGAATTGACCAGCAGGTTCCTGGATGAGATAGAGTCCTGTAATTCTGGTGAGCTGTTCAGTGTCTTTCAGTGGCTCTCCTCCCGAGCTTTGGCATCCGCGACCAGGCTTAATAGGATAGCTCAAAGTTCCCATGAAGAACTTCGAGCAAAGGTTCAGAGCTTGGAGCAGGTTGTGAATGAGCTGAAGAAGGAGAATCAAAAGCTTCTGGACGACAATTTAAATTTTGCAGAGAAGATAGCAGTGGCCGACTCCAAGGCCTCTGAGCTTCAGAGGGAGCTGATTGACACCAAGGATGAATTGAAGCATGCTCGGAAGGATCTGGACACTCAAAAGTCTTACTACGAGCAGCTCATTGAGGGGGAAGCTACTCGTCTTCAAGGGCAAATTGATGCTCTGAAGGTCCAGCTCGCCACGGAGTACAATAATGGGGCAGATTCCAGTTATGACAGCCTCATGTATGCTTTTGGCAAGGCATACCCCGAAGCCGACATGTCCAAGGTTGAAGGGTATGTAGCTGAATACATGAGTAATCCTGAAGCTACTCCATCCGAGCCCCAAGGTGCTGTCAGAGAGCTCGCTCCTTCTCCTTCCAATGCTCCTCCTGCTGAAGCTCCTGCTGATGTCCCTCTTGATGCTCCTCCTGCGGATGCTGGCCATCCTCCTGCTGCTGCTGATGACGTCCCTCCTACTGCTGGTGCTGCTCTTCCTCCTGCTGCTGCTGAATGACTTGGACTCTTTCTTCTTCTTTTTTTTTTTTACATATGTAATCATTTCAAATAAAATAAAAAGACACATGTTGAACAACTCTATTGACTGCTCGTGTGCACACATTCTTGTCTTCTATGTTGAATTGACTTCGAATAGACTTGTTAAGTAAAAAATTTCTAAGTGTTGGACTCCCAATTTTCCTTTATGCCCAAGTGTAATCTGTTTAACCTGTGCATGGTAGAGTTTTGCTCTGAATTGGGCTAAAAGCCCTATGTTTATTTTGTGAGCTCATTTAACTTGCTCGAGCCTACATTTGACCCAGGCTTCTTCTGGTGTTACTCCTGCTCGGGCCTACAATTGACCCAAGCTTGGCACTGTCCCGCTGGGACTTCTGGCCAAGGAGTCCTTCTAGTGTTACTCCTGCTCGGGCCTGCAATTGACCCAAGCTTGGCACCGTCCCGCTGGGACTTCTGGCCAAGGAGTTCTTCTGCTGTAACTCCTGCTCGGGCCTGCAATTGACCCAAGCTTGGCACCGTCCCGCTGGGACTTCTGGCCAAGAAGTTCTTCTTGAACTTCTTCTGCTCGAGCCTTTTAATTGACCCGAGGTCTTCTGATGTTACTCCTGCTCGGGCCTTTTAATTGACCTAAGCTTGGCACCATCCCGCCTAAGACTTAGGCTTTGGGACTTCTGGCCAAAGAGTTCTTCTTGAACTTCTGCCCGGGCCTGCAATTAACCCAGGCGTCTTCTGCTGTTACTCCTGCTCGGGCTTGCAATTGACCCAAGCATGGCACCGTCCCGCTGGGACTTCGGCCAGGAGCTCTTCGAACTCTACCGGGCTGCAATTAACCAGGCGTCTTACGTTGTTACTCACTGCTCGGGCTGCAATTGACCCGAGCATGGCACGTCCGCTGGGACTTCGGCCAGGAGCTCTTCTTGAACTTCGCCGGGCTGCAATTGACCCGGCGTCTTCTGCATTACTCCTGCTCAGGCCTGCAATTGACCCAAGCATGGCACCGTCCCGCTGGGACTTCTGGCCAAGGAGTTCTTCTTGAACCTCTGCCCGGGCCTGCAATTGACCCAGGCGTCTTCTGCTGTTACTCCAGCTCGGGCCTGCAATTGACCCAAGCATGGCATCGTCCGTGGGACTTACGGCCAGGAGTTCTTCTGAACTTCGCCGGGCCTCTGATTGACCAGGCGTCTTCTGCTGTTACTCCTGCTGGGGCTGCGATTGACCCAAGCATGGCAGCGTCCATCTGGGACTTCGGCCAGGAGTTCTTCTGAACTTCGCCGGGCACTGCAATTGACCCGAGCGTCTTCTGCTGTTACTCTTGCTCGGGCCTGCAATTGACCCAAGCATAGCACTGTCCCGCTGGGACTTCTGGCCAATGAGTTCTTCTGTTGTAACTCCTACTCGGGCCTGCAATTGACCCAAGCTTGGCACCGTCCCGCCTAAAACTTAGGCTATGGGACTTCTGGCCGAGGAGTTCTTCTGCTGTAACTCCTACTCGGGCCTGCAATTGACCCAGCTCGAGCCAGTCCGCTTAAGACTTAGGCTTTGGGACTTCTGGCCGAGGAGCTCTTCTTGATCTTCTGCTCGGGCCTTTTAATTGACCCAAGCTTGGCACCGTCCCGCCTAAGACTTAGGCTTTGGGACCTCTGGCCAAAGAGTTCTTCTTGAACTTCTGCCCGGGCCTGCAATTGACCTAGGCGTCTTCTGCTGTTACTCCTGCTCGGGCTGCGATTGACTGAAGCTTCGGCCGATCCACTTTAAGACTTAGGCTTTGGGACTTCTGGCCAAGGAGTTTTTCTTGCTTCTGGTCTTCATTTTAAACTTACATTATGAATGCTTTTCTTATTCTCATATACATTTATACTTTTACATATCCCATCTTGGGACAAAATCATACATTAACACTTCACAATACAAGGAGACTTACTGGAAATATTTCATCAGGAGTCGTGCATTCCACGGCTTCTTGACCTCTCGTCTGTCTGGATGAGCTAGCCGGTATGCTCCTGCCTTCCATTCCTTGATTCCCCCCTCGAGTCGAGCGAGGTTATTTGCATGGTTTCTTTGGCAGCTACGGCGTAGCAGCTCCTCGCCACCCTTTGGCTGCCTTTCATGACCCCAACAGCCCCATTTACTTGATACTTAAGGGCTAAGTAATGGGTAGATAGCACGCATTGGCTGATCCTCATAAACGGCCTCCCTAAGATTGCCTGGTACGGGCTGGCTTCATCTACCACCACGAAATCCAGCATCATGTTCTTCTTAAAAGGTTTCGAGCCCATGGTTACTGCCAACTTGATGATTCCTAGAGGTATTAGCTTTCCTCCCCCGAATCCTTTCAAGGAAGTGCTCGTCTGCTCGAGGCTCGTACCTGTTATTCCCAAATCCTCGAGTGTGGAATTGAAGAGAATATCCACCGAGCTCCCCGAGTCAACCAGTATGCGATCAACTTCCTTGTTTGCTACGCTGGCTTTTACCATCAGGGCATCCTCGTGAGGCTACAGCACCCCTTCCTCATCTTCATCCGTCCACATGATTGGCACCTGCCGAACTTTGGCCTTCTTGGCAGCGAACAGGTGGTTCTGTGTCTATTTCGTAAGCCCGGCCATCTTCCTCAGACTACTGCTCAACTACCGGGTGTCCCCCTTCAACAAACTCATCCAAGTATCGGTTCCTAACCAGATCCTCCACCTGGTTTTTCAAATCACGGCACTGTGCTGTGGAGTGGCCGTGGTTACCATGGAAACGGCAGAACCGCCCCTTATCCCGCTTGCCAGCTGACTTGGCCATCGGCGTTGGTAGGCTCAGCAGTCCTCGCTCTTCAGCAACTTGAAGTATCTCTTCGAGAGATACCTTCAACCTCGTATACTGCTCGTAAGCAGGGCTCTGTTCCACTACTTGTATTGCCCTATCCCTTGGGAAACTTCTCGGTGGGGGCGGCAACGGGCAATCTGCTCTGCTGTGGTTCCTCTCAGGTTTGCTTGGCGGCTGATTGCGGGATGTGTGGTCATCATGACGCCTGTACTCTCTGTAATCCCGACCCGGAGACCTGCGAGATGGCAGGGGGACCATCCGCGGTGGGGGAGCTCTTTGGTAAGGGTTGTATGGGGCAACCCGGTCCCTTGTTACCTTTGGAGTTTGTGCCCCTCGGGCAGGGCCCCCTTTCTCCTTCCTCCTTGCTCCGCTGACCTGCTCATTCCTCAGTTTGGCAGCTTTTTCTTCTTCAATTACCATGTCCAGTTTTACCTGCTCATACGCATCCGAATACGAACGGATCGAAGGACTCCGCAGGTTATACCATGGTATCTTTTGATAAACTCCCAGAGGGACTCTCCCTCCCTCTGCCTTACTTCTGACAGCTCCATCATGTCATCCTCAGGGGTCAACGCGCCCCGAAATTGCTCTGCGAACTCCCTACACATCTGTTCAAAACTCAAGATGCTTCCCCGTGGGAGTCTGCGGTACCAGTCTCTCGCTCTTCCCTCCAGGGTAAGTGGGAAGGCTCGGCACCTCTGAGCTGCTGACAATCCTTGCACCCCCGTCATGTCGTTGAACCGTTCTATGTGCACTAATGGATCACTTTTTCCCGAAAATTTCAGATCCGGGAAGCGGAAATCACGTGGGATCGTGACACCCATGATCTCCGCGGAGAGTGGAGACTCATTGTCTAGCATTATTCGCCAACTTGGGCTCTTTCCGTTCCCCCGGAGGTCTTCCACAACTTGTGTCAACCTACGCACCTCTCCCTCCAATTCTTCCGCACGAGAGGTTGGGGCTGTATCCTGTAAGTGCTGACGGAACCCCCTTTCCTCCATGTTTGTTTCTTCCCTCACTGCAACATTTGGTGCCCTAGGTCTTTGGGCTTCATCTCCCACATTTTCTCGAACATGAGCATTCCCTCAGCTGGACTCCGGGACATCATTACATGCTTTTCTCTGTCCCTCCCTGAGTTCTTGTAACAGGGAGGTCAGAGTATCCATCTGTTTTTCCATCCGATCCATTCTTTCTTGGATCTCCCTATTCTGGGCCTCATTGGCCACTTCTCTCAAAGTTACTGATTCTTCTGGACTTACTCCTCTTCTGCTGTTTCCCCTCATCGTTGCGTTGTGTCCCTCAATGTATTAGGAAATCAGGCTTTTTGTGCCGATCCCCACAGACGGCGCCAAAAGATGTTGATGCAGTTTTTCCCGCGTGTCTTCCAACAGTGCCTCGAACCTTCAAATAATGCCTCGAACCTTCAAACAGCTCGAGCAGGACTGTCTGGATCTTCTGCTCGCGACTTCAAACAGTGCCTCGATCCTTCTGCTCGTAAATAACTCGAGCAGGACTGTCTCTTTCTTCCTGTTCACTGTTTTTCCGAACGGAGATCTCCGGCCTGTACTCACGTAAAAGCAGGTCGGGGTCGCCGAGCGTGTTCCGGCGAAAACCCTCCGACGCTCAAGTCAGTAATCGAGTTGTTCTTTTTGGTATCTCCCTTAATGAGGGAGACCGGAAAGATGAAAGGGATATTTTATCGCCCTCCCTTTTTTTTAATAAGTATGGTTTTTTCCTGAGAAAATCTGATGAGAGAAATTAGAATAGGAAGAACCTGTTTGAGCTTACAGATCCTTTGTGAATGAAAATTGCCAACCCTTGTAACGTACTCCTTCGTTTCCTTTTATACTCCATTTTTCCCGCTCTTTCCATTTCCAGGCTGTCCACTCCCATGTTGGTGGTGTCTGGGTCCCTCTGACAGCCGGGATTGGCGTAATATTCCCTGGGGATGCGCGACTGTCCCCTTAACTCGATTCACGTGGCCAGATCACCATGTCGGGCATGTGCGCTTGGAATGATGACACCTTGGAGGCATGTGCCGGCCATCGGCAACAGTATCATCACCACACCATGTGGGTCCCTGGTCAGACATTAAAAAGTGTGCCAGGATTCTGAGAAAACGGATCGGGCCGCCCTGGGCAGGGTCTTGTCCAGTTGTGCTCGTGGACTTAACCTCTGCGAGCAGGAAAGGCGTGCTCGGTTCTCGACCTTGACCATCTTTGACCTGTGGAGATGATCTCGAGTAAGCAAAGGAGTGCTTGGAGCTCGAGCGGCAATGAATTCCTCGACCTTGACTGTCTTTGACCTGGAGAGACGAGCAGGCTAGAGAGTGCTCGGGGCTCGAGCTTGACAGCTTCGACTGGGTGGACGACCTCGAGCAGACAAGGAGTGCTCGTGGCTGGAGCGGCTCTGAATTCCTCGAGCTTGATCAGCCTTGACCAGTGGTCGAGATTTCTGCTCGAGCTAGGCTGTCCTCGAGGTATTTTATTCGAGCTGGAGGGCCTCGAGGAGACCTGCCCGATATTACCCAAACAGTTGGTTTTCTTCGTCAACAAAGATCAACGGCGGGGGGTTGATCTTCTTCTTCGTGCTGGTCTTCAGGTTTCTCTCTCTATTTTTCTCTTCAATGTTAATTTTTTTTCATAATTATTAGCGTAACTCTCGTTTAATTTTATTTTATTTTTGCTTCTAAATGATTTTATAATTATTTAGAATATTTTTTATGTGGTAATTTTTCATTGTCGTTTTTGTGGGATCTACATTTGTGACTTTTGTGTGTTCGGCTAAGTTTTTGAAAGATTCTTTGTTATTGATTCGGAATAAAATGCTGCTAGAGTCTGCTAAGTGAAACCAAAATTAGGGTATTATTTTTTAAAAATCATTTTTTTTTGGTAGTATGCAATATATGGTAATTTAGTATTAGCTTTTTTAGGAGTTACCAGTTATTAATAATCTTTCTACATCCAAGTTGTTTTGCGAATCATGACTAGGGAGGTTGTAAGGTTTTCTATATAAAAGAAAAAATTGTTTTTTTTTTTAAATAAAAGCTTTAGTTTATGAGCCGCATTATAGATTGAGAAATCAAGATTGAAGGGAATGATTTGCTCTCACTTAGGTATAGTTGATGTTAGGAGCAAGGGAAATTGTGTGCAAATTAGCTGCAAGATTATAATAAGTATAGATCCGAGACATTTCAACTCAACTAACAATCAACGGTGGCACAAGCACAGCCCTCTCAGCCCCACTCAAATTTGACTCTCTCCGATTATTTTTTCTCTTTTTTTAATCTTATCATTATTCATTCAAGAATTTCATTAATTTAAAAAAAATAACTTTTTTTTATGTGCAAGTATTTTAGGGTTTGTGATGAATTTGGCTCATTTGTTGAATGAATGTACTTGGAATGAATTTCCCATCTAGAAAATCATAAAATTTTAGGAAAAATTTTACTTTATCTATGTTTGTACCTTTGTGGCATTCATGAACTAAAGTGAGTTTATTTAGGATCATGTTTTAAGTTTATTCCCAGCTTTTGCGTAATGTTGTGTGAATTATGACTTCGTATTGCGGTATTTGGGAGGAGTTAAATTGCTAAACTAGTTTTAAAGTACTGAGCTTTTTTATTGATCTAGTTTACTTTTAAAAAATGTTCTTTATTTAAATATCATGATATCTTGTAGAAGGAGATAATGCTTACAATGTCGTAAAAAATAGTTTTTCTTTAAGGAGATAATAATATCTTGTTAGCACGACTCAAAAGTATTTTATAACTCCAAAATACAAGAGTGTCTCGTTATAATATAGTTCTGTAAGTTTGAGGTCGATCCACAGAGGAAATATTTAATTTATTTAAGAAAATAAAATTAAATTGAAAATATGAAACTTAATTTAAGTAAAAATATGAAATTAAATTAGTTAAGAGTTATAGATCCACTTTTAGTAATAAAACATAATTTAATAAATTATTTTTATCAAATTTCTTTATTTAGCAAAGATTAATTGTATAAATTATTATTATTTTTCAATTAATTTTATTATGAATTAAGTATTTAGTGTGTCAAAATTTAAATTTTCTACAATAAATACCATTTTACCATATTTTATACTAAGATATTAAGAATTTATTATGCCTGTCTACAACAAATTAAAATTTCTAAATGCAAAATATGGATAATATTAATTAGAAAAGAACTTAATTTATATAAAAAAGAATTTACTTAAATCATATTTTCCTACTAAGAGTTTCACCTTACTCTAACTTATTATTATTTAGTCTAGCATAATTGAAATAAAAATAATTATTAACATTAAATTATACATAAAAATAGAAATAACTAAAATTAAAAATAAAACTAAATTTATTTATTACTTTATTAAATATAACAAAGAGAGATGAGAAGAAGAAATTATGGAGAAAGAAGCGAAGAAAGAGGTGTAGAGAGATTTGTTCCCTATTCTCTATATTTATATTAATTTATGATTAATCCATACTATACACATAAACAAAGCCAATTAAATCATGGCCTTACAGTTGTCTCACTAACTAAATATAAACCTAACCCAATCCACTCAAGCATATCAACTCACAATCAACTCACCTAACATAATAGAAACTTATAATTTTACAATTACTGCCCTTAACATATTAAAAACTTATAATTTTACAACAAAACTCGTAGATCCTCTTCGATAATGGCTTAATTTTTTGGATCACGGGTATCCTTTAATTAATTTGTTAGGAGTCTCGAATTACTTGAAATTATTATTTTTACCTAATAAACACAAAAATATGCAAAATCAAATATTTAAAAATATAGTTAAAAATTCATAATATATTACATAATTAAAAATATAAATTATAATAAAAGCACATAATAACATTTATATTCCTTAGAAAACCTACAATTTTTAACATTTATCACCTGTGGATTCTATCTTTGTTGTTGCAGTTTTAGTCTCGTCGCTCTTTGCATTGGCGTTGATAGATAGGTATTCTATCTCAATTATTGCAGCTTTCTGCTTTTCTATAAATTTATTTTTGTTGAAGATAGGCTGAACACTAGTATTAAAATGTTGTATTTTTTCTTCGCCATGAAATGAGCTTCTTTGCAGATCTTGGTGGCCTATATTGGTTTAGTATTGGCATATTTTTCTATTTGTTGGTGCAAGTATGATTCCCCTCTGAACCTCTCTTCTTTAGTTTCTTTTCATTGTAAAAATTTTGTAAAATGGATGAATTCATTCATGTGTGCATCTGTGCTATATGATTTGCTTCCCATTCGCATCTGCTTTCTTGAGTTCTTCACAATACAAGGCTTTCATGCTAAAGATATATATGAACAATATTGATTTCTGCACAAATATTATCAGTATTTTTATTAAAGGCTGAATTTTATTAAAGTATGATAAATAATTTATGAAATATCAAAACATGCAGAAGTCTCCAGGGAATAAGACATTGTAACTTGAAGTTTAAGACCAAATCTCTGTGATATATGCCTCGTAATATCTCTTCCAAATTTATTTACTCACTACCACAAGAAATGCGATGCAACATGCTTGTGCACTACATAGTTCTTGTTAAGTGAAAATTGTATTTTGTTTACCATAATAGGTGTGGAATTGTTGGGTCCTATAATTTCACTACAGATAATGGCAAAAAGCATTAAAGACTGAGAAGTAGAGGGATAATTGTTGAGTGTTTAGACCTTGATTTTTTGGCCTAAGACACGAAACTTTGTGTATCACTTATATGTAGCCAGTGAAGAAGAGTGACGTATCTTTGTTTATGCAATATTATGTTTTGATGTTCCCTGAATTTTAACCATTCTTGACTAATTGTGGCCTATATGTTCAATTATATCATTAGGCTGAAAATAGGTTTCAGAATATGAGATCTTCGTAGTCTAGAGTCGCAATAAAATGCTACATGTTATTTTGTTAAATATGGTTTATAACGTATCGCCAGAATATGTATAATTGATAGATAACGCTAAAGGTTTTTTGATAATTAGAAACTCTTTTCCTCAGCAACCTGGATTAATATACACTTGAAATGCACGTTATGCAACCCAAGAGGAGAGGTGAATTGGAATTTTAAAATTTAAGCTAAGCAAACTACACAATAATTAATTCTAATGTCTTAATGGATCAATAACAATAAATTTAACAATGCTCAAAATAAAAGAGTAAGGGAAAAGAGATCAAATATAATGATTTTTACGTGGTTTGGTAATCTCCGGTTACATCCACACCTCTAAGTACGCCGGACTTGAATATTTCACTATCCAATCCTTCCAAAGCTTTAATTTTTTTATAATTGACTTCTAATGTGTCAATAAACCTTTACACCAAGAAATTATCTCTCAATCTCTTCACCTAAGTGTTTCTCACTCTTATACACTCATAAGTTTTATCAAGAATTAAAGAATTACAGCAAACATTCTCTTTAAGAGTTGATATACAAATAATTGCATAATATAGATTTGATATATGATGATTTGCGAAATGAAAGCTCAAATTATGTTGTATAATCTTTTTTTATTGTTTTAATTGATAAAAATGGATTGGATTTGAGTTTATGTAGTTTGGACTCAAAATATAATTGTTATTACACAAAACCCGCAGAAAAGTGATTCGCCGCTTAATTTTAACCGGCTAGCCACTTCCTATAGTGAAGTTATCATCGTTGCATTTGAATTACTACATTAATACTGTTTCAAAAATTATAATTTAGCCCAACACTTTTGATCATTATACTATAGCCCAAAAAGTCATAATATTTTTTTTAAATAGGTCCATTTTAGAATTTATAAATAATTCTTGTTAATCTCAAAACTTTTTGAAATTATGATATGGCCCAAATATTTTGAAATTATGATATACTCAAAATTTTATAAGACTTTTCAAAAAGACTCTTTTCAGAATTTTAACCTAATGCTAATTAAATTCAAAGTTATCAAAATTTTTTCAATTTAATTTAAAATTTAAAAAATACTCAAATCCACAAAATACTTATCTTATAAATATAGAACCTTTAGTTTATGAAAAATGATTTCTTATGAAATATAAATACTTTAAGCTTCTTAAATGCTAAACCATGTATATTGATATAAAATACTTCACCATATTTTTTGTGCATTTTTAGGGATGATATGTAGAAAATATTATGTTTCATATTGAAATAGTTAATTTGATTTATTTTTATTAAATTGTGTTTCCTATAATTACTAAACAAAATAAAAAGAAATTGATTTAGCGGAATGGGGAAATAAACCTATATATTTGTAGGGGAATTAATGGATTTGAAAATGGTTATAAGGTTATTTGTGGTGGAGATTTTGGCTACAAAAATTAGTAGCAAAATATAAGAGATCTTTGGAATTTATTTCCAGGGAAATTGGCGGTGGCTAAACTGATTCATTGTGTTTGGCACTTTTTCAAGCTTCAATCATCAAATAAAATTAACAACATGCATTGTTTAGCTAGAATTTCAATAATAATTTTAACAATTATGATTATTGATATAATAATTATAACACTTAAGAGTAAATTTAATTAATACATCAGAGTACGATTACAACATCTTGGAATATGGTGAAGTATTATTGTGTTGGAATTAGTCTATGTACCTCTGAGATAATCTAAAATAACTATGTACATGTATGAATTTACTAAAAATATGAATTCAATTCATTCTAATTTCAATTTCTACCATTTAAATAAACAAGTTGGTTTAATTTTAATTTCTTTTTTTTTTTGTATTCCACTTATTTAATTCTAATCCATTTTCATATTTCAAATTACTAAATTTGCTCGCCCATTATATTATTGTTAAATCTAGGGTGGGCAAACGGTTCGGTTCTTGTCGAAACGAACCGAATATTTCTCGATTCGGTTCAGTTTAAAAATAAAAACCAAACAGTTTTAAAGTTTAAGAACCGATCGGTTTGTTTAAACCGAACCAAACTGACAAACCGATCTGTTCGGTTAAATATAATTAAAAAAAATTAATTTAAAAATTAAAATATAAAACCTAAAATTTTGTTTCCTAAATGGCTAAATCTGTAACCTAATTTTCCCAATTTCCCGATCAGCCGAGGCCGAGCACAGCCCAAGCAAGCTAGCACGTAGCACAGCTGACAACGCCACTCTTTCGATCTCTTCCCCATCCCACAGCCACCGCAACTGGTGGCACAGTGACGAAGACAATCTCAGCCAAGGCAAGGTCACCATCTGCCGATCTCAGCCAGGGCAAGGTCACCATCTGCCGATCTCAGCCAGGGCAAGGTCACCGTTTGCCGATCTCAGCCAAGGCAAGGTCACCGTGGTTTGTCTGCTATCACCGTCTGCCGATCTCCATTCATCTTCTATCACCGTGACGAATAAGCAATCTGCCGGTCTCAGCCAGGGCAAGGTCACCATCTCCCAGTGACTGCCGTCTCCCGATCACTGGTGTTTTCTGTTAATTATTTTTGCATCTTTAATAGTTGTTGGGCATTCCTTATAACTTATTAATTTCATTATTATGCAATATGCATTATGTATTTTTGGGTGTTAGAAATGATTAATGATTGCTCATAAAGATCATCCGGGTACCTGAGATAACATAGTCAACTCAGTATTAGTACTAAATGACTAATTACTTAATTGGTTATAATTGATGAGTATCGATTTCTCCTTTCAGTCAATGTCATATTTGAACTATGCACTTATAGTTTGAAAACATAGTGCATCTTAAATTAGTAATTTGAGTTATCAAACATTTGATGAGAAATTACCTTAGAGCATCCTTAGTTAGAGCACCAAAATTTACTCTAGCAGCTACCTTTAAGAAGAAATTATCCTCGAAATCCGTTGCATACATTGAAAGATTCAAGGGCCTTAACTCAAAAGTGGATATGAATGGAGAACCTGTTACTGCACAGCATATGCACACATTAATAGAATTTGAAGGAGCTCTGATGATCATTTCCTTTGCATATACTTTTGAAGCATCCAACGCAATCACAGTAGACCATAGAGTTGCATCCAAATAAAGCTGAAATTTTGGGTACGAGGCTTCACTTCCCAAACTACCGTACTGAGCTTATATAATGAAGCGCATTTCAATTGAGCTAGTGTGGTTCCTTTTAAAACAGCTAGTGTGGCTCATGACAGAACTGCAAAACAATGTTAATTCTAGCTTTGCCTAGTGGTTATTGATCAAATTTACATAATTACAAATATTACATGGAGCATTTATTCATGTTGTACAAGCTATTATGCTTTGATATTACTAGATTTCATTAAGGCTTTAATTAGTTTTTTTCATTTTAATAAAGTATTAAGTAAATCAAGGTTACTTATTTCTTTTTTTTTATTATTATTATTTTAGATGTCTAATTATTCAAGAGTTCAAGACAATCTTGATTGTGTAGCCGATGATTTTGAGCATGAAGTTGAAGTTGATGATAATGAAAATGATTTAGAAACAATTGTCACTGGCGGAAACAAGAGGAAAAATTCTTCGTCATCTAAACCGCCACTACCAAGGAAAAAAATGGCTCCATGATCAACAGTGTGGCAACATTTCACTAGAGTTCCAGATAATTATCAGAAGTGCAAATGCAACTACTGTGGGAATGAATTTGAATGTGGCACGAGTGGGTACGGGACTAGCACTTTAAGGAATCATTATCAAAAGAGGTGTACAAAGTACAAGGACTTTCTAAAAGACCAAACAGCCTTAACTCAAGATGTTGGTAGTGATGAAATTGTAGCAAGAGGATTTAGTCAGGATGCTTGCAGGCGAGCAACTGTTAAAATGATTATTCTTGATGAATTGCCTTTTTCTATTGTGGAGAATCCGGGTTTTAAGCATTTTTGTAGTGTGGTGACTCCTAGATATCTTCTCCCATCACGAAAAACCATTATTAGAGATACTCTTGATATGTACATGGAGGAAAAGGTTAAGTTGAAGAGCTTATTGGTTGGGAATAAGCAGAGAGTATCTTTAACCACTGATATTTGGACTTCCATTACTACAGCTAGCTACATAGTCATCACAGCTCACTTATTGATAAAGATTGGAATTTACATAGAAAGATTATCAGTTTTAACACTGTTAATGATCATTCATCGGAGACAATTGGTAAGCAACTTAAAACATGTTTAATTGACTGGGGTATAGAGCGAGTGTTTACTGTAACTATTGACAATGCAAGTCTAAATGAGGGTGCTCTTAGGTATTTAACTAATAGAGTCAAGAATTGGAGGGATGATGCATTGGTGTTGAATGGGGATTATTTGCATGTTCGTTGTTGTGCACATATATTGAATTTGATTGTTACTGAAGGGTTGAGAGAATTGGAGCAGAGCATAGTTAGTGTTCGGAATGCTGTGAAGTATGTAAGATCTTCCACTGCTAGGATGCAAGCATTTCAAATTCGTGTGCAACAAGAGAAGATTAATTGTCGAGGAAGTGTGATTTTAGATTGTCCGACTAGATGGAATTCTATATATTCCATGTTGAATACAGCATTGAAATTTAAGGCGGCATTTGATCGGATGGCACTTGAAGATAAGCTTTATAATGCTTATTTCCAAGAAAAAGAGGGTGACAAGAAGAAAAGGAAAGGGCCACCATTAAGCAGTGATTGAGAGAGTGCTCGTCGTATAGTCAAGTTTTTAAAGACTTTTTATGATGCAACTTTGCAATTTTCTTCTTCTTTGAAGGTAACATCAAATCTTTATTATACTTTTGAACTTTGATCTATGATAAAAAAAATGTACTTTAGCTTTGTTAATAATGTTTATTTATTTATTTATTTTAGGTGACATCAAATATTTGTTACAATTTGATATGTCAATTTGAACAATCTTTGGAATCATTGTCTGGTAGTAATGACAGTTTTTTGGGTTTTATGGCAATTAAAATGAAGGAAAAATTTGATAAGTAATGGGACGGCTATGGTAAGATAAATAAGTTGTTGATTGTTGCTTCTGTACTTGATCCTCGGGGAAAAATGAAATTTGCAACACATTGTTTTGAGAAATTATATGGCAAGGATAGTGTCAAATGTGTTTAGATGAAGGAAATGGTCAAAAATTTGTTGATTAAGCTTTATGAGTCTTATAATGCACAGTATAAATCGGGTGGAAGTGGGAGTACAAGTGGAAGTGGTAGCGGAAGTACGAGCGGAAGCAAAAATTTAAGTTTTGGAAGTGGAAGTGGTTTGAATTTTTGGGATTTGGATAATGATGATGATGTTATGCTTGAGGACCCTTTCTCTGAATTCAGTAAAGCGGTTGCGATTAGTGAAGATAACCCAGAATTATCAAATGAGTTGGATCTTTACTTGATGGAGAAGACTGAAAAAATAGCAAAAAGTAATTTGGGCACTAAATTTGATATTTTATTATGGTAGAGGGTGAATAGTGCTAATTATCTAATCTTGTCAAGTGTAGTAAGGGATGTTCTTGCTATTCCGGTATCTACTGTTGCATCTGAGTCTGTCTTTAGTACTGTAGGTTGTATACTAGATCAATATAGAAGTTCTTTGACTCTGGATATGGTTGAAGCATTAATATTGTTGTAAAATTGATTGCGGACTTTTCTTTTTGTAGATACAACAACAAACTTAAATAAATTAGTTGAAGACAATGAATTTATGGATCAACTTGGAGAAGGTATGTTTTGTAAAATTTTACTTTTATTTTATTTTTAAAGTAACATGAATCTTATAAAATTTGTTTAATTTTGATTTTAATTTAAGTTTATATTTTGAGTAATATGAACCTTATGCAATTTGTTGAATTTTTAATTTATTTTTTTAGTAATATGAATTTTGTTTATTTTAATTTTTTTTTATATAGAACTTCGCAAATCAACAATGGGTGACCAACTTGGCATGTCAACAACAACGTGAAAATTGAAGTTCAACATAAACACTTTTTAGGTAATAAAAATTATATAAATATATTTGTTAGTTATTAATTATTAAATTATTTTATTTTATCTATTTTAATTATTGAGTGTTTGGCTCACTTTGAATTTTCATGTAGGTGACATGAATGTTGGATGTAATTGTGCCTTGTATGCTATGGTGAACTTTTTTTATCGATTACGGACTTGTAATTTTTTTTTTTAAGTAGTTATGAATTTATAATTTGTAATAGGTTTTAAATTTAGGTGCATTTGTTAATTGTGACTATTTCGTATTGTGACTTTTATTATTTTGCTTTCGATTTGAGGATTTTGTATTTGCTTATTACATGTGTAAAGTGTACTGTCTGTGTAGTTGCTATTTAATATAAGTGTGAACTATAAAATTTAGTAAAATCATGTTAAAATTATAAAATCTAATAACATTAGGTCAAAATTACAAAATTCAGATAATATTGAACCGAACCGAATTGAACAGAATTTTAAAACCGAATCGAACCAAACTAAAATAATTCAGTTCGGTTCGATTTTAAATTCAGTTCAATTCGATTTGATTTCCTGATAACCAATCAGTTTTGGTTCGGATACCGAACCGAACAACGCCACCCTTAGTTAAATCAACAATGCATGTTCACCACGTGTCACTTAACAAGGTATGATTTGTTTTAAAAGCGAGAGCCACGTGTGATGCGGGGATTTTGAGTCTTGGATATATATATATATATAAATTTGCAGTAAGACAATAGTAAACCCTTAGTTGTACTTTCAATCTGAATTTTGAAGTAGTTCGGCTGCCGCAAATCTAAGCAAGACTAGCGGCTGGCTACGTTCTGCAGAGTAAAACCTTTTTGTTTTTTTTCCCCAAGTTGCCATCCATAAAAGAAAAATAAACTCTCACTAGCCATCATAGACGGAGACTTGGAGTTCCAGGTCTCTTACCAAGTCGCCGTTTGTAAAATAAAAATGAAACCCACTTTATTCCAAATCTCCGTTTATCAAGACTCTTGGCTCTCAAATTCTTTTTACTCTATGCTAAATAATTTCCCGCATAACCATGATCCTGTTCGCCTCTAGCCTGGCCTCCAAAGTTGTCAGGTATGCGCTTTCTCGATCAATTTCTATATATTACAATTCTTTTTTTCCCTTCCACTTCTGAGTTTCTTTTTCATTTGTTTTTGGGTTATTTTTATGTCAATTGTAGGTTGGCTAAATCTAAATCCAGTGTCCAGCCCGAGAGATTATCTATATATATATATATAGAGAAATGATTCAATACGGATCTCTAATGCTGTGTTTTTTTATCTTTGTTTTATTTTTCTGAGATTTGATTTGCAATATAAAGCGTACTGATTTTTTTATCTGAAATTTATTAGAATTTTTTTCATATCAGATTCCTGGTAGATCTAGTTGGAGCAGATATTTTCATTTTGTCGAAAGCGTTGGTCCGAAGTGAGTGACTTGATGTATGTCTTTCTTTTAAGAGAAATGATATTCGTTTATATTAATAAGTGAATGATATGGTACGAAAAAATTTATTTATATGGAATTATTACGAGATGTGATTCTATTATTAATTTTTTTGTTAAAATCTTAAATCTGTAATTTTTCGAAACTCAGGCCAACTTCTGGCCATGATCAGCTGGGCTAGCCAGGCCCTCCAAATTTGAACATATTTTTAGAAAAATATATATTTGTATAGAAACTTGGACTGGACCAAGCCCGGCCCATTTATCATCTTCAATTTTTAAATTTTAGTAATTGAATTTATTAAAAGAATGAGTTTAATCCGTAAAATTTTTTATATGTATACCAGGCCTTTGTTTAGGCTACTCATGGCACTCAATTCCCATTGTATAGTAGATTCTTTCCTTTAAAATATGGGTTGAGCAGATTAATCTTTTATGTTATTAATAAAGGGAACATTTTGAGCTGCATCACTGTACATACGATTTAAGTCGGTTCAATATAGATATGATTGTAATATCAAAAGTTTTTTAATTGTAAAATATGAGTGAGTTTGTTTGAACTAATTAATTTCTTATTTACATATTTTTTTTAGTTAAAAATTTTATTATCTAAATAATTTTAAAAAATTATATAATTAATCTTTTCTTCTATTGCTCTTCTCAATTTCACTAATTTTCATCAATTCATTCATATATATATATATATATATATATATTAATTTAGAAATAAATAATTGATATCATTAAATAAAAGGATATAACTCATAATTTAAAAATAAATATTAATAAACTTTTATTAGTAATGGAAATTAATGAATATCAAGTAAATATTTTTTACCAAATATTAAAAATAATGAATGTCAAGGAAAAAAAATTCTTGTATATGGTAATATAAAATAGAAATCATGATATACTAAGAAATGAAATGAATCCAAAGGAGAATGAAATTGAATGTTTGGTTTTAAAATATTAGAGTAAAGAGAAATATAATTATAAGATAGAGAGAGAGATTAGTGAAGGATAATTTTGTAATTTTAAAATTGTAATAATTAATTTATAATTTCTTTTTAAAATGGATGTAGAGAAAGAATTTGGTGGTTTAAAAATCTCAATCCAAAAGTATTATGGTACATTTATTTGAGAAATATAAATTCAAAATTAAATTATTATCGGTATTTATTCCACATTTTGTGAGTAGAAATTAGAACAAATTATATGGGGCTGTTGAAATTGAACAAATTACATGAAATGAGTTTCGGGATTGAGAGTCAGATTCTGAAATGGGGTGTTGAGAATAGTTTATAAGGAGTATTGATTTTGCCCCCATTTAATATATAATCTCGAAGTTGCCCTCACTTTTAATATCTCAAAATTGCCCTCATTGTCAAAGCTTCATTGTTGGTTGGCTAGTTGACCAGTATGTCGTAGCCGTTTCGGCAGCACCTCCCATTCGTCTTCACCGCTGCTTTTAACTTCATCGCCATTGCAGGTTTTTTTTTTTTGAAACATGAGATTATTTCTAAAAATTAAAACTCATATGGTATGAGATTATAACTGATATTTATAAATCAGACTATGATCGGACTAGTTTACATTAATTCGTATGAAGCATTGCCTAGATTTGAACTCTCACTAATATTCGAGAGATGTCTACTCTTCACTGCCCAGATTTGAACACTCACTAATATTTGAGGGATGCTTACTCCTCATATTTGGGTAAGTCTGGAATATTCGAGGGATGTCTACTCCTCACTGCTCAGATTTGAACCCTCACTAATATTCGAGAGATGTCTCCGATCTCATACAATATATAAGAATTAAGTAATCTAGAAATTCATATCTTGATGTTTTGAGAATATGAACAATTGAGAGTTGTAGATCCGTCTCCAAACGATCTTCCAGGCTATGACTTAAGTTTGATCAACACTGGATGTGTGGGCGTCTGTTTCACCACCCCCAATTGCAACTGGCTTTTCTTAGATGCCTTCTGTATTTTTCTTAAAATCCATGTGATTCTCTCCTCTCTTCTGTATTTCTCAAAAGAATAATGCTCATTTTATAATATCTTATGAAAAGCCTTTGTATGTTAGGATTATGATTTTTATTTAAAATAGAATTCTCTTTTAATTTAAATATTTAAATTAAATATTATCTCTCCACTTACGTAAAAGTGAAAAGAATGTGTAACTAACTAGAAGACTACCTTGTAAAATATCACAAGACCCTTTTTACACTTGAATATAACATATTAGGCCTTAATAAATATTATAATTATGATTTTTATCTAATATGCCAGTTTTTCTTACTTTTGAGTCTAGTGATGGTGTTGTCAATTAAATGAGCAAATTTGTGGATCATTTGGGAGCATATAATAGTTGTTACAATAATTAAACTTGTAATTAAACAAATATAATTATTTAATTCCAACTCTACTCTACTATAAGATTGGAACTGACATCCATAATTGTATGCTCGAATATAATTCGTCCAAAGCACATTGATTTCTTTACTGCATAATCATTTGTACCACATCGTTAATTTAAATTGATATCTCAACTGTCCAATCAATTTAATTACATCTTGTTCCTTGATATTTACTTATTTTCTCTAATGATCATTTTCAACATACTTATTTATGTTGAGACACTCTGGCCAGAGAATTCTATGATCAAGTACTGCAAACCCATCAAGAGATGTGTCATACAAATTCTATATTATTAATCTATAATTTCAATACTTGTAATTGCTCTCACTAAGATACCGGGTAATCTTGACTATATGTGTATGTCATGCCCATTGATAACTCAAATGAAATAACAACTACAATCATGAAATCATAACTAACTCAAGATTAAGATTACAATAAATCAATGCTTATGAGATTTAATAAGTCTGACAGTTATTATTAGGTTAATTAAATCTCATATGTGATCCAGTTCAATGTAGACATACTACATCAATAAATTCATACTTGATTAAGACAAATCAGTTAATGAATTTATTACAATCTATACCTAAATAAAGTGCCCAACTTTATTTATCAACTGCAAACTTATTTTATTTAATCATAAGATAACTTGTATTTATGTCTTCTGCAAATCTACATAGTAATCGCATAAATACATATAAAATGATTAAATTGATATTACTCAAAATATTAATGCAATTCAAGATATCTGAATAAATACTTGAAATATTTTATTAATCAGAAAATCAATATGCTTTAAAGAGCACATAATCCCAACAATCTCCCACTAGCCCTCAAAGCATATCTGGCAAATTGCACATGCATGTAGGACTCTAAGTGTAGGTGATAACCTTTCTACACTATTTTCATATGAGATGATACTTCCTCTCAATGTGTTTTTGTTTCTTGTGGTTTCTTGGTTCTTTTGATTGACCCACTGCACTATTATTATCAAAAAATAATTTAAGTGGTGCACTTGCAGCAAATACCACCTCAAGATCTTGAAGGAACTTGCGAAGTCATACCACTTCTTTTGCAGTCTAAGATGCAGCCACATATTAAGCTTCTGTTGTGGAGTTTGTGATCCATAATTGTTTCACATTTCTCTAACTAATGGCTCTACTTGCTAATGTAAACACATAGTCAGAAGTAGACTTTCTAGAATCCTTATCTGACATAAAGTCAGAATCAGTATAGTCCACTAAAGTAAGTCCATCACCAAAATACACAATCATATAATCCTTAGTTTCTTTTCAGATACTTCATTATATGCTTGGCAGCAGTCTAGTGTTCAGGTCCAGGATTAGATTGTTATCTGCTAACCATCCAAACCGCAAAACATATATCTGGTCTAGTGCAAAGCATGACATACATGAGACTTCCCACAGCTTTCGTGTGGGGAACTCGTCTCATTTTCTCAATCTCCTCATATATTTTAGGTGATTGATCTTTAGAGAATGAAATTCCTTGTCTGAATAGTAACAAACCAATTTGAAATTTTTCATGCTAAATCTAGCCAATATCTTATCGATAAAGACCGTTTAAGACAAATGTATCGTTTTATTCTTCCGGTCTTGTAGTAACTTGATACCAAGAATATAACTAGCTTCTCTTAGATCTTTCATATCAAATTTGTTTTGTTAGCCAACTCTTTATAGTAGTCAATACTCCTACATCGTTTCCAACAATGAGAATATCATCTACATAAAAAATTAGGAAGGATACAGATTTTTCCTTAATTTTCTTGTACACACATGGTTCATCAATATTCTGAATGAATCCAAACGATTTTATCGCTTGATCAAATTTGATGTTCCATGACCGGGGTGCTTGCTTCAATCCATAGATGGATCTCTGCAACTTGCATACCAAGTGTTCTTGGCTTTTTTGTATGAATCCATCTGGTTGCTGCATAAAGATGTCTTCTTCAATATGCCCATTAAGAAAGGCAGTCTTGACATCCATTTATCAAATTTTATAATCTAGCATTGCAGTAATAGAGAGCAGAATTCTGATAGATTTAAGCATAGCAACCAGAGAAAATGTTTCCTCATAATCGATTCTTCTTTTTGAGTGAACCCTTTGACTACTAATCTTGCTTTAAATGTTTTCATCCTTCTGTTTACTCATCTTTTCCTCTTATAGATATACTTGTATCCAATGGGTTTTACCCTATTTGGTGTCTCTACAAGTTCCCATATTTTATTAGAATACACAGATTCCATTTTTTGATTCATAGCCATTTTTCCAATGTTCAACATCACTATCTGTTAGAGCTTAATTGTATTCAGTGGTATTTTATACATGTTCATCTGAGATAGCCGTATAGGTTTCTCTCAATAACATGTATCTTGTTTAGTAATCTAGTTACCCTCTCACTACGATGAGTTTCTAAAAGTGATAATTTGTTCAGGAATAATCTTTTGTTAATCATTCTTGCTCTTTTTTATGTTTATTATAGAAAATTGAGCATCAATATGATCTCTTTATGATTTCTAAGTCATTTACATAGTCTCCCTCAAGGAAAGTATAGTGTATGTTTAAAAATACATTCCTATCTTGAGGTATATAAATTAGACTTTCCTTTATTCCTTTAGAATACCTAAAACATGCATACTTTTGAATATGAATCGATCTTTTCTGCCTATAATTTTAGTATAAATACTAGTGAATCTTCAACTATAGATGTGTCACAAATTAATTTTGTGACATATCCATAATTCCATAAAGTAATAGGCATCGATATAGATGAAACTAGGTTCAATAGTCTATGCAGTTTCAAATACTGGTATCTAGAATAAAAAAAAAGTAAATGATAAATCATTAAGCATATATCTTATTTTATCCAAAAGAATCTTGTTTCTCCATATAATGACACTATTATGTCACAATGTTCATTATAAATGGGAGTTTATCCCATTTTACAACTAAATGAACTTTGAATTCTCTAGAGAGATATTCTTTACTTAGATCATATCGAAGCTCTTTTATGTTCTTATCTAATTGCTTTTTTTATTTTATTCATGTACTCTTTTGAATTTCAAAAGCCACGGAATCATGACGCATTTAGACAAACATAAATGCGATGAATATTTATCAATTAGATTGATAGAATACTCATAACCTCTACTTACATGTAAACTAATTAGTCCGCATACATTTGTATGCATTAATTCCATGCAATATAATATTACGTTTTCTTTTAGCTCAAAAAGAGTTATCTTGTCATATTACTCTTCTAAATAAGATTTGTAAAGTATCAATGATCAACCTCAATAGGTCAGGAAAGACCTATTATTAATCATTCTCATGAAATCGTATTATAGTTTATATGATTTAAGCATAAATATTAGAGGTGCCATTGGTTTAGGAAAACCATTTATTTTCTTAGATAAATACATATATTTTTTATCATTATATCTTGCTTTGAACAGATCAATAGACTTATATGATATTAATTGTCTTTGTAAAGTATCAAAATGAGTTATTAACAGAGGATAAAAAAATAACAGTGTACTTCTGTTTATTAAAACAAGCTACTGAAATTAAATTCTCTAATATTTGAAATACAAAGACAAATATCAAAACTTAAAGTCTCATAAAATTGATCTAGTCTTCTCAACTGATATAAACTAGTATCATTTTTTACTGCAGTTTAAAGCTTTCTTCACTTAATCTCTTGGTTTCCTGAAAACCAAATAAATGAATTTCCAAATAAAATTAGCTATCTCAGAATTTACTATTGCATTAATCAATAGAAACTGAACTAATTAGGAAGGTTAAATATTTCTTATACCTAATTTTAATAATTTTAGGACAATCTTTCTTTCGATGACCCTTCTGTCCACACTTGAAGCACTTGTCTTTCGACTTACCATCTTTTCTGGTAGACAGGTTCCTTGTGTCAATTCTCTTTTGCCTACCCTTGTCTTTCGACTTAGGTTTTAAAGAGAATTCTTGTTTAGGAAATTCTTTGCTATGATAATATTCTTCTATAGCATGTAATTCGTACATCAATTGAACTAAGGTCATATCTCTATTACTTAAGATATAACTGACCTTAAACTCTCTGAATGTATCAGGTAAAGATTCAATCACCATGTTGATTTTTGTTTTATCATCGATCTCAACACCATGAATCTCAACTGCATTCAAATAGGCCATCATTTTGAGGACATGATCACGAATTTTTGTACAATCTTCCATTTTGGTGTCAGTGACATGTTTTAACGCTGCTTCTCTAGCAGAATCAGTATTCTGCCAAAACATCTTATGGAGACTAGCCAATATTTCAGTGGTTGTTTTCATGCTTCGAAGTTTGTTCTGCAGTTCCATAGAAATCGAAGCCAATATGTAGCGCTTAGCCATTTTGTTAGATTCGCACTATTTCTCATAAGACTCCTTCTGATTTATATAATCGTATAACGTTGGTACTAGAGGGCTTTGCTGGGTCAGAACATATTTGCAGTCTTTAGCAGTGAGAATATTAAATAGATTGCGTTTCCAATCTAAGTAATTTTCACCAGTGAGTTCATTTTTAACCAGGATGATTAATAGTGGGTTGATGGAAGACAGTTTCTAAAAAATAAAACATACATGCATAAATACATTGATATAACATTCACAATAAAATTCTAAAATGCAAAAAATCATAAATGCATTTTATTTTATTGTAACGATAATCTAGTACCGCTTTAGCAAGTTATCCGTTGGGGAAGTCATGCCGCCACTTACCAGACCCAATTAACCATTAGATTATTTACTTTCATGTCGTAACATGATAAATAACTATCGTTATCTTTTAGGGCCAAAATTTTGTTAACAAAACTTCGTTGGGAAGGTTAATAACAAATTTTGTTGAGTGTATAACCATTGTTTTAATATACATATTTCTCATATCATGTAGCCACCGTTAGGGTGATCAACAGATTGAAAAATATTTCGATTTTATCTTTAAAGAAGTTCATCAAATAAAATGTCTAATATATATACCCTCCGTAGGGAGCATCACCGTATCATGAAGCTGAGGTATATATATAATTTTATTATTGAACTAACAATGGAGCCCGTGAGAAAATTATCTTGAATCTTTTCTCTCCCTCTCAATATTTTAAAGTT
This sequence comes from Murraya koenigii, assembly GCA_025617385.1. Taxonomy (NCBI): domain Eukaryota; kingdom Viridiplantae; phylum Streptophyta; class Magnoliopsida; order Sapindales; family Rutaceae; genus Murraya; species Murraya koenigii. The sequence goes on from CM046812.1 coordinate 23,896,387, forward strand.
GTTTTTTTTTTAAAACATACATATATTATTAATTGCATGCTTCCTATAATATTATCTAAGTGATATCTTATATTATTAAGCATTTGTAAATTTCAAACAATATACATGAATTCATGTTATATGAATGACATATATTATTATGTATAGAGTGACACTACCTATTCTATATGACATATTATTATGGCATGTTCACATTCAAAATACAATATATAGAAAATTTAAATAATCTCAATTCATGGTTTTTCTAAAAAATATTAACTCTAAGCCTAATCTTCATTAGGCTTCATGTCAATATTTTATTCCATTGGATTGTTATTATTGATGGACTTAGTTAATATGGGTTTTAAATTTATTATTGGTCCAAATTTTTAATTTTAAATAAAATAAAATTTTAAGTAAAACTTTTGGACCAAAAATAAATTTAATTTGTTAAACTATATCTATGCATTTTAATCTATTAAGGCCAAATTTTATTGGACTTAAAACTAAAATTTACCAAACCCAAAATTCTTTTTAGACTTAAATGCATAATAATAAATTAATTTTTACCTATTTTGCAAATATTATCGAAATTAGGGGTCTGAGTGATAATTACCACTCAAAAACCCTAATCTCATATTTTCTCTTCACCGGCCGCCCCGTCACCAAAACGCAGAGCTTCCATTCTTCCCTTTTCTAGTGGGCACCTGTCACTGTCAAGCCGGAGACGCTTCACCTACTAGCGCTGGAGAGCCGTCTACTGTTGCTGCCTTCCGCTCCAGCCGCGTGCTGGCCTACTGCCCAGATTTGAACTTTTACTAATATTCGAGTGATGCTTACTCCTCACACTTGGGTAAGGACGCGGCTGGCCTACTACCCAGATTTGAACTCTCACTAATATTCGAGTGATGTTTACTCCTCACACTTGGGTAAGGAAGCAGAGAGATGTCTACTCCTTACACATGGATAAGGAAGCAGACTGACCTTCACTCCATATCTAAAAAAAGAATTACTCCCACAATATGATTGTGAGGGTTCGAACTGCTGCTCTCCAATTTGGAGGGCAGCTCCCACTAGGCCAATGGCCATTGCAGGTTTAATAGTAGTAATAATAGTAAAAAATAGTAATTGACATTATTGTTATTTAGGTTATTAATTATAATAAAAATAAAAATAATATTTTATTAATTTTAGTAATTATTATTATCCTTATTGTTATTATTTCTAATTTTTTATTATTTTTAATTCTTATTATTGTTGTTAATATTATAATAAGTACAATTAATAATAAGAATATATTAGTAATTTAGAATTGTTTATTCTGATTTTAAAATAAAATAAATACATTAATGAAAATATAATTTATTTTAATTTTAATGTCTAAATCTTAAGTAAATAAAATAGAAATCATGACATACTAAGAAACAATAATAAAATGAATTCAAAAGAGAATGAAATTGAATGTTTAGTTTCTAAAATATTAGAGTAAACAGAAATATAATTATAAGATAGAGGGAGAAAGAGATTTGTGAGGGATAATTTTGTAATTTTAAATGAATTAGTTATTCATTTTTAATATGGGTGTAGAGAAAAATTTAGTGATTAAAAGTCTTAATCTATAAAATATTATGATACGTTTATTTTTTGAATTGGAGAATATGAATTCAAAATTAAAATTATCGTCGGCATTTACTTAACATTTTATGGGTGGAAATTGAAACAAATTACATGGGATTCACATGAAATAAGTTTTGGAAATGAGAGTCTGATTCTGGAGTGGTGAGAATAGTCTCTCGAGAGTATTGATTTTGTCCCCCATTTAATATTTAATCTCGATGTTGCTCTCACTTTTAATATGTCAAAATTGCCCTCATTGCCAAAGCTTCATTGTTGGCTGGCTAGTTGACCAGTATGCCGTAGCCGTTTGGGCAGCACCTGCGGGTTTCACGCATCGTCACGCTCCCATTCGTCTTCACCGCCGCTTTCAACCTCATCGCCATCGCAGGTTTAATAGTAGTAATAATAATAGAAAATAGTAATTGACATTATTGTTATTTAAGTTATTAATTATAATAAAAAAAATAATCTTTTATCAATTTTAATAATTATTATTATCTTTATGGTTATTATTTCTAATTTTGTTATTAATTTTATTCTTGTTGTTAATATTATAATAGGTATAAAAAATATTGGAGATAATAAATAATAAAAATTATGTTAGTTATTTACATTGGGTTATTCTGATTTCAAAATAAAATAAATACATTAATAAAAATGTTGATGCACTTTTTCCCGCGTGCTCTCAACAGTGCTTCGAACCTTCAAACAGTGCTTCGAACCTCCAACAGTGCCTTCAAACAGCTCGAGCAGGATTGTCTAAGTCTGCTGCTCATGGCTGACAAGCATGCCTCACTCCTTCTGCTCGCGATAGGCTCAATCTCGAGCGAATTTACGTCTTGTTCACTGTCTTCTTGAGCGGAGATCTCCGGGACTGTACTCACGTGAACCGGGTCGAGGTCGTCGGGCGTGTTCGTGAAACCCTCCGACACTCAAGTCAGTAATCGGGTTTGTCTTTTTTGGTATCTCCCTTAATGAGGGAGACCGGAAAGATGAAAGGGGTATTATTTCGCCCCCCATTTTTGGATAAGTATGGTGTTTTTAGAAAATCAAATGAGAGAAATTAGAATAGAGAGAACACGTGAATCGGAAAATCTAACCTTGAGGATCAAATTCTTCAACCCTTATAACGTTCTCCTTCGTTTCCTTTTATACTCCATTTTTCCCGCTCTTTCCATTTCCAGGCTGTCCATTCCCACCTAGTGGTATCTGGGTCCCTTTGACATCCTTGATTGGCGTAATATTCCCTGGGGATGTGCGGCTGTCCCCTTAACCCGATTCACGTGGCCAGATCACTGTGTCGGGCATGTGCGCAAGGAATGATGACACATTGGAGGCATGTCATGACCACGCAACGATGATCGCCACTATAATATGTGGGGCCCTGGTGAGACATTAAAAGGTGTTCCAAGATTCTGAGAAAGCGGGTCGGGTTGCCACGGGTCGGGTCTTGCCTACGCGTGCTCGTGGATCTCTGCGACGGGAAAGATGTGCTTCGGTTCCGACCTTGACCGACTTTGACCGAGGGACGACCTCGAGCGAGCGAAGGAGTGCTTAGCTCTCGACCTTGACCGGTTTTGACCGATGGGCGACCTCGAGCGGTGAAGGAGTGCTTAGCTCTCGACCTGACCAGATTTGACTCGGAGGACTGACCTCGAGTGGCTAAGGAGTCTCGAACTCTCGACCTTGACCGACTTTGACTCGGAGGACGACCTCGAGCTGGCTAAGGATTGCCGAACTCTCGACCTTGACCAGCTTTGACCTGGGTAGATGCTCGAGCTAGGCTGTCCTCGGGGTGTCTTACTCGAGCTGGAAGGGCTTCGAGGAGACCTGCCCGATATTACCCAAACAAAAAATATAATTTATTTTGTTTTTAATTTTAATTCCTAAATCTTAAGTAAACAAACTATTCTACTTTTAATTCGTCTTTTTAATCTATACTTATAGTTTAATAAACTCACGATTAGCAAAATTGCTTCGCCCATTTATTATTGATAAATTAATATTGCATGTTCACCACGTGTCAGTTACATAAGGTATCATTTGTTTTAGCAAAGCGAGAGCCACGTGTGATGCGGGGATTTTGAGTCTCCGTTGGAAAAATATATATATATATATATACAGATTTGAAGTCAGACAACAGTAAACCCTAATTTGTACTTTCAATCTGAATTCTGAAGTAGTTCAGCTTCGGCAAATCTAAACAAGATTAGCGGCTGGGTACCGTCCGCAGAATAAAAACAACCACCCCTTCCCCTTTTTTTCTCTTCCCAAGTCGACGTCCATAAAAGAAAAATAAAACTCTCACTAGTCATCATAGACGGAGACTTGGAGTTGCAGTTCTCTTGCCAAGTCGCCGTTTGTAAAATAAAAATAAAACCCACTTTCTTCCAAGTCTCCGTTTAATAAGACTCTTGGCTCTCAAATTCTTTTTACTCTTTGCTAAATAATTTCCCGCATAACCATGATCCGATTCGCCTCTAGCCTCGCCTCCAAAGTTATCAGGTATGCGCTTTCTCGATCAATTTCTATATATTATAATTCTTTTTTTCCCCCTCCACTTCTGTGTTTCTTTCTCATTTGTTTTTCGGTTATTTTTATGTCAATTGTAGGTTGGCTAAATCTAAATCCAGTGTCCAGCCGGTGAGATTATATATATATATAAATGTTTCAATAGGATCTCTAATTCTGTGTTTATTTTTTGTCTTTTAATACAAAAGATATTTACACACACATACATATGCACGTCACGCGCACGCGCACGCGCACACACACACATATAAATTATCTCTGTTTTATTTTTCTGAGATTTGATTTGCAACATAAAGCGTAATGATTTGTTTATCTGAAACTTATTAGAATTTTTTTCATCAGATTCGTGGTCGACATAGTTGGAGCAGATCTGCCAGTGACATTGATTTTCATTTTGTTCGAAAGCTTTGGTCTGAAGTGAGTGACGAGATATATGTGTTTCTGTTAAGGTCTCTTTTTCAGAAAGAAATATATAAAAAAGGGTTTTAATTTATTAAGGATATAAAAAAGGGTTTTAATTTATTAAGGATATAAAAAAGGGTTTTAATTTATTAAGGACAACCTTGCTATCTATGGTGGTTATAATATTGTCGATATTGCTAGTTTGGTAATTCGAAGCTTTTAAAATGATTGTTATTAGCTGTGTTGTAAAAATAATTAGCTCTGAAGAGAATTAGTTAAACATTTAGTAAAATTTATTTTTAAAGTATTTGTGAGTTTTAGTATGTGTTTGGTAAATTTAATTGTTATACTGTTGTAAGTATATAAATGATTGATGTCTTTAGAATTGATAAATTACACATTTGTATCTTTATCAATAATAATTGTTTATCAATAGTTGCATGAATTGCACATGTGCCTAATTTTGGTGATGTTTTTTGCCATCAATATCCTGTTTGTTTATACCCACATTAATAATGAAACCAATTATATTGTTCATTTAAAAAATTTATATAATGATTGTTGTTTTCAAATTCTTTTTAAAAAATTTACAAAAATTTACAAAAAATTTATAAACTCTCATTTTTTTTTTATGTTATGATAGATGTAATTGTTCCTTTTTAAATAAAAATACCTTTGACAAACTTTTTCAATTCATAATTCAAGAATATGTAGTAACTAATTTAAAGAAAGGAAAAGAAGATTTTGAAAAGCCAAATTTCTTACGAAGTTTAGTTTAAATTGAAGAGGTTGAAACAAAGTGCAGGATTCTTAGAAGTAAAGTTTTAAATATAATATCAATATATTACTTAAATTTTAAGGAAGATGAAAAAATAATAAAAAATAGTGTGTGCAAAACATGGTATATGTTAGAAAATGATAAAGGATTGGTCAAAAGCAAGGCAAACGACCTTTAATGAAGTATGTGGACTTGTGTCTGTTTACGACCTTGTAATTCATTTTTTTTTTTTTTTGGGGGTTATCCTTATACTTTATTATTTGGGGGCTGAATTTTTTATATATGCGGTTTTGATGTTATTTTCTTCAATTCCATTAACAATATTTTATATAGCTTTTTGTTTGTCGTCTATTATTGTTGGTTGCTGGTGTTGTAGCATCTTGATAGTGGCGCAAGCTTTGTACAACGGATTGAAGACCTTAGGTTTTTTGAGGCTGAAGTTGGTGAGTTGCGTATACTTTGTAGCTAAAGGACCTATTGTTTAGGTTGATGTAGCAGTTCTTAATTTTAAATTAGTATAAAGATGTGAATATATGCTCTTTAAGCCGACTAGCCAGTTAGTCCATATATTTTAAAAAATTGCTTAAATAGTCTTTATCGAATATGTGTTATTTTTAAAATTCATTTATCTATTATTCATTTGCTGCATGTAAGATTTGTTTGAATTCAAGTTATATTAAACAAGGGAAAGTCTTTGGTACGTCTGAGTTTATACATCTAACTAATGAGGTAATACAACTAACTAATGATTGTATTGAATTTGTAGTTGAATTTAATATAACTACCACTTGCATGATGGTGAAAAACAAATGCCCACATGGTAGAACATCATCTGGTTGTTTGTATGGATGATATGGTACCTCCAATATAGTCAAGAATTTCTCATTAAATGTAAATACTTCTCAACACTTAAAAGTCAGATCTAACAACAGCAAAAGTAGTGAGAGGGGTGTTTTGGGTAATTTTTAAGAAATTTACTAGGACTATCTAGCTAATTGGGTCAATCTGTGGATGCAACTATATTGGTTGAATCTCTTATAGATGATGTGGTTACTTATTATTTAAAGTTTGAATTTTTTTTTTCCAGGCACCAAATATGAGGATTTTATGTATCATTCCTTGAGTCGTGAAGTAGAAAAGGAATTGGAAGCGGGCGTGGATGTTGATGAGCTACAAAGAGGGATTAAAATGGCATATCAGGTAGTTAAGCAACATTTGAAGCAAAGAGCACGAATTCTCAGCTCCAGCTCATTTGAAGAAATTTCCCAGGTTGCTTTCTGAGTTTTGGTTGGTTTAGGAGTTGGCCTGTATAAGCGCAATGGATAGTGATTTATTTTGACATAATGGTTATGCATTTTTTCTTCTATGAAGATTGCGAAAGTAGCTGCAAACGGGGATGGAAAGGTTGGCGGCCTCGTAGCCAAGGCTATGGGGAAACTTGGAAAAAGCGATTTTTATATGATCTCTGTAAGTTGCATGATATGTTTTCACAATAATTTGATATAAGTTATCGATATTTTCAAGCCTTTTCTTTATATGATTCCTTTGTTTTGTTTCCTCTTGGTTTGAGATTCATTTGGTGGTCACATCTATTCCAAAAAAGAGAAAAAAAAGCCCTTTGATGCCATTCTCAAAGATCCAAACCAAAGCAAGTCCTGTGTTTATTTTTTCTGCTCATTAGGTTTGGGATGTTACACAAGAGAAACAAATGCTTGATTCGGTAGTTATTAGGTACTTATTATGAGATTTAGTCTTCACATAATGTGGAAAAGTTGAATTTTAGATTAGATAAAGAAAGTTAGTAGCTTTAACGTGCACAAGGTCCACGACTAAATGTTGAGCATGCTACATGCTCGAATGTTCTAAACGAGATAATGTGGTCTATCCAATGCCTTAAATACATTTTGTTGAATGTATTGTGCACATTATTGCTTAATAAGCTCATTACCAAAACAAAGTTTGTGTTTTCTTTTTCCTTAATGGCTAAATGTGTATGAACTAATTATGACTGTTCTTTCCTTTGACTTATTGGATGTACATTCTTACTTGATACAAATAGTAATTTTTTTCCCTGTTTACGAGTAAAATATTTAGATGGGTCCTCCAACTTCTCTTTAGGAATAAAATCCTTAATTTGCAACCTACTCATATGAAACCTATCATACATGAGTGTGTGTCGCCTATCACGCATGGGTGTTAATTATAAAGGACATCTCAGATGCAACATTATAAACTACAATTAAATACACATTAACATGATTTATGTTTCTTAGGGTGTATGATTCCTATTTGATTCTGTTATGTTGTTATTTGTCTTATGAAGCAATAAGGAAGTACCAAAAAGCACGGTTATTCGAGAGAACCGTTCTCTCCAGAAAAGAAGCGTCACCTAAGTATGTACCAGGCTTGCATTTAATGTGTGTGTGCACCAACCGAGCACCTAATTGAGCTTTCTACTTCTATTTTAGATTTCATTATCAATTTATGTTTACTACCAGTTACACGATGATTTTTTTAAATAAATGCACACATATTATACGTACATTAAGTGAGTGTAGTACAACAGAGGTACCGTAGAATCTCTCATCAAAGTCATTGTTTTTGTTTGCTTGCAACTGATTTCCTTTTTGACTTTTTAAAATTAGTGAGGTGCTAGGAAATATGGGGCAAATAGAATTATAGATTTATAGTCTCCTCCCCATCCCCTCAAATAGGTATTTTCATTTTAGAAAGAAGGGAGAATGAAAATTGGCTAAAATTATAATAGCCCCAAATTTGGCTAATCTCGTTAAATTTATCTTTTATGATTTTATAGTAATTATAGGTCACTTATCTTCATTTTGTTGGAATCAAATTAATAGGGAAAAAGAGTGAGGGGTAAGAGGAAATATGAAGAAAAGTAACATGATCAACTAGAGAGAGAAAAGGATAGGGATACTTTTGTTTTGACAAGGTTGTTTTTCTACCCTTTTTTCCTTTAAAGTTGGATTTATTACTTTCTTATTAACGATAAGGCTATTTGTGACTAAATTGGGAACATGACATGTCCCTTTAATGCAATGGCATCAAAGAAATTATTTCTCCCCTTCTATTTTTTTTGTGCTTGAGGTCAATGTTGTAGGATTCGTTATATATGGAAGAATATTCAAACAAATACTTTTGCTTCTTCCTGTTCCATCAATATACTGATAATGATATTTATTCTTTTTTCTTTCTACAATAGTTATATGTGGAAGAATATCCGAACATTTGCTTTTGCTTCTTCCTATTCCATCAATGTACTCATAATGATATTTATTCTTTTTTCATTCTACAAAAGTTTTTGAGCCTTCCTAATGGGAAACAAATTTTTTTCTTTAAACTTGTTGCAGAATGAGATGGAGGCGTGTAATAAAGAAATAGAGCTTACGAACGCAATGGAGCTAAACTGGGGCTGTTTATCCCCTTACTCTTATGACATTAAGCCAAGTAAAACATGTGTAAGCATATCGTTATAACGATTGAATCAGCGTACTTTATTTTCATAACTTTTACCTAGAAATATAGTGTTGTATCATTCTTGATGTTAATAGTACTGTTGGTTTCGTTTTATCAGGTTCTGAAACATCCATTGATTTTAATCCATGAGAGTAAAATTTTGAACAAGAATTTTGTTAAGCAAGCAATTGGACTGCTGGAGATGGCTGTAAGAGGACTGTTATGCAAAATATGAAAGTTTATGTTGATTACAAATTTAACTGATGAGATTTCTTTTCTTAGAGACAACCTTTACTGATTGTTACGGAGGAAGTTGACAAGGAAGTGGCAGCATCGCTTATGCCAGACAGGACTTGTTTTGAAACTGAGGTAATCAAAGTTTCTTAGCCAAATAGAAAAATAATAAAAGTAAGTTAGGACAAAAAAAATTTCATGGTTCTTCCTGAGATCTACATTGAAAAGGCATGTTTTCAAGGAAAATTTAATATCAAACTAGATTACAAAAGAATATAAGACATCATATATCATTCAATTATTAGTTTACTTTTGCAAAATGATGCGTCATATGTATAAATAAATGATGGTGGGCTTTGAATTGGATTAAGGTTTATGTTGTTCAAGCTCCTACATTTCAAGAAAACAGAAAGGAGGTCATGGAAGACCTTGCCATTCTCACAGGTGGCCAGGTAGGTTTATTTGATAAATTTTCCAACAGCGTTTGCATAATGATATCCTACAATGATATACTACACATTAATGTTTTCTGTCTTTTAATTTTTAGGTTGTAACTGAGAGGTCTATTAGCATTACACCACAAATGCTTGGCTCATGTATAGAGGTGAGATTAAAAGTATCTGGTATATAGATGCATCATTGTTGGACCAATCTTGGCCCTAGATCACATCAAGGGAAGGTTCTGCTTGAACAATTTGTCTTAGCCCTCTCTATTGTTATAGGTTCAAGTATCATTGAATTTTTACAATGACAACCATGAGACCATTATCCTTGGTGGCTTTGGTGACCAGGCAGATGTTGAAGAAAGATGCAAACAGGTTATCTTGTTTTGGCTCTTTGAGGTGTTTCAACAATGATCAGGTTCTCCGTTGTGTTTATTGACATGTTCCTGTTATTTCTGATATAACAAACAGTTAAGGTCCGAAATTAAATTGAGCACTTCAGATTATGAAGTAAACATGTTAAAAGTGAGGCTTGCGAACCTTTCTCGCAAAGCTGCTGTTTTCGAGGTTCGTTCGTTTGATTGCACATACATTATTTAGTTGTAGTAATCTTAACCACATGGATTGCCCTCCTTAAAAGCATGTTTTGATGAGACTGTTTTTGAATTAAAGGTTGGTGGAGCCATGCAAGCAAGATTGTACAAAAAGAAGAGAATTATTAATGCCCTTAATGCTGTCAAGGTTGCAATGGAAACTGGAATTGTACCTGGTAAGTTACCAGTTTTATTTTGAGTTTGTTGGGTGCACCTTGTTGGAGGGAAAAGCTTTGGGGTATATGCCTTTTTTCTATTCACTTATTGCTACATCTATATGTCAACTAATTAAGCGTGGTAATATTCATACTTGTGAAAATTGTGAATGAATAAGGAGCAATTCTCCTCACTAAGACTGTATCTTTGTTGTAATGATGAAATTGCTTATTTCATGCTCTGGTGTAATTTCAGGTGGTGGGGTCGCCCTTCTACAAGCGTCAAAAGGTTTAGACAAGTTACAAGCTACAACCTCTGGTGGGAAGATTGGTGTTCAGCTTTTCCAAAATGCTCTTAAGGTTAACCACCACCCCCTCTTTCTCTTAATTGTTTCTATGTTTCTATCTTCGAGCGTAGTTGTTTATGAGAATTGCATAAATCCTATAAATTTAACAAAGCAGAAAAAAATGGATTAACATTTGTGGAAAAAATACATCAGGTTAGACATGAAATGCTCTATTTATAATATATACCTTTCATATAATCTTCTTTGTCAGATTTTTCTTTGGATTTATGTGCTCGAATTATGATCAAAATAATGTGAGATGTTAGTTGGCTTGAGTGATGACTTATGCTTGGACTTTACCTGTGCTTCTTGGATTGGCTGCAATAATTTTTTCATTACTGGGTTGCATAAATTATACTGCAGCTAGCTTCTATTTGATGAGAAACTAAAATAATGTACTTGTCAATAAAAAAATTAAATAAAAAATTACGCCCTTACTTAATGTTGGTACTAATAATTTAAGCCCGCAGATTCCCGTCCATACCCTTGCTTTTGCTACTGGATTTGACGGTTCAGTTGCTGTTGAAAAAATATTGAAACAGGATAATCTGGACTTTGGATATGATCTAGCTACAGGTATGTTTCTATAGAAAACTTGAGTGATTTTAGTATTTTCCTATTAGTGAATTAGTTAGATATAGCTGCTCTTATATAATTTGTTTGTATCAGGTGAATTTGTAGAAATAATCAAGTCTGGGAATTTTGATTTGCTGATGGTTGTCTTGGCTGATTTAAATGCTGTTGTGAGGTAACTCCTTAAGTGGGGGATTATTGGCGCCCTTCAAAACTCTTCTTAATATCCCTTTTCTTAATATACCTGATTAAAATATTTAAAAATTATATGATCTCTCATAACACCCTTTTCAATGTGCAAAATAATCTTAATTTATTAGGGTTCCTAATGGGGTTGATTGCATTAACTGTAATTGATGATTGTATGTAAATTTTATAGGTGTTTTTTTTTTTGGGTCAAAATCATTGTTGTCCAACTAGTATTAGCCAGCATATTCACGGCCCCTGTTAATATCGATCCTTAAAATAAGAATTTAAAAGAAGGTTATGAAATTTTTAAATAAATTTCAAACTCAAAACAGGTGGTGTGTATCGAGTCTGTCTGTGTTCTTTTTTCGTTTGTATGTCTAAAAATGATAAAGTTGTAAACAACGAAAACGGATTTTCAAAGGAAATTGAAGGGGTGCTAATCGCTCAACTCAACCTCTTAAGACCTTTTATCTCGATGACTGTTAAGTCATTTCCTTCTTTTGTTTTAGTACTAATTGTTGTTTAATGTGTAGGCGCATTGAGTCTCTTTGTTGGCGTAAGGAGAGATGGTCTTTAGCCGGAGTGAGAGGCAGTGTTTATTAAAGGGGTACACAATATTTAAGTTTTAATAATTAATGTGATTTATTTATTGAATGATGATTAAATAATTTTATTAGTTAAGAAATATATATAATAAATTGGAAATACATAAAATTAAGACTTAGTTCGAACAAAAATATTTAGATCTTTAATATTATTGTAAATGGAATGGGAGGTAAATAAACTTGTACGAAGATATGGCGTACTATTCCTTTTTTTACTAAGTGTATTTGATATAATGTATTATATTACAGTATGTATTATATAAAATGTCGTATAATTATTTTTTTAATTTTTAATTATCTTATGATTCTTGTTTTACTTTATTGCATTAATTTATTGTTTAATGGCTAAAATGTAATCTTTAAAAGAGAATACTATTGTGATAACTTATAAGACTGAAAATTTTAAAATTTTTGCCTTAGTAAAAACAAAGATGATGTCAAAATTTTTATTTATTTTTTCATTAAGGGCTGACTTATGTTGCTACAGTGGTATGGTAACACGTTTACTTAGATTATTAACATTATTGACATTGCAATCCCTGTAGTTTCTTAAAAAGTCAGAAAAAATTATTATTATTATTATTATTATTTTACCCTCACCCTTATCCTCGGCTCTCCTAATGCAACCTGTGAGTAATCTTTAGATTTTCCTTTTTTCTCTTCTGTCTTAGTTGTTTATCTTATTTAGATGCTTTTATTTATTAGCTAAGTTGTTAAATGTTAGAAGTAAGATATTTTAAGTTGTTAAATATTAGAAGTAAGATATTTTAAGTTGTTAAATATTAGAAATAAGATATTTTGAGAAGATTTTTATTATTGATATCGGGTAATTATAATGCGTGATTCAGTGTGCATCCATGAAAGGCACAATTTCTTAAATATCAAATAAAGCTTATGATTATTTCTTTACTTCATAAAGATAAATTCCTTAATTTATTTCACAAACATCCAATTATTGGTATCAGTCCTACATCTATTTCTATAATTAATTATCCATAATATTGAGAAGAACATAATATTAAAAATGAATAGAGAAACAACGAAGAGTTATTATTTCCTCTGTTTTATTTCTGTCTAATTTTGGGAATGTAATGGCACTAAGCATTGGAAATTATTTTTTCTTTATTGTTTTATGTATATTTGGTAAATTCTATAGAGACTTATAATGAGTTCAATAATGTTATAATTCATGTAAAGATTTCTAAAACTTTGTTGATTTGATTTTTATGAGATAAAAATTGAAGTTTTTTTTTTTTAATAAGAGAGAAATAAATAAAGTCAAGTCTTCTAATTGGTCAAAACTTAAAAGAGTTGTTCAGTATTTAGTTGAATTTCTTTCATATTAGGCCAAAATTATGGTTTAAGCTTTTAATAATATTAATACAATTTGAGATGGGTAAGGTATTTTAGTGTTTGCACGTTTTCAATCAAATTCGAATAAAGATAGTTAAATCTTAATGAATTTTTAATAGGATTTTGTTTCTAACTTTAATAATTGAATGTTTACGAGTTGCATCAAGATTTTCTCATGATCTAATCTTTTCAAAAAAAAGAAAAAATTTACAAAGTAATTGGTAGTTAATAAATTAAAAAATAAAGATAATTAATTCTTAAGTATTAACACTAAAGGATCAGTGACCCAAGATCTTTAAAATCATAGGATGGATATGGAAAGAATTAAAAAGAATGATCTTTAAAATCATAGGATGGATATGGAAAGAATTAAAAAGAATGAAGAGAGATAAAAGTTGAATCTTCATTCTTTATATTCAATAAAATAAAAAAATGTCTATGGCTATTGACAAAAACTGATCATTAAACCAGTTGGTTGTGTCAAAAATTGACCAAAAGTAAGCTTATTATCTTAGAGAGACCACTACTGTGTTATTGAAATAAAGTCAACTTAAAAACAAAAGATCAAACCAAACACAACCAACATTAGATCGTATCCAATTGATTGATTTGCTATATATTCCTTTTATTATTATTATTTTTTAATAAATCCTCTTATTGTCTTTGAAGATTGAAAAATATAAATTTCATCTTTGAAATTCTATAAAAGAGAGAGCGAGAAGAAGAAACAAGATTAAAAGAGAAAAGAAAAGAAAAGAAACCAGAAAAAAAGAAACAAAATTAATATTAAACCGTGATCAACAACAAAGAGAAAATAATAAATGATTTTTAAATTAGGATTTATATGTTAAAATTTCAAAACCTATAATTTTTATTATTTTTAGAAAATAAGGACTACTGTGTAATAGAGCCGTAATTGCTGTACGTACCATCGTTGTTGTAAGATAGTTTTGTTCCTAAAAGTTTCTTTTATTTGTTTGACCATCGTTGTAAGATAGTTTTGTCCCTAAAAGTTTCTTTTATTTGTTTGTTTGTGAATAATAAGTAAATAATTTCAGTCTTGTAATTTTTTTCTATATTTCTCAAATGTGTATCTTATGAAAATAGGACTCCAAATAAAACAAAATAAAAAAATCCCACACTAATAAATACAACTCGGAGTAGTGTTAACACTGATCAGTTTGTCTTTTTATAATTCAGTTGATTCTGTTTCTATTAGATGTGCAGTGACTGAATTTTAGCATTGTAAAATATAGTTTTGTAAAACGTGGAATTAGGTTAATAATTTAAAAAGATAAAAAATGAAAAGAAACCATAATAGGTGATGTGGCAGCTGATGTGATTATGCAACACCAATTGGCACAACAGTGAGTAAATACGTTCCAAAAGTAGTAAAAGAGTGGCAAGGGAATTGCCATGACATAAATAAATGAATTTGAGCGGATAAATTTAACATTATTTTTAAATAAATGATATTTATGTTAACTCAATTAATAATTATGTTAAATTCAAATGTTCGGATATAGAGTTTCTAATAAGATAATTGGTTTTAATTCATTTACAATTTAGATTTTATGTAGGTTTGATCTTGCTCACGAAAAATTTACTTTTTTTTTTTAATTTTATAGTCAAACCAAAATTCTGACTGGATATTCGAACTTGCAGCAAATAGCGACAGAAATTTCCTCAATAGATTGAGGGAATCTTTGTTACATTAGCTGACATATTTTACTAAAGAGAGCGCTACCTTACAAATTATGTAAGGTGCAGTCCTATCACACGAACACTGAATCACTGATTGGCTGTGGGTCCAACAGGGACTCACGACCAAATTTGTGAGAGAGCTGCACCTGTAAGCTAGCAAGCTTGTTCAACTAAATGGTAGGGTACTAAGCTTTTGGTGAACATAAAATGAGTGTATCTCACTTGGCAAACAATGAAAAACATAAAATTAAAATTTTATGATTTGTTTACTAAATTGAATCATAATAATAAGAATGTGAATAAGTTGAAATGAAAATAGAAAAATAAAATTAGAATAATTTGTTTACATGAACTATATGAATCGGAATGGAAATGAGTTGGATTGATTTTAATGTATTTACTTTGTCTTAAAATTAAGATTGTAATGAGTTAAATTGTAACAAATTACCGAATGAATTATTTTCATAATTATTATTTTATATTTTAATTATAGTAATTATTTATACAAAAATTATTATTATTATTAATATTTATTGATAATAATATATTAATATATAAATTAATAATAAAAATAATTATTAATTAATGAAAATATATTAATTAACAATAATAATCATTAAATTAATTAATTAATTACAATAGTGTATTAATTAATTATAACTAAGGACAAAATGAGAATTTTTGATTTTGTGGGGGGACAAAATGGTGAATCCAAGGATTGAGATATTGATTCCCAAGCCTCCAAATCAATCTCCCATTTCTTATTTCCAAAATTTGAGAGGCTCACGATTCCAATTCCGATTTTGATTCTTATTTCTATATTGTAAAATAAACGTTGATTTAGATTTTTCAATTCAGAAACGAAATGTATCATTAATGTTTTCAACAATAATGTATGGAAAAAAAATACATAAATTGTAAAAATTAGTGGCATCTTGTTTTGGATAGTGGTTCGACAAGAGATAAATTTTAAAATATATTAGGGATAACATGTCTGTTTGGGTAATATCAAGCAGGTCTCCTCGAGGCCCTTCCAGCTCAAATAAAATACCCCGAGGTCAATCCAGCTCGAGCAGAAGTCCCGACCACTGGCACGAAGACGGTCTCACTAGACGTCAAAGCTGGTCAAGGTCGAGGAATTCAGAGCCGTCTGAGCTCCGAGCTCTCTTGCTTGCTCGAGGTCATTAGGCCCAGTCAAGACTGGACAAGGACGAGCAGCTCGAAGGCTGATTGAAACCCGAGCTCTCCTTTATGCTCGCTGCAGTCAAGTCCTCGAGCACAACTAGGCCACGCCAATCATAGAACAAATGGAACGCGAGACCCGGCTCAGGACAGTCCGACTCGTTTCCTCAGAATCCCACATACCTTTCGATGTTTGATCAGGGCCCACATGGTATGGTGGCGATGCATTGTCGATGGTCGAGCACATGCCTCACGGTGTCATCATTCCTTGCGCTGCACGCCCGACATGATGATCCGCCATGTGAGCCATGTTAACAAGACAGCAGCACATCCCTGTGGAATATTACGCTAATCCCGGCTGTCAGAGGGACCCAGACACCACTGACGCAGGAACGGATGATCCAGGGAAGAAAGGGTGGGAAAAATGGAAAATAAAAGGAGAGGAACAACATCTGGCGACCCATGGCCAGATCATCATTAAGAGGAATACAAAAAAGAACAACCTGATTCGACTTGAGCGTCGGAGGGTTTTCGCGGAACAACATCCGGCGACCCATGACCTTGTTTTACGTGAGTATAGGTGCAGGAGACTCCGGTTCTGGGAAGCGGAGGAACTGGAATTGAAGGCGATCCTGCTCGAGCTCGAGCTATCCGCGAGCGTAAGATTTTAGCACTATTTGAAGGGACGAGAAAACAAGCATCAACATTTTGGCGCATGTGCTGGGGATCGATTCAAAAGCTCGATTTTCCAACACGTTCGGGACACACTACACAGCGATGAGAGGAAACAGCCGCAGAGGAGTGAGTCCAGAGGAATCGGTGACTTTGAGAGAAGTGGCCAATGAGGCTCAGAATAGGGAGATCCAAGAAAGAATGGATCGGATGAAGAAACAAATGGAGACTTTGACCTCCATATTACAAGAATTCAGGGATGGACAGAGAAAAGCATGTAATGACGTCCCTGAATCCAGCCATGGGAACGCTCCCATTCGGGAACATGTGGGGGATGAAGCCCAAAGACCTAGGGCACCAAACGTTGTCGTGAGGGAGGAGACAAACATGGAGGAAAGAGGGTCTCGTCAGCACTTGCAGGATACATCCCCAACCTCTCGTGCCGAAGAGCTGGAGGGGGAGGTGCGTAGGTTGGCACAAGTTGTGGAGGACCTCCGGGGAAACGGAAAGAGCCTAAGTTGGAGAATAATGCTGGACAACGAGTCCCCACTCTCAACGGAGATCATGGGTGTCACGATCTCACGTGACTTTCGCTTCCCGGATTTGAAGTTTTCAGGAAAAAGTGATCCGTTGGTGCATATAGAGCGGTTTAACGACATGACCGGAGTGCGAGTGCAGTCGGCGACCTGAGGTGCGGGGCCTTCCGCTCACTCTTGAGGAAGGGCGAGAGAATGGTCACCGCAGGCTGCCACGGGAAGCATCCCGAGCTTGAGCAGGATGTGTAGGGAGTTTGCGGAAGCAATTTTGAGTGCGAGTGACCCGAAGATAATATGATGGAGTCATCGGAAGTAAGGCGGAGGGAGGAGAACCCCTCGGGAGTTCGTCAAGAGGTACCACAGATCGGTCCTAGATCTTGGCGCGTTTAATCATCCCAGCATGAGAGGGCCGAAGGACGGGATTCGGATGGGAAGGCCATGGTATAATCTGCGAAGCCCTTCGATTCGTTCATATTCGAGCGCGTATGAGCAGGATAAAATGGATATGGTAATTGAAGAGGAAAAGTGCAAGGTGAGAAGTGAGCAGAGCAATGAAGCAAGAGGAAGGAGAAAGGAGGTTACTGCGGGAGCGCGAGCTTGAAAGCAACAAGGGACAGGGTTGCCCATCTGACCCTTACCGAGAGCTCCCCACGCGGATGATTCCCCGCCACCCGCGGGTCTCAGTCGGGATCACGGGGAGTACATGCGTCACGACGACCACCCGTTCCGCGACCAACCACTAGTGGACTGCGGTGAACCACAATGGAGCGGATCGTCCATTGCCACCCCATCGAAGTTTTCCAGGGATCGGGCGATCATGGATGGTGGAGGCGAGCCCAGCTACAGGCGATACACGAGGTTGAAGATATCATCGAAGAGATACTTGAGTGGGTGAGGCGAGGCTGCTGAGCCTCTAGCGCCAATGGCCAAGTCAGTTGGCAAACGAGACAAGGGGCGGTTCTGCCGTTTCCATGGTGACCACGGCCATTCCACATCACAGTGCCGTGATTTGAAGAACCAGGTGGAGGATCTGGTTAAGAATCGGTATTTGGACGAGTTATTGAAGGAGGACATTCGGTGGTTGAGCAGCAACCTGAGGAAGATGATCGAACTTATGAAATAGACTTGGAACCACCGGCCACAAGGGTGATCTCAGGAGGGCCCACGATGGCAGGAAGTTCAAACAGGGCCTGGAAGAACTATTATAGATATGCTGCTACCGACCGAGAGGTCCTGTTCACTGCCCTCGCTGCAAAAAAGGCCAAGGTCCGGCAGGTGCCCATTATGTGGATGGAGGAAGACGAGGATGGGGTGCTGTACCCCCGTGAGGATGCCTTGGTTGTGAAAGCGAACATTGCTAATAAGGAAGTTGACCAGATACTGGTAGACTTGGGAAGCTCGGTGGATATTCTCTTCAAGTCAACACTCGAGGATTTGGGGATAACAGGTGCGAGCCTCGAGCGGACGAGCACTTCCTTGGAAAGATTCGGGGAAGGCGATACCTCAGGAATCATCAAGCTGGCAGTAACCATGGGCTCGAGGCCTTTTGAAAAGAATATGATGTTAGACTTTGTGGTGGTAGATGAAGCCGACCCATACCGAGCAATCTTGGGAGGCCGTTCATGAGGATCGGCCGATCAGTGCTATCCACCCACTACTTGGCCTTAAAGTATCGAGTGAATGGGACTGTAGGGGTCGTGAAAGGCAGCCAGAGGGTGGCAAGGAGCTGCTACGTTGTGGCAGCCAAAGAAACCATGCAAATAACCTCGCTGGAATCGAGGGGGGAGTCAAGGAAAGGAAGGCAGGAGCCGGCTGAGGAGCTGGAGGAGGTCGAAGTGAGAGCAGACGACCCTGAGAAGAAAATCTAGATCGGCTCGGGCATTAGCGAGCAGTTGAAAGAAAAACTGGTGGAGTGTTTGCGAGCACACACGGATGTGTTCGTATGGACGCATGAGGATATGCACAGGATTGACCCGAGTGGCGTGTCGCAGGTGGCAATCTGAAGAGATGCTTAAGCTAGTGAGGCAGAAAAGGAGATGCGTCAACCAAGAGAGATATGAGGCCATCAACTGCGAGGTGAAAAAGTTGCTAAAAGCTGGGTTCATAAGGGAGGTCTCCTGCCCCGAATGGATCTCGAATGTGGTCTTGGTAAAGAAGGCAAGTGGGAAATGGAGAATGTCGTGGACTTCACGGATGTGAACAAAGCTTGCCCTAAAGATAGCTTCCCGCTGCCAAAGATAGACCAACTGGTGGATTCTACGGCGGGGCACGGGCTACTTAGTTTTATGGATGCATTCTCAGGATATAACCAGATTCACATGCACCGATCAGACGAGGAATGCATGACCTTCATCACCGATCGGGGACTATCTTGCTACTAAGGTCATGCCGCTCGGTCACGAAGAATGCGGAGACAACATACGGAGGTTGGTGAACAAGGTCTTGAGCCATTAATTGGTCGAGCGATGGAGGTGTATGTGGACGACATGATCACCAAGTCGAAAGACGCGGAAGAGCATGTAAGGCATTTAGAGGAGACCTTTGCACTCTTAAGAAAGTCTGGGATGAAGCTAAACCCGGAGAAATGTGCCTTTGGGGTTGGTTCGGGAAAATTCTTAGGCTTCGTGGTCGATCCACGGAGAGATCGAGGCCAATCCAGGAGAAGATAAGAGCGATGGTGGAAATGAGGTCCCCGTAGCCTCGAGGAGATACAAAGTCTTACCGTGAGCTGGCATCCCTCAGCGAGGTTCGTATCTCGAGCCACGGATAAATGCTGGAGTCTTCTTCAAGAAATGAAGAAAGGCGGGAAGACAAAGTGGGCCTTGGAATGCTGAGCGGCGTTCCAACAGTTGAAAGAATACTTGCTGAAAGCTCCATTCTGTCTACACCTCGAGCGGGGAGGATTGTTTACATGCTAGGCTGTGTCCCGATGGGCAACGAGTTCGGTTACGGTAAGGGAGGAGTCGAGGTGCAGTGCCACTGTTTATTACACGAGCGAGCTTTCTTTGAGGCGAGACTCGATATCCATTGATGGAGAAATGGGCTCAGCCACGGTCACGCGACTCGAAAGTTGAGGCTTTATTTTCGAGTGCATTCGGTGGCGGTTCTAACAAACCGACCACTCGAGGCAGACTACTGCACAAGCCGGAGACCTACGGAAGGTTGGTGAAATGGTCGGTGGAGCTCGGTGAATTCGACATCGACTACCAACCTCGAGCAGTATAAAAGCTCGATCCTTGGTCGACTTCGTGGTCGAGTGCTGCTGCGAGGATGAGGAGACGGAGGCGAGCCCCAACCGATTCCGGGCCTCGACCAACACATGGATAGTCACGGTAGATGGATCTTGTGGAAATCGGGGAGGCGAGGCGGGAGTTGTGCTCCTTAGTCCTGAAGGGGCAGAGATGCAATATGCTTTGTGAAATTGAAATTCGAAGTTACCAACAATCAGGCCGAATATGAAGTCGTAATAGCGGGATTGAAGCTCGCCTCGGTAGTAAAAGCAGAAGAGGTAAAGCTTCGAACAGACTCACGGTGGTGACAAACCACCTCGACGAAAGCTTCCAAGCGAAGGGGGAGAAGATGGAAGCCTACCTACGGAAGGTGGGCGGTAATGGAGAGTTTCCGAGTTGTCGAGGTGGAACAAATCGCAAGGGAAAGAATTTTCGAGTGATATGATAGCTCGCATGGCGCCACATCAGGCCCCAAAATACCGAAGTCTATCCCTTTGGAAATCAAGACCTGCTCGAGCATCGAGCAGGGGGACGAGGTGATGAGCTTATTGACGAGCAACACCTGGATGGAGCCAATCGTTTCTTACCTCAAGGAAGGAGTGTTGCATGTCGACAAGAAGCAGCCAGGAAGTTGAAATGTAAAGCGGCCAGGTACACTTGGGCATAAAACAAAATAAAAAGTCCAACACTTATAAAATTCCCACTTAGCAAGCACTTGAAGTCAATCCCACACATAAAACACAAGAATATATACACGGATACAGAAATGAGTTATCCAATATATGTTCTTTATTCATTGAAACGATTACAAGTACAAGGGATAAAAAAAATGGAGAGATAGTTCAAGCAGCAGGGGCATCATCGGCAGCAGCAGGAGGAGCATTTTCAGCAGCAGGGGGAGGAACAACTTCCCTAGGTTCAGTTCGGGGCTCGGAATGGGAAGCTTCAGACCCTTGGATGGGTACGTCGTGAATGCGCATGTACTCAGCAACACCCGCTTGGACCTTAGACAGGTCGACCTCGGGATGTACCTTGCCCAATGAATACACGAGGCAATTATAGTTGAAGTCTACCCCATTGTTGTACTCGGTTGCGAGCTGGACCTTCAAAGCATCTATCTGCCCTTGGAGACGAGAAGTTTCCCAATCCATGAGTGCCGCTCGAAGGAGAATCTCCGGGTGTCAAGTCCTTCCGAGCCTCGATCAACTCTTCACGGATGACAGTCATCTCCCTCTTGAACTGGGTAACCTTAGAGTCAGACACCGCTGTCCTCTCTGCAAAGGTTGCATTCTCCTCTTGAAGCCTCGTGTTCTCCTCTTTCAAGCGCCTGATAGTCCGCTCCAAGCTCCGAATCTCGCTCGAAGTTCCTCTTGAGAGTCTTGGGTCTTGGCCTTGAGCACAGTCCACGGTGAAGTTCGGGAGGAGGGCTGGAGAGCACTAAGCGACTCGTCGAGCATCATGGGACTCCAGCCCATCCAAGAATCAGTTGTCCATCTCCCCGGTAAAGTTCCTCAGGTAAGGCTCGGCACGCAGTTAGGCGGACACTCGCTCCAGCACTTCGGGTAGAGGGCGAGCTGGAGCCGTAGTCCTCGGTCGCCTAGGAGGAGGACCTTCTCCTGCTCGTTCTATCTGCTGAGCAGAAGAGGAAGTTCGAGCAGGTGGAGGCGGAGCATCTGTTTCAACTCGTGGTCTCTTCGAGGTGATCGCGCCTCCGGCAGTCCCTACACGTCTATGCATCATCTCGCGCACCCCCCTCATGTCTTTCCCTGGCACCAGACCAAACTCCAAAAAATTTTGGGGTGTAAGCAGTTCCCTGCACGAGCTCGTGTTGTCAAGTGTAGTCTTTACGTGTGCTCGAAGCTCCTCCCCAATTTTGTAAGAAGCACCTCAAGAAACTGCAAAAACAGCCAAGGCAAAATAATGAGAACAGATACGAGTAGAAGAACTAAAATGAGAATTCACCGGACAGATAAACAACCTGGAGTGCAAAAATGCCGTGGAACCGGAGGGATCCCCTCGGTGAGAGGTGCAGCGTGCCCCCATTCCCCCCCCCTAACGAAGAAGAATTTGCTCTTCCAGTTGCCACCAGAAGTTGGGAGATCAGTGATAGGCTTTTTACCCTTCAGGGTGGAGGTAAGGTAGTACCAACCAGCATCCTTCGGGTTGCACTTCAGCTGATAAAGGTGCTTTATTTCCCCTATCGAGGGTTCACCCAAATTGCACCATTTCCACAGCACAAAAAGTTGGGAAAGGACCCTCCACCCATTCGGGTTCAACTGCCCCGGGGCCAGACGAAATCTGGACAAAACCCAGGCAAAATAAAGTTTGGAGGCGACTGATCCCCATTTGAAGCATTCCGGATGGAAGGTCGTATACCACTGAGGGGACGGTGGGGATATCACCACTGCCAGCAACCGTAAATCCACACTACTCGGGTATATGGTAGGTATGCCTAAGCCTATCCAAATCTAAATGAGTGGTTTCACATCTCATCTGGTCAATGGGGTATCCCTACCTTCGGACCTTTGGTCGGTCCTCTCCCACGATCTTGGTGGGCCTCACGCATGGCAATGCCCCTTCTGAACTAGAATCCCTCACTCGAACTACACTAAGGGGCTCTACTTCACTAGAAGAGGAAGATTCCTCGGGGGACATCCTACGGGCTTGTTGGGTACTAGACATTTTTTTTCCTAAAGTATAATCTACCCAAATGGAATAAAAAACCCGGAAGAAGGAAGAACAAAACTGGTGAGAATAGAAAGAAGAAGGGTTGTACCTAGATACAGAGAAAGGTTTATACGGCCGGAAATAGCTCTGACACGGAAGCGGAAGATGAATAAGCACTTGCAGAAAATTTCGGGTTTGAGTAAAAATGAGCAATAGGAAGTACAGTGAAGAAATCAAGGGTTTTTTAAAAAAAAGAAAAAAGGAGAAAGGTGCATCTCTTCAGCAGACGGCACGTAGATCAAGGGGCGCGACCTTTCGAGTATTGTCCCTTCAAAATTTGAACGCACGGTCAGGATCCGTCTACGTGTCCCGCATTAAATGCGAAATGATAGAAGCGGAAGACAGCTGGAGAACGTGGGGAAGTGTAAAAGGCCGGGAAGTCGGCCTATCACTAATAAGTTTCTAGTCTTATCTCGTTTCACTCAAAAGACTAGAAACTGGGGGACTGGTGTTTGGGTAATATCGGGCAGGTCTCCTCAAGGCCCTTCCAGCTCGAATAAAATACCCCGAGGTCAATCCAGCTCGAGCAGAAGTCCCGACCACTGGCACGAAGACGGTCTCACTAGACGTCAAAGCTGGTCAAGGTCGAGGAATTCAGAGCCGTCTGAGCTCCGAGCTCTCTTGCCTGCTCGAGGTTATCAGGCCCAATCAAGGCTGGACAAGGACAAGGTCTCAGCTCGTATAGGATGGTTAGGTTTAGACTATCTTATGATTAATCTTGATTATGTTGATTTATATTAAGGTCAGAATGAGTAATGATATTGATAAGAATGTGTCTTGATGTTTTTAGGATGAGAGTGAGCTCATGGTTGAGGTTATTGTTCTTTTTATTGCTGAGGATCGAGGAATGTAGATCCGTGCATAGTACATGTATTTCACTATTAGGATTATTTGTAAATTGAGATATGTATTATGTTGAATGAAAAGTATGTGAAGCTAATTTGTTTAATCTATTATAATATTTTGTTAAGTAAACTCATTCTTTAAAATTATTTATAACAAAACTTTATTTATTAAAAACTTGTGTTATAAATTGTCATAAAAAGGAAAACCTTTATTAATTGTTTTAAGTCAAATACTTTGAAATAATATCAATTATTTAAATATAATTTATGGAAGCTTACAAATGATTAAAAGTTCGAAGGTGATTTTAAATGTTTTGGCGCATTGTCTATAGTGATGCTATGTTATAGAAGGCTAATTGGATTTTGTGCAAATACAATATTAAACTTAATGATTCTTGCAAGGTACAATACCCTGAATGATGTTATATGGCCAGGACACTGGGTCTACAGGTGATACCATACAACATGAGCTAACTAGATTTTACGTGTTTAAAAATGCTTTTTTTATGTTTAAAGGATTACAATAACGTTACGATATTTTGATTATTTATATTGCTAAATGATGATTTACAAAGGTAATTTCCTTTATTATTACACATATTAAAGAAATTTTGTCAATTATATTTTAATGGTTTCTAGTATTGTGAATGAATTTATTTATCGAGTTGATGGCTCACCCATTGTTACCTACATTTTTGTATATAGAGTTAGATGATATGTGCTTATGATCTTAGGAGGAAAAATAATAGCTCAATTTCTTTTGGGGAATTATGTTACATTAATGATCTATGGATATTTTAGACTCATTTGAGATTATATTTATTTGAAGGACATTTTATTTCATTATTTGCTTTGTTTTGGAGGTTTAAAACATTTATTATTCAATATTATTTAAGTGGTTTTAAATATGAGAATGATGAAATGTAGTTTCACTTCAATTTCACTTTAGTACTTTTATTAGTGGAATTGGGGTGTTACACTACTCCGGCGACATCAAGTATTCTGTGAGACCACTTATAATAGCACACACATTAGCCCCTCATATCAATTCCTACATGGCTTTACTGAGCTCTTCCTATTATTCCCTATGTCACTATCTCAACCAATTATACATATTACTTTAACTCACCACTTTATGTATTTTAGCTAAACCACCTAAAATATAAGAAAAATATACTTAAATCCAAACTTAGCACCATTTTACGGGCCACCTAACTAGATCCCAAAAAATGCCCAAAGACATGAACCAAGATGTGCTAGCTTGGTCCGATTCCGGAAACTTCTACGAAATTTCAACAACTCTAACACACTTGTACATACACTAGATTTCTCTAGAAAATGGCACATGTGTATAGAATTCTCTAGGCATAGAATTCTCTAGAGCTAGG
This sequence comes from Murraya koenigii, assembly GCA_025617385.1. Lineage (NCBI taxonomy): Eukaryota > Viridiplantae > Streptophyta > Magnoliopsida > Sapindales > Rutaceae > Murraya > Murraya koenigii. Next base: position 23,921,948 of record CM046812.1, read on the forward strand.
CAAGCCTCCCTATAAATATGGGTTGGCATTAGGCATTTGAGCATCCAAGCATTGACCAAGCATCTCAAGCATTCTTGTAAAGCTCTCTTGTAATCTTTTTCTCAAGCAAGACAATTTCTGCATTTGGCTCAATTGCTCTCTAACTCTCTTCTGTTTAGCATTTTTCAGAAATCATCTCGGCATAGCTATCGAGAAGCTCAAAGGCTTACTTAGCAACATTTGACAAGATTTGTCTAAGTGCTGCACGGGTTTGCTGCGTAAAACACTCTTCCCGTGACAACTGGTATTAGAGCTATGGTTTGCACGCACGCAATCCAGAAGAAATGGCCAATCTTCCTACTTTAAGCTCAACACAAGAAGGAGCTCTTGGTGTGGAGATACTCGCGGGTAGGCTAAGACTCGTAGCAAGTCCAAGGCTGCCTCCATCGATACTTTGGAGACTACTACGCTCGAAACTTCAATATTCGCTGCTCAGGACACCCTTGAAAGTTTAGAGAAAATAGTGGATGGTCTCGAGGGCGAATATGCCAACTTCATAATGGCAACTAAGGCCCTCATCCAAGATCAAGTCAACACCCTCCGAGAGGAATTTCGAGCATTTCATGAAGAGTTGCTAAAACTACGAAGTTTCATGCTAGACGAATTGTGCACTGCTCATGCAGAAGTGGAAGAAGTCTACTCAGATTGGGCATGGCACAAGCGCACACTCTCCGGTAGCCCAGTTTCCACAAGTACGAGTGATGCGCGACTCATTGACATGCCAAAGCCCGACACCTATGATGACACACGCAATGCCACTATCCTATACAACTTTCTATTTGGGCTAGACCAATATTTTGATGCCATGAGTGTACGAGATGAGGTATCAAAGGTGGGCACTACACCCGCATATCTCCGAGGTACTGCACAACTATGGTGGCTTCAGAAGCATGGCGAAATGGGCAAAGGCATCAAACAAGAACTCTGAAAGTAATTTGCCCCAAGCAACGCAGAAAAGGAAGCGAGAGCGTGCCTACGTTGCCTCAAGCAAACATGTAGCATTCACGATTATATCAACGAGTTCACTCCTCTCATGCTCGAGATTAGCGACATGTCCAACAAGGACTCACTCTTCTACTTCCAAGATGGCCTCAAGGATTGGGCCAAGACGGAGCTCGATAGGTAGGGCGTCCAAACTCTTAATGACACCATTACCACTGTGAAGTCGCTGAACGAATACTCCACCCAATCCAAGCATAAAAGGCCTAACCAAGGCAAAGGTGGGGGAGAGAGTCTCAAGGACAAGGGCAATAATCACAAAGATTGGGAGTAGAAAAAGCCTCCTAGTCCCAAAAGCGGGTAAGGCAAATTGGAAGGCAAGAAGGAGCCACCAAAGCCACGCTTCATATGCAACGACCCTCACTGGGTACGCGATTGTCTTAAGAAGAAGTCTCTCAATGCACTTGCAGCCCAACTTAAGAGCAACTCCACACCAGCATCGAAAGAATCCCGACCCAGCATGGGTTCTCTCCAACGACTTGGCGTACTTAACAGCCCATAACCGGCACTTGCTAAGGAAGGGCTCATGTACGTAAGCGCAAAGATAAACAGACTCTCTATTCGCGCATTATTGGATACGGGAGCAACACATAATTTCGTACTCGAGGATGAGGCCAAGCGCCTAGGCCTCAAAACTACTAAGGAAGGAGGCACAATGAAGGCGGTAAATTCACCTGCCAAGCCCATTGTAGGCACGACACAAGGTGTGCACGTTGCATTTGGCTCATGGTACGGAAAGCTCAATTTCTCTATCGCGCCCATGGACGACTTCAAAATGGTCCTTGGCACGAAATTCTTCGATCAAGTCCATGCCATCCTACTTCTAGCCATAAACTCCCTAGGCATTCTCAACCGAAGTAAGGCATGCATGGTTTCTACGGAGCGTGGCAAGTTAGAGGAGAAGACGCTTTCGGCCATGCAATTTAAAAAGGCTTTCAAGAAGGACCCAAGCTTTCTAGTGTCCATCCGAGAGCTTAATGAGGGAGAAAATTCCACAAGCACTCCAAGCCAAGTCTCTTCAATAATATAAATCGTCCTCGAGGAATTCAAGGATGTAATGCCTCCGAAGCTTCTGAAGAAGGTCCCACCTAGATGAGAGGTGGATCACCAAATCGAGTTGGAGCAAGGATTAAAACCTTCAGCCTTGCCGCCTTACCGCATGGCCAGCCGAACTCAAGGAGCTATAAAGACAGCTCATCGACTTACTAGACGCAGGCTATGTTCGTCTGTCTAAAGCTCCATTCAGTGCACCGGTCCTTTATAAAAGAAAAAAGATGGATCGCTATGGATGTGCATCGACTATAGAGCGCTCAACAAGATCACTAGTAAGAACAAGTATTCGATTCCTTTGATAGCAGATCTCTTTGACCAGCTTAGCAAGGCGAGATACTTCACCAAACTCGACTTGCGCTCTAGGTACTACCAAGTTTGCATTACTGAGGGAGACGAACCAAAGACAGTATGCATAACAAGGTACGGATCGTTCGAGTTCCTTATAATACATTTCGATCTCACGAATGCACCGGCCACATTTTGCACACATATGAATAAAGTGTTGTAACCATTTCTCGACCGTTTCGTGGTCATGTACTTGGATGACATAGTGGTGCACAGTACCACGCTCGAGTAGCATGCTAAACATTTGCGGTAAGTTTTCCAAGTACTTCAGGAAAACGAGCTCCACCTAAAGATGGAGAAGTGCTCATTCGCTCAAAAAGAGATATAATTCATTGGGCATAAAATAACGGCCGAAAAGCTAATGATGGAGAACTCGAAAGTAAAGGCCATCGTCGATTGGGATCCTTCCGCGAAAGTACCCGAGCTTCACTCATTCATAGGGTTGGTGAACTATTATCGCCTATTTATCCAAGGCTACTCAGTCAAGGTGGCACCCTTGACCGACCTTCTCAAGATAAATCAAACATGGCATTGGTACGAAGAATGCTAGCACGCATTTGAAAGCTTAAAGAAGGCAATTTTGGAAGAGCCGGTACTAGTTCTTCCGGATCACATAAAGCCATTCTAAATGCAAACGGACGCCACTGACCTTGCCATTGGTGGAGTCCTCATGCAAGAAGGCCACCCTATAGCTTTCGAAAGTCGGAAGTTAAATGATACGGAGAAGCGCTACATAGTGCGAGAGAAAGAAATGACCGCAATCATTCATTGCTTGCGAGTGTGGTGGCATTACTTACTCGGCTCACACTTCACAATCATGATCGACAATGTGGCGACGAGCTACTTCCAAATGCAAAAGAAGTCGAGTTTGAAGCAAGCAAGGTGGCAAGACTTTCTTGTAAAATTCGATTATCGGCTCGAATATAAACTAGGTAAAGCTAACGTCGTAGCAGATGCACTAAGTTGCAAGGAAGAATTAGTAACATTTAGCACGAGTCAACCGAAGTCCGACCTTATCTCATGCATCAAGGAAGGCCTCCAACAAGATCCATTGGCGAAGTACTTGTTAGAGAAAGTTCTTGAACGTAAGACGAGGCGGTTTTAGCAAGAAGAAGGCATCATTCTCACTAAAGGAGGCTGGCTGTTCGTGCCAAGGTGAGGAAACTTACGCAAGAAAGTAATCAAGAAGTGCCATGACTTCAAGTGGGCTAGTCACCCAGGAATCGAGTGCACTACCGAACTAGTCCAAGCCTCGCACTTTTGGCCAAATATGACATCGAGGCATATGTGTGAACTTGTCTTGTGTGCCAATAAGACAAAATAGATCATCAACTACTGGCGGGATTGCTGGAGCCCCTGCCCCTAGCATCAAGGCCGTGAGAAAGCGTCTCAATGGACTTCATTACGGCCTTGCCTAAGTCCGAAGAATGCGGCAGCACCATGGTCGTGATTGACCGATACAGCAAATATGTAATTTTCATTACCTCATCCGTAGATTGTAAAGCCGATGAAGCAGCCTGTCTCTTCATCAAGCATATAGTGAAGCTTTAGGGAGTTCTAAAGAGTATTATGAGCGACCGAGACCCACGTTTCACTGGACGATTTTGGACAGAGCTCTTCAAGATGTTGGGGACGGATCTTAAGTTTTCAACAAGTGTTCATCCACAAACAGGTGGCCAAACCAAGCTTATCAATGGCCTCCTCGAGATGTACTTGAGGTACTATATGAGCGCTCGTCAGCGAGATTGAGCGAAATTGCTTGTTGTCACCCAATTTTCTACAATCTCCAACGGAGCGAGGCTACCGGCAAGAGCTCATTTGAAATCATGATAAGATTGCAGCTCATGACCCTTAACACTATAGGCTCGACTTACGGAGGAAAAAGCCCTGCGGCTCATAAGCTCGCTCACGCTGGCACGAAGAGGTAGACATCATGTGAGCTTACCTTGACAAAACTGTGAGAAAAATGAAGAAATGGGCAGATACAAGTAGAAGGCATGTTGAGTACAAAGAAGGTGATTAAGCTATGATCAAACTTCTATCCCAACAATTCAAGACGCTACAGAAAGTCCACAAGGGGTTAGTGAGACGATACGAGGGACCCTTCCGAATTGTTCGACATATGGGTAACGTCTTGTATTTACTAGGGCTTCCACCAAGGCTCAAGATCCATTCGGTCTTCCACGTGAGTCTTCTCAAGCCCTATCACGAAGATGTAGGAGACCCAAGTTGCAGAGAATCAAGGCGTGCCCCAACAGCCGTTGTCATCGAGTTCGACAAAGATGTGGAGTACATCCTTGCCGGCTGAGTAATTCGAAGGAGGGGCGTACCAGCATATCATGAGTACTTAGTGAAGTGGAAAAACCTTCTCGAAAGCGAAGCCACCTGGGAATATGAAGAAGATTTGTAGCAATTCACGGAGCATATTCAGAAGTTAAGCACGAGAATGCGACGAGGATGCCGCGAACTTACGTGGGGGAGGATATTATGGGCCGCCCAATTAGAGCCCAAAAATGTCCAAGGACATGAGCCAAGATGTGCTAGCTTGGCCCAATTCTGAAACTTCTACGAAATTCCAGCAACTCTACCACACTTGTACATATATTAGATTTATCTAGAAAATAGCACATGTGTATATAATTCTCTAGAACTAGGCAAGCCTTCCTATAAATATGGGTTGACATTAGGCATTTGAGCATCCAAGCATTGAGCAAGCATCTTAAGCATTTTTGTAAAGCTCTCTTGTAATCTTTCTCTCAAGCAATACAATTTTCGCGTTTGGCTCAATTGCTCTCTAGCTCTGTTCTCTTTAGTATTTTCAGAAATCCTCTCAGTTTAGCTATCGAGAAGCTCAAAGGCTTACTTAACAACATTGACAATAGTTGTTTAAGTGTAGCACAGCTGCGCAAAACACTCATCCTGTGACAACCAGTTCCCCTCAAACCAAAAATTATTTATTTGAATAGAATTTGAGATAGATCTGTGAGCACCAAATAATTGGTTTGAATCAAATCTTAAGGAATATTTGGTGAAAATAGACACTATAGCACTTTGATAAGCATATTATATATATGTATTATATATTTTTATTTATTATTTATAGTTAATTGAAATATTTTATTAAACAAAAATATTATTGGAAATTATGACTAGAAAGTACATAAAAGATCAATAAGTGTAAAGAATTGAAGATTATGTTCCAAATAATCATAAGCTTCCACATGAAGTCTAAAATAATTAAAAGATACTGTTCCGCAATTGAAAATTTGGAATGCTTGTGCTAGGTATTGAAAGAAGACGTTTTAATTGGGCTTTTGCTTTTAACTGAAATGAGTGGGCTTTGTTAAAAGGGCTTGATGAGTGAGCTTCGTTAAATCGGTGGATGGCCTTAATTTACCGTAGATGAAGGATTAATTTCAATTAGAATCCGACAAGAATTAGCAAGTCAATAGCCATCTTATTTAAAAAAGAAGCAAATTATATTAACCCAAAACCAGAATTGAGAAGGAGACCCAAGACAGAAGCGAAGCGGGCGTGTGAGAAAAGAAACTGCGGTCTTTCGATTCTGCATGGCTGGTTTTATTAATTTTATCACTTTTTGTTTATGTATAAGTTAATTTTCTTAAAGATTAATAATAAAATCCTATCAAATGAAATATTTATCTTTTTATTTAATTAATTTTCTACATGTATTTTCAAAGATTATAGATCTTGTTTCACATGATTAATTAAATAATTATCTTTTTATCTTTATTATCATATATTCTTGATAGTCAATAGATTATTTGATTAAATCTAAGCTTCGTATAATAATTATTTATGTGATTCTATTTGATTATTTGATTTTTAACAAATTAAATACATAGAATGTTTAGAAAACATTGATTTTTTATTTTTTAATAGAATACATATAATGCCACTATTAAAAAAAAAAGGTTTTACTGGCACTAATTTAGTGTTAGTAATTTTTTTCCTGACACTTATTAATCGTGTCAATAAGGCTCCCTCAAGAACACATTGACACTAATTTTTTGTGTCAGTAATTTATGTCACCATAATATCACGAAAATAATTACATAATAGTGTTAGTATTTATCAATATTATTTACATGTTAGTGATTTATGTGACTATAGTATCAGAATCACAGTGACTCAATAATATAAAATATTATTAACGTCATTTTAAATATTCAGTGTTAGTATTTAGTGGTGTTATACTACTTTTAATTAGTAATATATTTTTGTTTAATTATCTTTTTCTTGTTGGTTTACAATTAAAAGAAAGCTTAAAATATATTACTCAAAGTAACACAATTAACGTAATAAATATCCCAAATATATTACTTAAAGTAACATAATTCAACTTCATTGTTTGAAAAGAAAAATATAAGTACCAAATCACATTTTAGACGAGTTGGAAACAACAAAATATTAAATAAAGTTTGAACAAAATATTAACTAACAAGAAGCACAATAATATTACTGATCATCCGCACGTGCCTTCATTTTTTTTTGACCTACAAATATAAAAAATCAATTGGTACACCACAAAAAAATAAATCTTGTATATATGAAAGGAAAAATGTTCATAAATTACCATATATTACTTCATGATTGTAGGCTGTTATTAACTTGGCAACGTATGTAACCCATTAATCATGAAGTATGGAGAGGTTTGTCATAGTGTATTCATCAATCCCCTAGAAATTCAATTTTAAAACAGCAAGTTATTGACAAAAAATCTTTTATAAAACTATTTAACTAGCATTCATTTAAATATATTAGTCTAAAAACAATTAAATCCAATAAATAAACTCCAACAATATTACTACGGGTGGGCAGAATCGAACCGAAATCGTTTTTTTTGGATTCGGTATTTTTTTAATAAAAAAACTGAATAAATAAAAATCAAACCGAATTAATTGAACTATTCAGTTCAGTTTTCGATTCAAAAACTATAAAATCCGAACCGAACCGTTATGATGGCATTTTTATAATTTCAAATAACTTATATATACACGTTTTACTGCACAATCCGCCGAACCCTAGACTAGATCCCAAAAGGCCAAACTTGAAATATAAAAAGTTGAAAACTGAAGCTAAAACCATATAGTTGCGTGTTGCTTGCTGTTTCCATTGCCCATTGGCCGTTGCTGCTGCTTTCTTCGCCAGCCAACCAGCCAAGTAATCGTTTACGTTGCTGCATCCTGTGTCTGCTGGTTCCTACGCCTACTGTTTCCTTTCCTGCATCTGCTACTTCCTGCACCTATTGTTGTTCCTTCCTGTGCCTGCTGCTTTCGCTTCCTGTATTTGCTGCTTCTGCTTCCTGCGTTTTGCTCCTGCTGCTTCCTTCATTTCCGTCTCCTGTTGCTTCCGTCGCCGAGCCGAAGTACATGCTCCGGTTTGTAATTTTTTTTAAATGGATGTAATCTTTATTTATTTGCTAATTCCGTTATTATCTCTTTTTTTTTTCCTTTGAACTGACACTTTTTTTATTATTATGATAATTGAAGTGATTAATTAATTAATTATTGATAAGCATGAGTATATAATATTAAATTGTAAAATTAGATGCCCATATATTAATCTGAAAATGGGTTGAAGTGTATTTGAGATTTAACTAATTGATTTGCTGTAAAATGAGAACAATATTAATTAACAATTTACATAATTAATTTTTTTTATTTTTATTATACCCATTTTGTAAATTATTTTATTTTTATTTATTATACATTGATTACAATTAGCTTTGTGTGCAAATGGAAGAAAATAACAATGATGTAGAGGAGATTATGAAAGATAATTTTGAGGATGGTGTCCAAAATGAAAGAGGAGGCAGACGTTTGAGATAAGATGTTTGGGAATCGTTTTCAAAGCTACTTGGAGGAAAAAAAGCAAAGTGTAGATATTGTAAAAAGAAGTATTTATGTAAAGTATTAAAGGAAGTTCTAGCTTGAGAACTCATTTAAATATACACTATCTTGTTTATAAAAAATAAAGCCTAAACTTGATGAAAATCAAAGTGCTTTAGCTCGTGAAAAGTATGTTGGTAATGCTAAGTTTATTTCTGTAAGTTTTAGTAAAAAGGCTTGTAGGAAAGCATTATTAAAGATGAGTTGTCTTTTAAGTTTGTGGAGGTAGAGGGGTTTTTAGAGTTTATAACTACTTGTTGTCCAAAATTTGATGTACCGTCACGAAGGACAATTATATGAGATATTCTTCAATTATATGAGAATGAGAAGATGATATTGAAAAGTATATCTAATGCAAGTCGTCAAAGGATATGTATCACTACGGATACTTGGACTTCAATTCAGATGTATAACTACATGGTAGTAACAGTCCACTTTATTGATAAAAAATGAGAGTTGCATAAGAGAATACTTAGTTTTGCACCTATTTCTAGTAATAAAGGAGAGGCTATTGGCAAGATCATTGAGAAGTGTATGATTAATTGGGGTATTGAAAGTTTGTTCAAGATTACTATGGACAATGCAAGTGCTATGAAAACGGTTAGTTATTTGAAGACGAAGTTAGGAAATTCGAGTCAAGATTCATTAGTTTTAAATGGTTCATATTTACATGTGAGATGTTCAGCAAATATAATAAATTTGATTGCGATGGATGGGTTGGAAGTGGTGAAGACATTAATAGATAGTGTTCTTAATGCAGTGAAATACGTTAGATCTTCCCCATTGAGGTTACAAAAATTCAAAGCATGTGTTGATACGAAAAGGATCTCATACAATGGGTTTACAGTGTTAGATATGCCAACTAGGTGAAATTCAACATTCTTAATGTTGAGATCTGCATTGAAATTTGAAAAAGCATTTGATAGATTGAAAGATAAAGATAGTCATTATGTTAATTGGTTCGGAGCTGACGGAGATGATGAGAATGAGAACGAAAAGAATAAGGTAAGGCCACCGATGGAAGAAGATTGGGATAATGTAAGAAGGTTAGTCAAATTTCTATCCATCTTTTATGATGTGACCTTCAAATTTAGTAGTTCTAAATTTGTGACTGCTAATAATCATTTGAATGAGATACGAAAAGTTCATATTCATTTGAAGTCTCTTAATGATAGTGATGATGTTTTGCTAAGTTACATTGTCAAGCTTATGATAACAAAATTTGCCAAATATTAGGGTGATAATTTAGAGAAGGTCAACATGTTATTGATATTAGCAGCAGTACTTGATCCTCGATGTAAAATAGACTTCGTTAGCTGGTGTTTTAATAGTTTATATGCAACGAAGAAGGTTGAGGGGTTGGGTAATAGCCTTAAAGAGTTAATGATGAAGTTTTTATCAAAGCTACAATTATGGTGATGCAAATAGTGTTGTTAAGACTAGTTGTATGGTTCAAACTAGTGGAATTAGTGAATGAGCTGACTCTAGTTCTCTTGATCCTTTTGCACAATATAAAAATATGAAAGTAAGTACACAAGATGGATATGGTGGGTAAAATGAGGTTGAAAGATACTTGTTAGATAAAAAGAAAAATGATGGGTGACAATTTTGATATTTTAAATTGTTGGATTTTGAATTGGCATAGATATCCAATTTTGTCTCAAATTACCAATGATATTTGGCGATTCCAGTTTCTACCGTTACTTCGGAGTCGGCATTTAGCACTGGGGGTCGCATTCTCGACCCATTTAGGAGTTCTTTGACTCTTAAAACAATTTAATCCTTAATTTGCACTCAAAATTCGCTTTGATCAACTCTTTCTGGAGATCGCATAATAGAGCCAATCGACCAAGAAACTGAATTTTATGAAGTTGTTGAAGCAGGTAATAACATGATTTGTTAACTTTAGAATTTGGATGATTTATTTGTAGTGTTCATTATTATAAATATTTTTTTTCTACATTTATTTTATTTCTTTGTAGAATTTATGAGACCATTACTAGCACAAGCAACAGAGGATCAATTGAAAGTTAAGTGATTTTTTAAAATAATAGGTATCACTTATACAAATTTAATATATTATTTTTATAGTTATATTTATGCTTATTTTACTCATTTTAATTTTATTTACGTAGATTTAAGTTGAGAAGTGTGTGGATGTTAGAACTTGGAAGCTATTAAAGTTGTAGAAGATGGTGAAAAATAGGAGCAAAGATGATTTTTAATTTTTATGTTGTACTAGTTTTTTATGGCTGATTATATTTTTTTCATTTTTATAGTATAGAGTTATGGATTGTATAAGTTAATTTGGTAATAATGATGAATGATTTGGTAGTGGTAGTACTTGATAGTATATTTTAATGAATATTAGTAATTGATGAAATTGAAAATTTGTAGCTTCATATGAGAAGTACATGGTTCCAAATATAAAAAATTGAACCGTTTAGAAGAATTGAAAAATCGAAGCCAAACCGAATCGAACTTTTGGTTTCGGTTCATTTTTTATTTTCTATAAATGTCTTTTGGTTTTTTTAAATTCTCAATTGAAATTGAACAGAATATTTCGGTTTATTCTAAAATCGAACCGAACCAAATCGATGCCCACCCCTAAATATTACTCTTTTATCCCAAATTATACAAACAATCAATGAACAAATGAAATTAAAAAATGATTTTCTAAAGAGTTTTTAACACAGCTCCACTAGACCCATATGACTTTGCATTCACAAGTTTTTCACTCTTCGCTTGATCTAATATCATTAACTTATATTTGGCTAAATATCATAAGCATTGTAAAACACTGCCTAATCAAATGGGAAGAAAATAGCATAACAAGAGTTTATTCAAAGCAAGATGAAACTATAAGTTAAAATCCAATAGACAACACTATTTGAAGAATTCTACATGCAACAACTAATCATATTTGAGATAGAGGAAACCAAATGCAAACAATCAAATCAATTATAACTTAAGGATAATATAGTTCCAATAAGTATGAAACAAAGTTAGAATTTTTATATTTTCCTCAATTATTTCCTGAGTCCTTACTGACCAATAAAGAAGTTTAAAATCATAAGTCCACTAAAGGATTCTCAACGCAAACCAAATGCAAACAATCAAATGTGGAAGTGAAAATTTGAACTACATTACATGCTTTTAATAGCAAGGCAACTGAACTATAACGCAAACATTTTTTAAGAAATTGTAAAAAGAAAAGAAAGAAAAAAAAAACTCAAGTTCACCATCAGTATATTAGTTGGAACAAACACACATGAAATCCACTAAGATCAAACGCCTTGACAAGAAATATTACAATGAAACCAGACTCATTATTTTAAGTACCTTAACTTACAATATATACAATACATATAAAATGTGGTAAAAAGATAACAATCAAGAAGCACACATTTGGTCTAAGGTTCAAGGTTCTTTTGAGCTTATTCATTTTAAAATACAGTAAATTATTATAATGAAGTATTGTAAAAACTATTTCTGATACTTATATTATTTTTTAGAATGTTCACATTTGCCACAATATCTTTAATGTATTTCATCACGTAGTAGCCACATTCAACGCTACTAGGTTGTCTCGAACACTACAAAATACATTTCACATAATTTTTTTTTCTAAAATAAGCAATGATTATTTACGTTTGTTTATTTTACCTTGGTGGAGACCTATTGAACATTGGCCTTCGCATCAGAGTTTAAAGTTTGGTGTATTCTAATCCCATTACAATGATGACAAAGCAAATGTTAGCAAATAACTAACATAAACAAGAAAAATAAAATAGCATGATCAAAGATAAAAATAACACTTAAATGATTCACAATCTGCATCATCTCTTCATCAGAATTACCATCCAAAATATCAAGATAGTAGAGTGTACGTCTCATCATATCAATTGCATATAACACCCAATGGCCGCTAAATGAAAAAAAAAAGTGTTTGAGGACATGAATTGCAAGTAAAAATTGTTTACAAAATTAATTTACTACATAAAGATTATGGTTAATGTTAATGCGGTTTTCTGGTCGCTCCCAAATAGTGAACTGCTTTCTTCTAGTCGTGCCCACCTCGAACAGGATTTCCGGTTGATTCTTTCATTTATTGGTTTGTTGGGACGGTGGACCTCTCTTGCCTCTATCCACAAAAAAAGTATCAGGGGTCGCCGGGTGCTTTTCCAGTGAAAATCCTCCGACGCTCAAGTCAGTAATCGGGTTGATTCTTTGTAAATTCTCTATTAATTTGAGAAAAACCGAAAAATAGAAGGTTGAAAAAGATAAAGAAGAAAAAGAAGAATCAGAATCCTTTTACCTCACCCTTTGTCTGATATTTATCCCCCTTTTTCCCGCCCTTCTTACTTGGGTGCCACCCCCTACATTCATTGTGTCTGCATCTTTCTGACAGCTATGTGTCACAGCGACACCACATGGGGGTAGGAGATGTCAGACGGTTATGGGTTACCGTGATCAAATGATGATGCCGTGTAGGTTTGTGTAAAATAATGATATTGTGGATGCATGCGCCGGTCGTCGGTAACAGTGACGAAACCCAACGGCGTGGGGGTGCTTATCAGTTATCGATTGTCATGACAAGTTGTCAGGGTGTAGGGCTGCCATGCTTAAGTTTACTCTATTCGAGCTCTGGTCTCTTCCTGTTCATGGTACTGTTCATAACGCGATCAGGACCCGCTCGGTAGTTGAGGATCTTTGTGACCTTACCCGAGCAGGATGAGAATATTCGAGCCCGACTAGCTTAAAACACTTGACCCCAACTAGCTTTGACACCGAGTAGGGGTATCTTCATGCTAGTGATCAGGTCTTCTATTCTGACGGGTTTGTCCTTGACTAGGTCTACTCGGCATTCCCCAAACACCAGTCCCCCAGTTACTTGTTCGAATAGGTTTCCCCCCTTTCTTGCTTTTTCACGCTGAGCTGTCCGCCTCTTCCGTCAGTTCACATTTAATGTGAGCCGCATGGGTTAATCTAGGCCACTCGTTTGAAATTTAAAGAGGTGGTTACCTAAACAGTCAAGCCCCCCTTGAGCAACGTGTCGTCTGTTGGCATGACTTGCTTTTCTCTTTATAAATCCATAATTTCAGCATTGTGCCCTTTATTATTTCCACATTTTACTTTAAACTGAAATCCACCGCCTGCAAGTGAAATCCATCTTCTCATTTGCCGTCGTCACCACTTGCATCCTTCAAATCCATTCTTAGGTATAAACTCCTTGAATTTTTCTCCTTATTCTCGCCCTTTTTGTTTCGTGTGTCTTCGTTTCTCATTTAGTAGATTGTGGTCCATAGGAAAAATATCAGCCGCTAAGCAATCCCGAACGATGTTCCCTGAGGAATCATCTTCTTCTAGCGGCTTCGAGGCCAATAGGAGGGTTATAGGGAGAGACCCAAGTCTCGAAGAGGTCGTTCACACTGCCGGAGACACTGTTGAGGGCGATGTTATAGGGGAAACCCTGTCACGAAAAAGGCAACGGACCGATCAAAGGTCAGAGGCCGAGTTGTTTTCCATAGATTACATGAGGTGTGAAACTATCCAGCAGGATTTAGATAGGCTTAGGGCCATTTACCATATCCCTGTCAGTGTTGACCTCTGTGTTCCTGGCAAGAACAACACCCCTAGCCGCCTTTCTCGAGGGTATGTCACCCTCTACCTTGAGTGTTTTAGGGAGGGTGTTAAGTTGCCTTTGTAGCTCTATTTTACCCGAGTCCTCTCCAAGTTACGCTTGGCACCGGGGTAATTGAATCTGAATGGGTGGATTGTCCTGTCTGGGCTGTACGTCCTCTGGAATTGGTGCAGCTTGGGAGATCTGGTGGTAGAAGAAATAAAGCACTTTTACCAGCTGAAGAGCTGCCCAAAGGGCAAAAGACCCATCACCAACCCTCTTACCTCCAGTGGCAATTGAAAAGGAAAATTCTTTTTTGCTGAGGGTGAATGGGGGCGAGCAGCCTCTGCAACCGAAAAGATTCCTCAAATTCTTTCTCACTTTTGTACTCCAGGTCATCTGCTGCTCATTATGTCTTCTACTTTGGTTTTCTACTCACCCTTTCTTGTTTTTATTTTTGGTCCTCTACAGTCTCTTAGAGTGTATCATATCCCGTCGAGAAGAAGCTACGGTGGCACGTTAACACTGCCTTGGACAATGCGAGCTCGTGCAAAGAGTTATTATCTCACCAAAATCTTGTCGAGTTCAGTTTAGTTTCTGGGGAAGAAGATATGAACAACATTCTCGTCCGGTTGAAGAAGCACTGGAGCATCATTAAGAGCCCGAGCAGCTCCTCTGCTGTACCCAAGAGGTCCAGAGTTGACCTCATCACCTCACCAATCAGGGTTCTTCCTCCTGCTCAAGCCATTTTGGCTATGCTTGGCACTTTGTCTCACCTTGGGTTGGGCTCTAAGACTTATGGCCTTAGCTTTTCTTCGCGAGGTTATCTTGCTCGATCCTTTTCTAGCCATGCTTGGTTCTTTATCTCGCCTTAGGTTAAGCTTTAAGACTTATGACCTTAGCTTTCTTCGCTAGCTTATCTTACTCGAGCCTTTTCTGGCTATGCCTGGCACTTTGTCTTGCCTTATGTTAGGCTTTGAGACTTACGGCCTTTGACTTTTATTTGCGAGCTTATCTTGCTCGAGCCTTCTCTGGCTTATGCTTGGCACTTTGTCTCGCCTTGGGTTGGGCTCTGAGACTTATGGTCTTAGCTTTTCTTCACAAGCTTATCTTGCTCGAGCCTTTTCTAGCTATGCCTGGCACTTTGTCTCGCCTTAGGTTAGGCTTTGAGACTTATGGCCTTAGCTTTTCTTTGCGAGCTTATCTTGCTCGAACCTTTTCTAACTATGTCTGGCACTTTATCTCACCTTAGGTTAGGCTTTGAGACTTACGGCCTTTGGCTTTCCTTTGCGAGCTTATCTTACTCGAGCCTTCTCTGGCTTATGCTTGGCACTTTGTCTTACCTTAGGTTAGGCTTTGAGACATACGGCCTTAGCTTTATTAGTGAGCTTATCTTGCTCGAGCTTCCTCTGGCTTATGCTTGGCACTTTGCCTCACCTTGATTTAAGCTCGGAGACTTATGGCCTTAGCTTTCTATTTGTTCTCATAAGTTTTGATTTTCTTGAATTAAATTAATTTTGGAAGCACTTTTTCTTGCTTTTATTTATGAACAAGATTTTATACACTTTTATTTTGAAAGAAACTGAATATCGACGCTTGTAATATAAGCGAACTTAGTAGAAATACTTTATAAGATGATGTGCATTCCATGGCCTTTTAACTTCCCGTCCATCCGGATAAGATAGCCTGTATGCCCTCGGACCGGCTATTTGCGAGACCTGTAAGGACCCTCCCAATTCGGGCCCAACACCCATTAGCTGGGATCTTTAGTGCTCTGGTTCACTCTTCTAAGTACCCAGTCCCCCACCTTAAATCGGTAGATGTGCAAGTTTTGGTTGTAGTAGCGGCTCACCCTCTGTTGATATTCTGCCACCTTCATTGTCGACCTCTCCCTTATTGCTTCTAGTAGATCTAGATTTACACAAATCTACTCTTTTTAAAATTAAAATGCTCTGTCCGGTACGTGCTTACCTCTATCTCGGCCGGGATTACTGCTTTATACCCAAATGCCATAGAAAATTACGTCTCCCCTGCAGCGATCTTGTGTGTGTTTCTATAAGCCCACAACACACCAAGCTGCTCGTCCAACCATGCTATTTTCTGCTCTCCCAGTCTGGTCTTCAAAAGCCGTTTAATGGTTTTGGTCGCAGCCTCCACTTGTCCATTTGCCTGTGGGTGTGATGCCGAGCTGAACTTCAACTCTATTTTCATGTTTGTGCAAAATCCTCTGAACTTGTTGTTGTCAAACTGCCTCCCGTTGTCCGTAACCAGCGCATGGGGGATTCCATACCTGCAAATCACATTTCTCTAAATAAATTCAGTAGTTTTGCTTTCTATAATGCTGCTCAAGGCTTCTACTTCCACCTATTTAGTAAAATAGTCAATCGTGATACTCTTCCCTTTGGCAGCAGTCCAATCAGATCAATCCTCCATTAGGCAAACAGCCATTGTGAGTTTATCACAGTGAAGTTCTCTGGTGGTTGAGCTATGTGATTAGCAAAGCTTTGACAACTCTTGCAGCTCCTATTCTTTTCTTGTGCATTCTGGTGCACTCTGGGCCAGAAGTACCATTGCCTTAAGACTTTAAAAGCTAAAGACCTTGCACCAGAGTGGTTTCCACAAATCCCCTCGTGTACTTCCTTGAGGACATAGTCAGCCTCTTCCTTATCCGAACAGCGTAACAGTAGCAGGGTGTATCCTCGTCTGTACAACACCCCATTGATTTGTGCATACCTCGCTATTTGACACCTCAGCTTTCTTGCCTGCTTCTTATTAGTAGGTATTGTCCCTTCCTTGAGGTAGGAGATAATTGAATCCATCCAGGTGCTGCTCGAGGTCACGCTCATCACCTCGTCCTCCTGCTTAATGCTCTAGTTGGTCCTGATCTTCGTGGGAATTATCTTAGGCATTTTGGGGTCTGACACAGCGGCCATCTGGGCTATCATATCTGCTCGAAATTTTTCTCCCCTTGTAATCTGTTCCACCTTAACTGCTCAAAACTTCCCCACTAATTGCCTCACCTTCCGATGGTAGGCCTCCATCTTCTCGCCTTTCGCTTGGAAGCTTTCATTGAGGTGGTTTGCCACTAACTAGGAATTTGTTCGGACCTTAACTTCCTCTGCCTTCATCACTGATGCAAGCTTCAGTCCTGTAATAACGGCCTTGTACTCAACCTGGTTGTTAGTGGCTTTGAACTCGAGTTTCACAGTGTATTGTATTTCCACTCCTTCAAGCAGAACTACCCCTGCTCCCGCTCCTTGGTCCCCACATGACCCATCCATGGTGACTATCTAAACCTTGCTTGGAGTATACTCTCCCTCTGCTCGCTCGTTGTCTGTACCTTTATCTGGTTCTGTGCATTCAACCACAAAGTCTGCCAGAACTTATGCTCTAATAGTTGTATGTGGTTGGTAGCTGATGTCAAACTTGCTGAGCTCTATTGACCACTTTACCAATCGACCCGAGGTCTCTGGTTTGTGAAGGATTTGTCTAACTGGTTGGTCCATCAAGACCACTATTGAGTGTGCTTGGAAATAAGGCCTTAACTTCCGAGCTGCTGTTACTAATGCGAGTCCCACTTCTCTACCTATGGATACCGAGTTTCAGCTTCCAGTAAGGCTTTGCTCGTATAGTACATCGGGTGTTGTACCCCTGCTCACGGTGTTGACAGTAACGGGGCCTTTAACAAGTATTCCTTCAATTGCTGGAATGTTGCCTCGCACTCAATTGTCCACTTCGTCTTTCTCCCCTTTCTCATCTCTTGGAAAAAGACATGACACTTATCCGTTGCTCGGGTGATGAACCTGTTCAAGGCTGCTAGCTTGCTCGCAAGACTCTGTATCTCCTTTTGAGGGCACGGGGACTTCATTTCTGCTATAGCTCTTGTCTTCTCTGGGTTGCCCTCAATTCTTCTATTACTGACCATGAAACCAAAGAATTTCTCGGAGCCCACTACAAAGGCACACTTCTCTGGGTTAAGCTTCATTCGGTACTCCCTCAAGAGCGCAAAGGTCTCTTCTAGATGCTTGACGTGCTCTTCGGCATCCCTGGACTTGGTGATCATGTCGTCGACATAAACTTCCATTGTGCGACCAATCAGAGGTTTAAAAATCTTATTCACCAGGTTCTGATACGTTACTCCCGCGTTCTTCAAGCCGAAGGGCATGACCTTGTAGTAGAACAGACCCTAATTAGTGATGAAGGCTGTGCATTCCTCGTCTAGCCCAAACATGGGGATTTGGTTGTAGCTGAAAAATGCGTCCATGAAGCTGAGCAGACCGTGTCCGACTGTGGAGTCAACCAGCTGGTCTATCTTCGGTAATATGAAACTGTCCTTTGGATAGGCTTTTTTCAAATCTGTGAAATCCACACACATCCTCTATTTTTCACTTGCTTTTTTCACCAGTACCACGTTAGAGATCCATTCGGGGTAATTGACTTCCCTTATGAACCTTGTCTTTAACAGCTTCTCCACTTCATTGTTCATAACATCATATCTTTCCTGGTTGACGCACCTCCTCCTCTGTTTTACCAACTTCACATCTCTTCTCACTGCCAGTTTGTGGCACTCCACCTTCGGATCAATCCATGGCATGTCTTCATGCGACTAGGCGAACACATCAAAATGGGCTGATGCCAAACTCCTCCTCAGTTGCTCGCTTATGCCCAAGCCGATCTTAACATTCTTCTCTTGGTCATCTGGCCTGATCAAAATTTCCTCCAGTTCTTCAGCGGGCTCCTGTCTTCCTTTCTTTGACTCACCCCTAGCGTCTAGTGATGTCACCTGCATCGTTTTCTTAGCCGCTGTGGCATAACAGCTTCTCGCGACCCTCTGATCACCCTTAACAACTCCCACTGCTCCATTCGTGCGATAATTCAGGGCTAAGTAGTGGGTGGACATCATTGATTGACTGACCTTCACGAAAGGCCTCCCCAATGTTGCCTGGTAAGGGCCGACCTCGTCCACGACCACAAAGTACAACATCATATTCTTCTCAAAGGGCTTTGAGCCCATAGTCAACGGTAGATTCACAATCCCTAGAGGGGTCAGCCTTCCTCTACTGAATCCTTTCAACGAGGTGCTTGAGCCTCGCATCCGCTATTCCTATTTCATCCAGGGTGGACTTGAAGAGAATGTCCACCGAGCTTCCCGAGTCCATCAATATCCGGTTGAGCTCTCTGTTCGTAATATTTGCCTTTATAACTAGGGCATCCTCATGGGGATATAGGAGCCCCTCCCCGTCCTCTTCGTCCTCCTCCGTCCACATGATCGAAATCTGCCTGGTTTTGGCCTTCTTTGTGGCGGGCATAATGAGTATAACCTCCCAGCTAGCAGAGGTATACAGGCTATCGTTTTTCTGGCTTTGTTTGAGTCTCTTACCATTGTTGGCTCCTACTATCACCCTCACAGTAGGTTGCTCACAGTCCATGTCACGAACCTGGTCATCCTCTGCCATTGTCTACTCTACTATCGGGTGCCCTCCTTCAATGAATTCATCTAAGTACCGGTTTCTTACCAGATTCTACACTAGGTTCTTTAGGTCACGACACTGAGATATTGAGTGACCATGATCGTTGTGGAATTTGCAGAACTTGCTCTTGTCTTTCTTATTTGTTGGTTTGGACATCGATGTCGGGGAACAAAACAGACCTTGTTTCTCTACAACATGGAACATCTTCTCGAGTGATACCTTCAAAGAGGTGCATTACCTGTAAGTAGGACTTTGGTCAATCATCTGCATGGTCCTATCTTGGGGAAAGTTTTCCGCATGTGAAGGCAGTAGACCGTAGACTCTGTTGTTGCCCTGTATGGGCCGATTCATAGGTTGGGGACCTTGTGGTTCCTGATGGTAATCCTT
This sequence comes from Murraya koenigii, assembly GCA_025617385.1. NCBI lineage: Eukaryota > Viridiplantae > Streptophyta > Magnoliopsida > Sapindales > Rutaceae > Murraya > Murraya koenigii. The sequence continues at coordinate 23,941,777 of CM046812.1, forward strand.
GTGGTCTCTATTTAGGGACCTGCAGAGTGGAACGGGACCCACTTGCAGGGAGCAACCCGATTCCTTGTTCCTCTAGAAGTCGACGAACCCTGTGTAGGCCCCATTTTCTCCCTGTGTTTCGCTCTGTCGCTCTGCTCGCTCCTCAATTTTGTGACTTTTTCCTCCACAATGACAATATCCATCTTCATTTGCTAGTAGGCATCTGAGTATGAGAGGATCGAAGGACTCCGCAAGTTGTACCAGGGCCTTCTGATCCTCACCCTTTGCTTCAATTCTCTCAACGCCTGAGAGTGATTGAATGCTCCGAGATCTTAGAGTACCCGGTGGTATCTCTTAATGAACTCTCGGAGAGACTCTCCCTCCTTCTGCTTGACCTCAACTAACTCTATCATGTCATCTTCGGGAGCTACTGCCCCCCGAAACTGCTCCGCAAACTCCGTGCACATCTATTCGAAGCTCTGAATGCTCCTCTATGGTAATTTACGGTATCATTCCCTCGTTCACCCTTCCAAGGTAAGAGGGAAACCTCTACATCTTTGGGCTGTTGTCAAGCCCCATGCACTTGGTTATATTCATTGAACGCTTCGATATGCACCAGTGGGTCATTCTTCTCTGAAAACTTAAAGACGGGAAAACGAAAATCCCTAGGAATTGTGACACCCATGATTTTCGATGAAAGTGGGGACTCGTTGTCCAGCATGATCCTCCAACTCGAAGCTTTCCGATTTCCCTAGAGGTCTTCAACGACCTGAGCCATCCTGCGCACCTCCCCCTTTAGCTCCTTCATGCGGGAATGAGGTGCCTTGTCTTGCAAGTGTTGTCGGGACTCTCTCTCCTCCGGGTTTATCTCCTCCCTTTCGGCTGTGTTCTGTACTTTCTGCCATTAGCCCCATCTCCTATGTTCCCCCTAGTAGGAGCATTCCCAAGACTAGATTCGAGAACATCATTGCTTGCTCCCCTCTGTCCATCCCTGAGTTATTGTAGGATAGAGGTCAGCGTCTCCATCTGATTTTCCATCCGGTCTATCCTTTCTTACATCTATCTGTCTCGCGCCTCATTGGCCACTTTCTTCAGAGTCACCGATTCTTCGGGGCTTACTCCTATTTGGCTGCTTCCTCTTATTGTTATATTATTTTTTTAGTGTGCTGGGAATTCATGATTTTTGGACTGATCCCCACAGATGGCATCAAAATGTTGATGCAGTTTTTGGTCGCTCCAAAATAGTGAACTGCATTCTTCTGGTCGTGCCCACCTCGAAAGTTGATTATTTCATTTCTTGGTTTGTTGGAACGATGGACCTCTCTTGCTTGTATCCACAAAAAAGTATCAGGGGTCGCCGGGTATTTTTTCGGTGAAAACCTCTGCGCTCAAGTCGAGTAATCAAGTTGATTCTTTGTAAATTCTCTATTAATTTGAGAAAAACAGAAAATAGAAGGTTCAAAAGATAAGGAAGAAGAAGAAGAAGAATTAGAATCCTTTTACCTCACCGTTTGTCTGATATTTATCCCCCTTTTTTCCCGCCCTTTTTACTTGGGTGCCACCCTCTGCATTCATTGTGTCTGCATCTTTCTGACAGCTACGGGTCACAGCGGCACCACTTGGGAGTAGGGGATGTCAGGTAGTTATGGGTTTCCGTGATCAAATGATGATTCCATGTAGGTTTGTGTAAAATAATGATACTGTAGAGGCATGCGCTGGTCATTGGTAATAGTGATGAAACCCTACGGCGTGTGGGTGCCTATCAGTTATCGATCGTCGTGACAGGTTGTCAGGGTGTGGGGCTGCCATGCTTAGGTTTGCTCTGCTCGAGCTCTGATCTCTTCCTATTCATGGAGCTATTCATAATACGATTAGGACTCGTTTGGCAGTTGAGGATCTTTGTGACCTTACCTAAGTAGGATGAGAATATCTGAGCTCGACTAGCTTAGAACACTTGACTCCGACCAGCTTTGACACCAAGAAGGGGTGTCTTCGTGCTAGTGATCAGGTCATCTGTTCTGATGGGTTTGTCCTCGACTAGGTCTGCTTGGCATTCTCCAAACAGTTAACAAATGAAAAATATTGTACCTAGGGTTGTATAGGAATACAATGACCTGTCCCAACTCTGTCAAGCCTAAAAGTTTTTAAATGTATTAAGACTTGTCTTTGAAGTAGGCCTTTGGATGTAACTTCTCAAAAAGTCCAAACTGAACTGGGTTGGCACTTTCATTGTTCTCCATCTCCTCATACAAGTATCTAAGAGAAAAGAAACTACATAATAAAGTAAGTTTAAATAAAAGAAACCAAATAATAAGCTTTTTTAGTATAATAAAACATAAGCTATGTACTTGATCTATAAATTAATAATGTAGCTGGAGACCTCCTTAAACTTGATGATTTCATGACAAATGATTTTATTTAAGTGTGTTTCCCAAATTTCACTAAAATTTTCTGTATCATGCCCAATCATGATCATCTGAGGTAAAGAATTCTCAATGAACATAGTAAACATGTTCATATATTCACTTATATTATTATTCTTTCTTGCCGTGCAGCTGGCCCTGTATTCTTCACACCTTACCTAAGGAATTTTACTGTTGGTTTGATGACCAGCGGTGCTTTTTTTAGAATTCTTTCATTTGTACCCAAGTACTATACATCTAATACTTTAGGAGTTAATCTGGGAGATCTTCTTGGCGTATGCTTTAAAGTAACATCAACTTCAAAATTTAATATGGGAGATCTTCTTAGCGTATACTTTAAAGTAACATCAACCTCGACTTTCTTTGGAGTTTCTTGAGGAGATGGTTCAGAAATTCTAATAAGAGCATTCTTCATTTTACTCTTTATTAATTTTAGAGTCAACTTACTGAAATATTTAAAATATACATGCATACCATTAGTTAAATATACATGCATATATAAATTGAAATAGAATGATGACATGTAATATTCCTTTCACTAACCTTTCTTTTTCCAAGAGTTTTAGGGGATTGTTGATCAATCTCAACCTGAACATTAGTGGAAGGTTTGGGCTTAGGAAATTAGAACTACTTACTTCAGTATTGCTCTAGGCATTCAACCTTGTATTCATGTGTTCCAATTGAGCAGATATAAATTGAAAACTCTCTTGATACATCTTTCTTGCTCTTACCAATTCGGTAGCATCAGAGACATGAAAGTGCATAGATAGGGTGACGAATTGTCCCACTTCTAGCATCTTGCTTCCATTTGGTTGCTTCCATCAGCTTATTCTACAAAAAAAAAAATTATAAATCTACAAGTTGAATTGAGGAATTTGTATGACATTTGAAAAGCTAACCACTATAAGGGAAGCAACCAATTATTTCATATTGATTATACTATAAATCTAACTTGAATTCACTTATATGATAAATCTAACTAATGGGTTTTCCTTCTTTTTACTTTACAGCACAATAATTTCAAAAAGAAGCACATTCTGATTATGGCCCTTCTGACATTTATAGGCAAACGATTTCGAATGGGAGTAGTTATTGCATTAAAGTTTGACAATCGTGGGACTTAAGGCCTTGAAGCCGACAATCATTTATTGACATAATTTTTTGGACCTTAGAAGAATAGCCATGAGGAATTTTCATACTTTGCAAGGTTTCAGTAAATTTTTTTTTTTTTTTTGTTATCACAAACTAGTCTTCCCCTTATCTAAAGATGCACAAGATCTTTTCTAGCATTAATCCCATCATTTGTCTTGCCTAGCTAATGAAGTATGGCACCATATATGCTCTCACACACTTTTTTTTTTAATGTGCATCACATGTAGTTGATAGTGAACTAATAAATACTTCTACTATTCTAAGTAAAAAAAGATAGACTTTTTTTATACAATTCTTCAATTATGTTCTTATTACCACCACCACCACCATCATCATCATGTTTTTGCTTTATGTCCTTCTTTTTCCCAAACTTAGTGTCAATATATTCCACCACGTTAAATATTTCTTCCTAGGACAAAGTTTTAGGAGGGTTATTCCACTCTTACTTCATATTGAAAACCTTTTTGAGTTTTCAAAATGGCAAGCAAGTGGTAGAAATCGACGATGGCTTATATATGAAATTTTTTGACTCTGGGGTAGCCAACATGCACAAGTGTCTATCTCACAAATTAGGCAAGCATAGTAACCCTTAACAGTACACCGGTGAGGTTTTTGTATATAGGAAAATCACTGATTGTCTATGTCAACACAGCTTGTAAATTGAAGGTTTCTTTTCTATACATCAACCCCTACATCCTATAGAGTTTTCAAGTCCTCAATCAAAGGTGCTAGTGTTGTAATTTTTAGTCTTTACACACAAATTACAATGAATCTTGATGAGATAAAGCAACAGATAACAAACCAGATCAAGAATCAGAAACCCAGATCAAATTCAGAATTAATAAGCAAACACTAAGAATAAAAACTAGAAGGAAAAATCTATAACTTTTTATTGATCATAATGAATAAATTACAAGTGAAGAACAAGAAGAAGTTGCACTCTTTTTAACAAATTAAATTGCACTCAATTTGATATAGAAATGAGGAGGAAATCGATCACACACTAGGTACCAAAATCAACCAAATATATATTGATAAAACTAAAAACCCGGTAATAGAATAACAGACTTTTGCTACGTAAGCCAGGAAATAACACAGACACCCCTTGAACTGAAGTTCAACTGCACTTATTCCCTAAACATCTTCAAGTTTTTCATTCAGGTCCAAAAACCTTGAAGCTTATATCTTCACAATTTTCTATCTTGCAGTTGATTTAGTTGCTCGTATCAGTAAAACAACATCTAAAAAAACCTTCTATTCGCTGTAATTCCCTTTTAAATTCAGTTTGGCTTGGGTAAAACACCCATAAAGTCCACACAGTACTTAAATGTTTTAGAAGGAACAACTTTGGTGAGTGCATCGGCTGGATTCAAATCAATGTGGATCTTGGACATAGCCACTGCTCCCTTAGTAACCTCATCTCTCATAAACTGAAATTTTTCATCTATATGCTTGGTTCTCTCATGATACATCTGATTTTTTATCAGCTGTATAGAACTTTGATTATCACAAAAAACTTGAACTATTTTCTGATCTAACCAAAGCTCACTAAGAAGACCTTTGAGCCACATAGCTTCCTTAACATCTTTTGTAGCTGCAACAAACTTAGCTTCAGTTGAGGATAATGCCACCACTAATTAAAGTAAGGGTTTCCAGCTTATCAACACATGTTTAACATAAGCATGTATCCTGAAATTGACTTTCTTTAATCCAAGTCTCCGACAAAGTCAGAATCCACAAACCTCTTAACCATATTTGCTCCATTTTTTGACTTACCATACAACAAACAACAGGTTAAAGTACACTTAAGATATTTCATTATCTACTTGACAACACTCTAATGAGTTTTGGTTGGACAACTCAAAAATCTGCTAACAACACTCACAGTATAGGCAATATTAGGTCTAGTGTATACTAGTGCATACATCAGACTCTGAACAGCTTGTGCATATGGCACTCCATCTATCTAAAACTCTTCACTTCTGAAGGTTAAGATGCTAACATCTTGAATTGGGGACCAAGAGTAGTTAGAACAAATTTGCAGTCATATATATCAAACCTTTCGAAAACCTTCTTGATATATTTTTCTCAAGTTAAGAACAAGACACCAACAGCTCTGTCCTTTGTAACTTTCATACCAAGAATCTTTTTGGCTTTGCCAAAATCTTTCATTTCAAACTCCCCTTTCAACAGATTCTTCAATTTATCTATCTTAGATTTGTGCTTGATCGCAATCAGCATATCATCTATATATAGAAGCAAATATGCTGCTCTATTTCGAGCTAAGCCACCAGAGTACACACAACTATTATACCTGTTTCATTATAGCCATTAATGACCATGAATTTATGAAAACTTCAATACTATTGTCTAAGAGATTTCTTAAGACTATATAAGGACCTGTGCAGTAAGTACACATGATCTTTCTTTCTTTTACACTTAAATCCCTCAAGTTGAACTATTAGTATCTGCTCTTCAAAAATGCTATGAAGGAATACTGTCTTAACATCCTTTGTTCAAGTTCCATGTTAAGTAAAGTGACTATGGCTAGAAGAACCCCTATAGAGTTGTGCTTAACAACATGAGAGAAAATTTCATTGAAATTCACTCCCTCTCTCTGTGTAAAACCTCTAGCCATCAACCTAGCTTTGAACCTTGAAGACTTAATACTAGGAATTCATTCATTCTTCTTAAAAATCCATTTATAACTAATTAGTTTCATATTACCAGGATTTGGTATAAGTGTCAAAGTGTGATTCTTCTGCAGTGAGTCTATCTCTCATTGCATAGCTGCAAGCCATTTATCACTATCATCACTTTCAATAGCCTCTGAGTAACTACTAGGGTTTTCAATTGCCATATCATTAGCACTCAATAATGCATAGGCAATTAAATCAGCATAATCATACCTTCCAAGAGTCTGGTTGGCTTTTAACCCTGTCTTTTGCTAATTGATAGCTCTACAAGTCAGCTGGCTATAACGCTAATGTGTTAGTATCACCAACTTCATTATGCATTTCATCTTCTTTATCAGATACTTCCTTCTCATGGTCTTTATCCTTAGAAAACTCCACTTTAAACCTTCAAGTGTCAATTAATTTTCTAAAATTATTATCAATGTAGACATCAGTATTGTTAGCTACATCTTGTTTAAGTAATGCAGCTTCATGAAATACTACATCTCTACTGATAATACACTTTTTTTGTTCACCACACCAGATCCTGTATCCCTTAACTCAATCAGGGTATCCAACAAAGACACCTTTCAAGGCTTTTACATCAAGTTTGCCTTAATTGATATGAACATAAGCAGGGCACCCAAAAATCCTTAGATTTTTATGATTTTCAAGTCTTCCAGACTACATTTCTTATGGTGTTTTGAAGCTAATAGTAGATAATGGGGTCCTGTTTACCAAATAACAGACAGTATTCGATGTTTCTGTCAAAAATCTTTTTAGAAGCTTAGAATTCACCAACATGCATCTTGTTTTATCCACTAAGGTCCTATTCATCCTCTCAGCCAAACTATTTTTATGAAAGGTGAACCTTACTGTCTTATGTCTCTTGATTCCATGTCCTTAGCATAACTCTTCAAATTCTTTGTTACAAAACTCCAAGCTATTCTCTATTCTTAGGCATTTAAGTTTAAAGTCTGATTGATTTTCAACTAAGGCTTCCCATACCTTAAATTTCTCTAAGGCATGATATTTTGTTTTAAGTATGTATATCCATACCTTTATAGAATGGTCATCTATTAATGATATAAAGTACCTCCTACCACTTAGAGAAGAGACTTGTGCAGGCCCTCAAATATCAACATGAACATAATCTAAAACTTGTTTAGACATATGATGTCCTTTTAGAAATTTAGACCTGTGAGCTTTACCCAAGATGCAATTTTCACAGAAATCTAGCTTTTGCATTTTGTCCCCACCAAGCAGCCCTTGTTTGCTAAGTTCCTGCATCCCTTAGACATTCATATGACCAAGTCTAAGGTGCCATATCTTAGTTTTGTTTTCTATAGAAATAGCTACTATTCCTTTTGACACAGGTACTGTTGATCCCAACAACACATAAAAGCCATTTTCCTTAATACACTTTATTACAGTTTGAGCCCCTTTTATTATCCTTAAGTCACTATTTTCAAACTTAAAGATATAGCCTAGACTGTCAAGCATGCCTAAGAGATCAGACTTCGCTTTAGGCTAGGAGCATGCCTAAATTTATGCAGAGTTCTTATAGGTCCATCAAATATTTTGATTCTCAGAGGCCCGAAACCAATAATCTTATATACATTGTTGTTTCCCATTAAGACTCTACCACCATCTACAGACTCATATTCAAATAACAAACTTCTAGTAGGGCATAAGTGAAAGGAACTGATTAGTATTAGAAAGTGTATATTTTACAAAGGTTTAAATTATTATTTTTTCACTTAAAGTATTAATTAATGTGTACATAACTTACATTTTATCTTAATGTTCCTCATATGTAATTTTATGTAAATTATATTTAATTATGTTAATTTTTATCTTAATTGATATATTTTGTTATTGTAGGTATATTTTGAGAATGAAAAGAGATCAGAACTGAAAAATGAGAGAAAAGAAGAGCTACTTTGTAATAATAAATAAATAATATATATTAAAATACAAAAAAATTTAAAAAAAGAATTATATATAAAATATAATAATATGTATTATAATAATATAATATTATAATAATAAAATAATAAATAGTTCCTTTTTATTTTTTCTATAAAATGAGAAGCATTGCAGAGGAAAGGAGCACGGAGAGGAGAAGAGAAAGAGAAGAAAAGAAAGAGAGGAAAAAGAAAAGAGAAAGGAAAGAAAAAAAAAAAGAGGAGAAAGAAAAGGGTGAAGCTGAGTCTTTTAAATTTCTTCTTCTATTATTTCAAGTTCTTAAAATTTTCTTGTAATATATTTTAGAAGTTTGTCAAATAAAATGAGTGTTTTTCTTTTAAATATGAGTGGCTAATTTATTAAGCTAGGGCAAAGGGTGAAACTCAATGATTTAAATTATGGAATTAATATCTCTCTCAAGTAAGTTCAAAGTTTATTTTATTTAATATTTAATATTTTGTATTTTTATTTTCTGAATATTTTTATGTCATATTAATTTATAAACTTAAAATCTTATTGGATTTATATGATATTTTGACATTATGTCGACACTCCAATTTAATTGTAGCACATCATGTACTCCATTCTCATATTAATCCATAAAATTGGTTAGTTAAGAATTAAATGACATAATATTTAATTAGTAAATAAAATATAAAATATAAATATGAGAGAATATTATGAACATAATTTAAATTCCAAGAGTGAATCTCGTAGCCTTAGTACTTTTTAGACAGGTAATCTAGTTTTCTACTATTAATTTTTATTTAATAATAGACTACTAAATTTAAAATTTCCTGTGGTTCGACTCCGGACTCACTAGGTTATATTATAACTAGAAACTCTTATACTTGGGAGTAAATCAAATACTTTTAAGTCGTGTCAAGTTTTTTGCGCCGTTGCCGGAGAAATTTCAAAAATTTAGTGTTATTTTATTATATATATATATATATTTTTTTTTAAAAAAAATTCTGTCATCATCGTCACTTTCTTTTATTTTTATTGTAAAATTTCAATTAAATCCCTTCTTTCTCTTAAAATTATAAAAATATTATAAAACATATGAAAATTTTATTTTAACCCAAAAAAATGAACTGAATTAAACTTAGACTTATGTAGTTATGACTTGACCTTCCTTGTACTTTTGGACTCAATTTGGACATTTGAACTGAATGGACATGGACATGGACTTGGATTTGGACTTTTAAATTTCTGCAATTTAATTTCCATATTTATTTTTATGACTGGTTCAACCGCCTTTATTGTTATTTAATTTCCGTTATTTATTTTTTGTTATTTAATTTTCAGTTATTTATTTTTTAGTTATTTAATTTTCTTATATAATAAATTGTGTAATTTTTATTCCTTATTTATTTTATGTTTTATTATTTTAAAAGGCTGGTTTAACCGCCGACTTTGTTATTTAATTTTATAATTTTAACTTTTGTACATTTATATTTGTTGCACATTTAATTTTCAGTTTGTTTATTTTTATTTTTATTTATCTCAATTGTAATTTTTATTTTTTTCTTCATCTGCTTGTGCATTAAATAATTTCACACACACACATCATCATCATTGTATGAGACATTGGTCTCGAACTTCAAGTGGCAAGTTAATTCAAATATCTCAATCACCACCATCAATCATGGAAGAAATCCACGGTGAAAACATTTTGAACCAGCTTAATCCACAAATTGATCAAAGAGACAATCATTCTCAACAATATGAACATGATTAGAATCAACCACAAACTTTGAGAGATTACATGAATCCAACAAGAACTGAAGCACCTTCGTGTATAGTATTTCCTCCTGAAGCATCTCGATTCAATTTTAAACCAGGAATTATCCAACATTTACCAACATTTTATGGTTTAGAATATGAGAATCCATACTTGCATTTAAGAGATTTTGAGGAAGTTTGTAATACATACACAGACCAAAATTGTAGCATGAATATAATTCGATTAAAGCTTTTTCCTTTTTCACTAAAAGATAAAGCTTAAACTTGGCTACAAAACCTCAGATCCGAATCAATAAGAACATGGAATAACATGCAAGAACAATTTTTGAAAAAAAATTGTCCACCCCATAGAACAAATTTTTTCAAAAGACAAATCACCACTTTCACTCAAAAACAAAGAGAAACTTTTTACCAGTGTTGAGATAGGTATAAAGAATTACTTAACATTTGCCAACACCATGGTTTTGAAGCATGGAGGTTAGTGTCATATTTCTATGAGGGACTAATATCCCAAAGTAGACAGATTGTTGAAATGATGTGTAATGGTGAGTTTAGAGATAAAAATCCTGATGATGCATTAGATTATCTTGACCAATTAGCTGAAAATGCACAACACTGGGATACTGTTGGTTCTTATGAGTCATTTAGTAAACCTCAACCATCATCAACTGGTGTAGGCATGTACAACCTTAGGAAAAACCATGACCTTCAAGCCAAATTTGCATCCTTAGCTAGAAAGGTTAAAACATTAGAGTTGAAAAAGAATGATCATGTTAAATCTGTTCAAGATGCTTCATGTCATATTTGCAAGTCTACTGACCATTTCACATAGAATTGTCCAACCTTACCAGTTCTAAAAGAAAGTTTGCATGAACAAGCGAATGTCATAGACAATTTTAAAAGGCTGAATCCCAATTCATATTCATAGACATACAACACTAGTTTGAGAAACCATCCAAATTTCAGTTGGAGGAATGACAATCATGCACAACCACCTCCACCATGCCAGGATTTTCAAAATCCTCAGAGTTACCCACCTTATGTCCCACCACCCAGAAAATCTCTTGAAGACACATTGCATTCATTCATTAAAAAACAAAAGTCAATTAATAATCAAACTATGCAAACATTGACCAACTTGACAGAAACCATCTCAAAACTTACCTCAACACTTACCATTCATGAAAAAGGTAAGTTTCCTTCTCAATCTGAACCAAATCTCAAAAGTCAACAACATCCTCATATGGGTAGTACTGGAAACCAAAACATGAGACAAGTTAAATCAGTTATAACTCTCTGTGGCGGTAAAGTGGTCGAAAAACACATTCTTGATCCTTGTGAAATTGGTAAGGATTCAATTTCAGAGAGTAAAGTAGTGCCCGACGAACCAATAGTCCAATAACAAATAACCAACTCTCCTACTGTACCCCCATTGTCTCAAGCATTGATCAAACAAAAGCAATCAAACCATAACCCAGAGATTTATGAAGTCTTCAAGCAGGTGAAAGTTAACATTCCTTTGCTAGATGTCATTAAACAGGTACCATCTTATGCTAAATTTTTGAAAGATTTGTGCACTGTAAAGGAAAACATAAGGTACAAAAGAAAGTATTTCTTACAGAACAGGTAAGTTCCATTCTCTCAATTAATAATACTTGGAAATACAAAGATCCTGGTTGTCCAACTATTATTGTATTATTGGAAACTATAAAATTGAACATGCTTTACTTGATCTTGGTATAACTCAATCTTAGTGAGTTAAAACCTACATCTACTATATTTTTACTTGGTGATAGGTACCAAAAGGGATAATTGAAGATGTATTGGTTTAAATTGATAAATTCATATATCCTGTAGATTTTATTGTCTTGGAAACTGAACCAATTATTGATGAATGCAAGCAAATTCCTATAATATTAGGTCGACCATTTTTAGCTACTGTTAATGTTTTGATTAATTGCATGAATGGAGTGATGAATTTATCATTTGGCAATATGAAGTTGGAACTCAATGTATTCAACATGTGTAAACAACCCCATGATAAAGAAGATGAAGAAAATGAGAATGAGGATTTTGAACTCATTGAATCAATCATTGAAGAACATATTCAGGATGAGAAATTTTCAAATTCTATGGAAAATTATTTTGTTAGTTCATTTGAATCAAGTAAAGAATTGGAATGTGATACTACTGATATATGTTTTACACTTAATTCTACACAGGTACCTGAAGATGGCAATAATCAATTGGACTTTGAAGACATGAGATAACTTGAAAAAACAAAAGAAAATGAAGCACCAAAGCTTGAACTAAAGCCTTTACCAGAAAAATTAAAGGATGCGTATCTCAGAGATCAGTAAACTTATCCAGTGGTAATTTCTTCTCAACTCACAAGCAACCAAGAAGGTAAGTTACTCACTGTTTTAAAAAGGCATAAGACTGCTATTGGTTGGACCTTAGAAAACATAAAGAGCATTAATCCTTTAATTTGCACATATAGAATACACTTAGAGGAAAATGCTAAAATAGTCCGTCAGCCACAAAGAAGATTAAATCCTCACATGAAAGAAGTAGTAAAAAATGAGGTCCTTAAACTACTAGATGTAGGATCTATCTATCCTATTTCTGATAGTATATGGGTAAGTCCAACACAAGTAGTACCAAAGAAATCTGGAGTAACTGTTGTAAAAAATGAAAAAGGTGAACTAATCCCAACACGTATCTCATCTAGCTGGCACATGTGCATTGATTATAGAAAATTAAATGATGCCACTAGAAAAGACCATTTTCCCCTTCCATTTCTAGATCAGATTCTTGAGAAAGTAGCAGGACACCCCTATTACTGCTTTTTTGATGGCTACTCAGGTTATTATCAAATTCCTATAGCCTTAGAAGACCAAGAAAAGACCACATTCGCATGCCCATTTGGAACATTTGCATTTAGGAGAATGTCTTTTGGACTTTGTAATGTTCCTGCAACATTTCAAAGATGCATGTTAAGCATTTTTAGTGACATGGTTGAAAATTACTTCGAAGTTTTTATGGATGATTTAACTGTGTTTGGAAATTCTTTTGATAATTGTCTTGATAATATAGAAAAAGTTTTGAAAAGGTGTCAAGAAAAAGGACTTGTTTTAAATTGGGAAAAATGCCATTTCATGACTGTTTCTGGAATTGTTTTAGGACATGTCATTTCTTCTAAAGGAATTGAAGTTGATAAAGCCAAAGTTGAAGGCATCTCAAAATTACCATCACCAAAGATAGTGAGAGACGTTCGATCATTTTTAGGACATGAACGTTTTTATAGGAGGTTTATAAAAAACTTTAGTGCTATATCTAACCACTTTGTAACCTCTTGATTAAAGACATACCATTTGAATGGACCAAAGATTGTTAGGAAGCTTTTGAAAAAATAATCAATCTTTTAACAACAGCCCCTATAATGCAATCCCCTGATTGGACTTTACCTTTTGAACTAATGTGTGATGCTAGCGATTATGCTGTTGGAGCTGTTTTGGGTCAAAGAAAGGAAGGTAAGCCCTTTGTTATTTATTACGCAAGTAGAACTTTAAATAGTGCTCAAATGAATTATACCACAACTGAAAAAGAACTACTTGCTGTAATATTTGCATTGGATAAATTTCGATCGTATTTAATTGGCTCATCTACTATTTTTTATTCTAATCATGCAGCTATTAGATATTTAATGGCTAAACAGGATGCCAACCCAAGATTAATACGATGGATTTTGCTACTCTAATAATTCAACTTGACAATCAAGGATAAAAAGGGTGCTGAAAATGTTGTTGCAGACCACCTGTCAAGACTTATGAATGAGTCTTCAATTGATACAATACCTATCAATAATTCTTTCCCTGATGAATTCTTGTTTTCTATACAAAATATGCCTTGGTATGCTAACATTTTTAATTATCTTATAACAGGTGAAATGCCATCTGATTGGAACTCCAAGGATAAGAAGAAATTCTTAACAGAGGTAAAAAAATTTTACTGGGATGATCCATACCTATTCAAGTACGGTTCTGATCAAATTTTTTGGAGATACGTATCGAACAGTGAGGTAAGTAGTGTCATTCAATTTTGTCATTCTGAAGCTTGTGGTGGCCATTTCTCTTTAAAGAAAACAGCTGCAAAAATATTGCAGTGTGGATTTTATTGGCCTACATTATTTAAAGATTCACATGAATTTTGTAAAATGTGCAAGAATTGTCAAATGTTAGGGTCCATCTCAAAGTGAAATATGATGCCTTTAAATCCCATTCTTGTCATTGAAATATTTGATTGTTGGGGAATTGATTTTATGGGCCCTTTTCCATCATCATTTGGATTTGTTTATATTTTGGCTGTTGTTGATTATGTTTCAAAATGGATTGAAGCTATTCCTTGTCGGCACAATGATTACAAAACTGTGATTCACTTTTTAAAAGAAAATCTTTTGAGTAGATTTAGAATCCCTCGAGCTATTATCAGTGATGGAGGTAAGCATTTTTGTAATAAACCATTTGAGTCTTTAATGAAAAAATATGGAATTACTCATAAAGTTGCTACTCCTTATCACCCTCAAACAAATGGTCAAGTTGAATTAGCAAATAGGGAAATTAAACATATTTTAGAAAAGACGGTTAACCCAAGTCAAAAAGATTGGTCTCTTCGACTGACTGATGCACTTTGGGCTTACCGCACTGCATTTAAAACATCTTTAGGAATGTCACCTTATCGATTAGTTTATGGTAGGCCTTGCCACTTACCAGTTGAGCTTGAGCATAAATCATTTTGGTCTGTTAAAGCTTTTAATTCAAATCTTGATGATGTTGGTAATGTGCATAAATTGCAATTGAATGAACTCGAAGAATTGAGAAATAATGCATATGAAACTTCAAGAATTATTAAAGAAAGAACCAAAGTTTTTCATGATAAAAAAAATTTTTAGAAAAATATTTGAAATTGATCAAAAAGTTTTGCTATATAATTCTCGTCTTCATTTGTTTCCAGGGAAATTAAAGTCAAGGTGGAGTGGCCTATTTGTTGTAAAATATGTATATCCATACGGGGCCGTAGAAATCAAGGATCCAAAGAACGGTGTCACATTTAAAGTTAATAGTCAAAGATTAAAACCATATATGGAATTCCAACCATGTGAAGAGGACACCGAAATCAATTTGAGTGACCTACCAAATCTTGATTAAATCTTTAATGTGTGACTAATATATATATATATTTTTCTTTTTTGTTTTATTATTTTATCATTTGATTGTTTGATTATTTTTTAGTTTCATACCGCATATTTATTAAGCATATAATATTTCTTGCTTAAGCGTGTTTGTTTGACAATTGTGTTTTCTCTTATTATATGTCATGAATACCTCAATTAGAAAGAACCTCTTGAAACATCTTAAAACTCTTTTACGTGTAAAATTTTACTTAGCAGGACTGATACGAAGTTGTAAATCACATCCAATATGGGATCAACGACCACCAGAGAAAGAAAATGGTGAAACTGAGTCTTTTAAATTTTCTTCTTCTATTGTTTCAAGTTCTTAAAATTTTCTTATAATATATTTTAGAAGTTTATCAAATAAAATGAGTATTTTTCTTTTCAATATGAGTGGCTAATTTATTAAGATAGGGAAAATGGTGAAACTCAAGGATTTAAATTATGAAATTAATATCTCTCTCAAGTAAGTTCAAAGTTTATTTTATTTAATATTTAATATTTTGTATTTTTATTTACTGAATATTTTTATGTCATATTAATTTATAAACTTAAAATCTTATTGGATTTATATGATATTTTGACATTATGTCGACACTCCAATTTAATTGTAGCACATCATGTACTCCATTCTCATATTAATCCATAAAATTGGTTAGTTAAGAATTAAATGACATAATATTTAATTAGTAAATAAAATATAAAATATAAATATAAGAGAATATTATGAACATAATTTAAATTTCAATAGTGAATCCCGTAGCCTTAGTACTTTTTAGACACCTAATCTATTTTTCTACTACTAATTTTTATTTAATAATAGACTACTAAATTTAAAATTTCATGTAGTTCGACCCCGAACTCACCGGGTTATATTATAACTAGACACTCTTATGCTTGGAAATAAATCAAACACTGTTAAGTCATGTTAGGAACAACCAGAGTTTATGACCAACTGACCTTTAGTGTTATTGTTTGACACCACCAACAGATCAGTACTGAGGTATCCATCTTCAGAAGCATCATCTTATTCTTGACTCTTTTTTTTTTTCCCTTCTTTTCAAGACAGTCTCTGATAGAGTGACTTCTTTTCTGCAATAAAAGCATTTCCTCTTTTTTTTTTCTTTTCTATATTATCATGGTTCTTTTTTTTGTCCTTTCCCTTGATTCTTATTTTTCTGCTTCCTTTTCTTTTCTGTTCTTACAACTAGTCCTTCACTATTGCTTACTTCATGCCTATTACTCTTTTAATTCTCCTTAGAACGTAGTGATGCTTTCACATCTTTTAATATTAGAGCAATTCTTCCATACAACATTGTCTCCACAAAAGCCTTCATAAGACTTTGGCAGTGAGCTCAACAAGAAAAAGGCTTTGTCTTCATCTCTTATCTTGACACTTTCAACTCCTTTAAAATCAAGAATGATCTTGTTGAAGGTGTCTATATGTTCCTGAATGGAAACTTTTTCCTTCATTGCTTTTTCTTCAAGAATAGCTTATGTGCTGAGGATTTCTTCATGGACAGCGCCACGATCTTATTCCAAATATAAAGGGCAATTTTCTCCTAAGAGATTTCCCTCAAGATTGAGTCACTGAGACTCAATATTAAGGTCCTATATGCCTATTCTGGATCTATTTTCTCTTTTTTATCAGGTTTAGAAGTTTATGCTCTATATTGATCTTCTTCTTCTAAAGTAGAATCGAGACCCTGATAAACAAGAAGGGCCATCATCTTTATCTTCCAAAGAGAAAAATCACCACCAATGTAAAAATTTCAGGTTTTGGAAGAGACATGGCTGAGATTCACCAAGCGCTGGTACCACTTGTTGTAATTTTAAGTATATACACACAAATTACAATGAATCTTGATGAGATAAAGCAACAGATAACAAACCAAATCAAGAATCAGGAAACCAAATCAAATCTAGAAATTAATGAGCAAACACCAAGAACAAAAACTAGAAGGAAAAATCTACAACTTTTTATTAAGCACAATGAACGAATTACAAGTGAAGAATAAGACAAAATTTCACTCTCTTTAACAAATCAAATTGCACCCAAGTTGATTAAGAAATGAAGAGGAAACTGATCACACCCCAAGTGCCAAAAATTAGCCACGTATATACTGATAAAACTAGAAACCCGATAAAAAATAACAGACTTTTGCGACGTCAGTCAGAAAATAACACAAACGCCCCCTGAACTAAAGTTCAACTGCACTTGTTCCCCAATTGTCTTCAAGTTTTTCATTCAGGTCCAAAAACTCTAAAGCTTACATCTTCACAGTTAAGTATATACTTAGACCATTTTTAGGTTGTTTAGGACTGAATATCAAAAGAGACAACAAAAAATCCTTATTCTTCATACACAAATATAGAGGAAGATTATATGTTATCAATGTAATAGGACAACAACTATAAGTAAGCTTTTCAATAACTATTTGAATTAATTGAAATCAATTTGTAAATGGACAACAGAGAAGAGTAGATATCGAGAAAATAAAAATAAAAGAGAAAGAATGAGGGAAAGGTAATATAGCGATAGAGAGTGTTTCGATATGATAGCAAGATGGGTGGGAGTTAGAGTTTAGGTTTTGTTTTGCTTTTTTTATTCTATATATTTTTAAATCTTTAAAATATTTTTTGTAACTTAATTCAATAGGATTTGATGTTCTGTGCTTCAAACATTAAGGTTTTAAACTCTGGAAGTCTCAGGTTCGAGTTGGAACTAAAACAAGTTTTAATGAATTTTTTTTTATCTCTAATACATTAGTGGCAGTGATTGTTGATGTTTAATTTATTGACACACTAGTATCAATAACCTCTGATACCTACTTGTTAAAATAATAAAATAGTGCATTTGTTCACAATTACTAACACTTTTTGCAAAGTGTCAGTAAACTAGGTGTCAGTAAATCTCATTTTTGTAGTAATGTGCTTAAAAATACTACCTTGAATTAAAAAGAACCCAAATTAGACTTAATTACTTAGGGTTAAATTGTTATATCCATGAGATTACATAGACTGATTTTGAGTTGTGACTATAAATTTAATAATTAAAAATATTTAAATAATTATGAGACAAATAGTAATCAATTTTGAAACCTTGGTAACCATTATCGTATTAAAATCTCCTTTAGTTTAACTATTCTAAGTTCTCTTAAATCTCAATTTACTCAACTAAAATACAATTAGTATTAATTTTACATTTAAATTATATGAAATTCGTTACCACTATTTTATTCTAAAGATTCATATGCTTGCGAGTATATTAAAATTTTGCACAACTATTTTTACATATGACTTTTAATATTATAATACTAATGTTCTTCTCTTTATTTTTTACCTCCCACTTCTCTTTATCTTACTGTTGTTTAATAATCTGGTCATCAAGATTTAGAAGGCAAAAAAGCAAAGACATCCATTTTCCATTATCCACCAGGCCACTAATTCCAACTAATAGGGGAATCTCAACAAGATTTACTTAATTTTGTCATTTCTTTTACTAAATATTTTTATTTGGTCCATCTCATTTGGGTGGCCTAAACCTAAAGCTTCTATTAGTTTAGGTGTTTAAATAATTAAAAGAAACAAATTGAGCAAATAGAAAATAGCCACTAAATTGTCTTTAAAATCATGTGACTATATATATAAAGAATTAAAGGAAGCGACATCAATGTGCGAGTGAAGGGAAATTGCCAAAAAAGAGAAAAGACAATGGCTGATTACTGAATTTAGGGGCAAGAGTTTGAACCTTTGATTGGACATTGGGTAGTAAATTTTAACCCTGTTTTCTCATAAATTTGGAGGTTCCTATTATCGCCTTATACATTTCTACTAGTCTTGTTTTTTTTCTTATCCTCACATTAGTTATTATTTGAGGTAACCACTTTTTATAGAGAGATATTAGACTGTTACTGTGAGGTAAATTATTGAGATTCTTAATGTTATTTGCCTTTAATGCTATATAAAGAAGAATTTTTGTTGTAATCTCATTATTTAATATAGTGGAAGGTTCTATAGAACTATGGTCATGTGATTTTTTCCAATTTGGTTTTTTCATGTAAAATTTGTGTCTCTTGTAGTTGATTTATTGCTTTGGATTATGTTTGTTTAGTTTCCACTTATTTATTTATAGTATACATCCTATTTTAATTACACAAAAAGAGAAAGAGTTAGTTTTCGCTTAATTTATAACTACTTGTATGGGTTCCTTTCCCAACAGAGTGGTATCGGAGCTCTAGGTTGTGTGTTTTTATTACTTGTGTGGTTGAGATGGAGGAGTCTTTCGCATGTATGATTGAATTAAAGTCATAAAATTATAGTATTGAAAGTATAGATTGAAAACTCTACATGAAAGACTTAGATAAATCCATTGAAGACAATGAAACTCAATTTAGATAATAAGAAATGGACTCAATTGAACCAAAATGCTGTAGGTACTATTAGGTCATAGATTGATCAAAGCATGTATCACCATGTCGGTAAGGAATCTAGGGAAAATGTTCTTTGGAGGAAATTGGAAACAATTTAAGAGCAACTGACATAACAGAACAACGCGAATCTAATGAAAAGGCTTTTTAACTTGAAATACAATAAGGGCTATAATACAATTGAACACACAAGTAAGTTTCAAGGATTGGTTGATCAGTTGACTACTATGAAGATTATTCTAGATGATGAGCTTTAAGTATTGTTGTTGCTTAATTTTGTGCCTGACAATTAAGAGATATTAGTGGTATCAATGAATAATTCAGCACCAAACGGGAAATTAACCTTGGATATGGTTACAAATAGGTTGAGAAATGAAGAATCCAAAAAATAGATGTTGAATTAGTTTGTACTTGTTTCAAAAAATAAAGAAAGGTAGGGAAGAAACCAAAATAGAAATTAAAGTCAATAAAATAATAGAACCCTAGAAGCATATTTAAGCCCAAGAAAAGAAACATAAGTGGTTTTGTTTTCAGAAAATATGTCATATGAAAAGAGATTGTAGATTGTGGAAAAGAAAACAAGTGAAAGAAAAAGGTAATGCTCAGAAAAATGATAAAGAGAACTTTGTAGTCACAAGTGATGGTGATATGGGTATTATTTATAATGAGAACTCTGAAAATCTCACTTGCCATACCAATGATCGGGTGATTGATTCGGGTGTTTCATTTCATGTTATTGTGTATCATGATTACTTCACATCATATACTAATAGTAATTATGACTATGTTCTTATGAAAAATAAGGGGGGCATTGAAGATTGTGGGCATACGAGATAATTGCTTAGTGTTAGCTATAAGTTAATCTCCATAGGCAAACTTGATGTTGACTAGTTGGTAAAAGAAAATGGAAGCTCACCAAAGGCTTTCTAATGTTAGCAAAGAGAAATAAAGTGAGTATTCTATATATAATAGAAGCCAGATGAAAGAATATGTGAATATGAATGTAAATGACACTGAAATTGAGACATAATATAAAAGGCTTGGTCATATTAGTGAAAAAGGGTTATAAAAATTTAATAAACAGATCTTCCCCTCTACACCAATCACAAGTTTTTCTCTATTCCTCTCTTATATTGTAAATAACGCCCTTAGATCTATCTCCTACTGCCTCTTCAAATGATTGTGGGTAGATCCCTGAAGCCATAAGCCACTCTGCTCTCTTGCTTGCTTTCATGTACACGTGTAGGAAGTCAATTCCTCATTTACCAAATCATTATGCCAAACACCCTTACCTGACGGCATGGGATAGTCCTCACGAGTATGTCCTTTAATACTTTATGTAGCTTTTAAAATCTTTTTCTCAATCTAGAAGTTGCATATCCTTGATTTGATTTACACTAATATTTGCATATGTCAAGTAAATCAACAAGGGGTGCACTTTAGTTTGTAACTTTATTGATGAATGTCCTAAAAAGTGTGGGCTTTTTCTTTGAAATCTAAAGGTCAGGTGCTTCCTATGTTTAAGTTCTTCCACACTTATGTTAAGAGAGGGATAGGAAGATAGTCGAAATGTGTTAGGGTAGACATGATGGTATGTACAGCAGACCATTTGAGCAGTATTGTAGATCCTATAAAACCAAACTTGATAAGACTATACCAAAAACCCCTTAACAAATTGGTGTTATAGAAAAAAATGAAAAGATTAAGTGTATGCTTTCTAATGCCAAGCCTTTTAAATCACTATGAGCAGAGGCTATACGTACTACAGTTGATTTAATTAACATTTCTCCTTTAGCTCTAATAGATAGTGATGTACCAAAGAAGTTTAAATTGGGAAGATGTTTCTCGTAAACATTTGAGATTGTTTGATTGTAGAGCATATGTTCACATTCTTAAAGATAAAAGATCGAAGCTTGATGAGAAAGCCAAGGAATGCATTTTCTTAAGTCATGGATATGAAGAATTTGGGTACAGATTATGGAATCTAATGGTAAGGAAACTTATCAGAAGTAAAGATATTGTGTTTCTTGAAGATCAGATAGTTTGTGATGAAAAAAAAAGTGATAAATCTTAGTCATCTCTTAAGATCCATATTATTCGAACTTTATTTTCTCCATCTGTATTTTATGATGATCATTGAGGAGTTGGATATGATAATAATGATGGTCTAGTAGAAAAAAATTGAGCATGGACCTCTAAAAAAACCTGTACCACAGGTTGTGCTAGAATTATGGAGATCCACTAAAGAACGATGACCTTCCACTAAACACCCCCCACATTTGTATGTAATACTTATAGAGGAATTAGAGCCATAGTGTTTTGAAGAAGCTATGTATCATTAGTATAAAAGTGAATGAGATAAAGCTATATAAGAGGAAATAAAATCTTTGAATGAGAATCATACTTATGACTTAGTAAAACTTCTTAAAGAAAAAAGGCATTGAAGAACAAATTGTTTACAAGTTAAAGACAAAATAACTTAGAACAACGGTAGAAATCTAAATTGGTTATGAAGGGTTTCGAGCAGAAGAAAAGTATCCATTTTGAAGAAATATTTTCTCCTATAGTGAAGATGTCTTCTATTTGAGTTGTTATGGGATTATAAAGTAACCTGAATTTGGAGATTGAACAACATGATGCAAAGACAATTTTCTTGCATAGTGGCTTTGTAGAGGAAATACACATGGAACAACCTGAATGGTTTAGTGTCAAAGGTAAAAAAGAAGATGTGTTAAAATTAAAGAAAAGATTGTATAATCCAAAATACGCACCGAGATAGTGGTATAAGAAGTTTAATTGTTTTATGGAGAATTATGGTTTCAGCAAGACTATGCCTCACCATTGTGTTTTTGTGAAGAAGTTTGGTGATAATAATTTTATAATTCTTTATCTTTATATGGGTGACCTATTGATTGTTGGCCAGCATGTTAATAAGTTAACAATATAAAGAAACAATTTAGTAAGTCTTTTGCAATAAAGGACTTGGGACCGACAACTGTCGTGAAGGTTTCCTATGATAGAAAAACTGGGAAGTTATGTTTATCTCAAGAACCATAATTTGAAAGGGTTCTTAAAAGATTTAACATGGGCAAAGAAAAATCTATTTTTTCTCCACTTCCAGGCCATTTCAAGCTTAGTTCCTAGCAACAGGACAAGTAGAATCTATAATAGATGAGAAGAGTTCCTTACGTTTCAACAATTGGCTGTTTGATGTACACTATGGTTTGTACAAACCTAGATATTGCTCATACAGTTGGTATAGTCAGGAAAAGAATATTAGACAATAGTGAAATGGATTCTCAGGCATCATAGAGGCACTTCTAGGGCTTGTTTATGTTTAGGTGGTGATAAACTTAGGTTACAAATGTAAACAAATGTAGATATGACAGGAGATGTTGATTTCAGAAAATCTTTATCTGAAGATTTTCCATATTTATAGGGAGAGCAGTCTTATGGTAGTCCAGAATTCAACAATGTATCTCTTTGTTTACCTCTGAAGCAAAGAATCTTGCAACCATTGAAGGTTGCAAAGAAACAAAATGGATGAAGAATTTCCTACAAGAGTTAATGTTAAATAAGATTGCTATATTATGTTTTGTGATAGTCAAAGTGTCATTTACGTGGCCAAGAATTCGATATACCATTCAAATCCAAGCATATTAATTTGAGGTATAATTGGATACGAGATATATTTGAGAAGAAAAAATTACAACTTGAGAAGATTCACATAGCAGAGGATAAGTTAGATATAATGACAATGTCGTTGCCCAAGGAGAAACTAATAGCTATAAACATATAGCAAGCACGATGGTGCACCCTACATGATCTGGATAGGGAGATTTGTTGTGTCCATCTCACTTGCGGTGCCCAAGCCTAAAGTTTATGTTAGTTTAGGTATATAAGTAATTATAAAGAAAATAATTGGGGCTAATAGAAAATTACCATTAAATTTGCTTTGAAAACAGGTGGCTCTATATATAAAGAATATAAGGAAGTAGCACCAATATTTGACTGAAGAAAAATTATGAAAAAAAAAAAGAAAAGATAGTGGTCTATTATTGAATTGGGGTTTGGGGGTGAGGGTTTTAATCTTTGATTAGATAATTGGAAGGTGATTTTAACTCTGTTTTCTCCTAAATTTAGAGAGTAAGTTCTTGACATCGCCCTCTGCATTCATATTGGTGTTGAATTTTGTTTTATCCTCTTATTATTTGTTATTTAAGATACCCAATCGTTGGAGAGACATATATTAGGCTGTTACTGTAAGCCAAGAGTTTATATTGCTAGCCTCTAATATTATATAGAGAAGAATCTTTGCTGTAATCCCATTATTAATATATTAGAAGGTTACATCAAACAACAGTCTCGTAGTTATTCTTAATTTGTTTTCAAATAAAATCTCTATTTCTTATAGTTGATTTATTGCTTTGAATTCTGTTAGTTTAATTTCTATATATTTATTTGTGGTACACATCCCATTTTAATCACACAAAGAGAGAGAAAATTAATTTTCACCTAATTTACACCTACTTGTGTGCGTTCTTTTCCTAACATTTTTAATCTATGTTTTAACTTTTTCAGATAAGCTGCCAGCACTTCAAATCACCTCTGAGCTTGTTCATACATAGCCCAAGAAAGGCAATTTAAAATAAAGCATGCCAATATATTTACATGCTAGTGGAAAATAAAGTACTAGCCTTGCAATCCTATTCTCCACAAAAGATATTTCATAACTTCTCCTGACATCTCGATAAAAAAACAACCCATATTTTCTTTGTATATTTCAGATGGGATAGTTTTCTAATAGTAGAAATAATTCACCTGATCCAAAAAAAAAAAAAATTCATTCCATAAAACTTTTTCCATTTATTAGTTCTGATAACATCTGTTTGGGTAATATCGAGCAGCTCTCCTCGAGTTCCACTTGGCCCAAGCAAAAGACCTCGAGGTCAACCCATCTCGAGCAGAGGACACGACTACTAGCACAAGGACTGGTCAAGGTCGAGGAGTCCAAGATTTGTGGAGCCCAAGCTCACTCTTCTGCTCGAGGTATTTACAGCCTCGTCAAAGCTGGTCAAGGTCGAAGTGTATTTTGGTTGGTCAAAACTCGAGCATCCTCCTGCTCGAGATCTTTGAATCCCCAGCCACGACCCAGCAACACCAGCGACAGCGTGACGGGAAGACAAGATTCGAGCACTGCTAACTTGGAACAGTTAAATTTCCCCCTTTCGACGATCCAGTGCGCCGATCGGTGTCTGACCGACACCCCATGTGATACGGCGTGGCCCCTGTTACCGATGGCCGGCACACGCCCCTACATTGTCATCATTTCACGCGCACATGCCCGACACTATGATCAAATTATGTGAACCCACGCCAAGCAGACAGTCACACATTCCCAGGGAATATCACGCTAATCCCGGCTGTCAGAGGGCCCAGGGGCCATGGACGCGGGAACTACTGCTCCCGAAGAACAGAGGGCAGGAAAACGGAAGTATAAAGGGTAAATTGAAGGAAAGGCAGGGGGTTCAAGAATTAGGCACAGGTTTTTTTTTCTTCTTATTTTTCATCTCCACTCTGATTTTTCCAGGGGATTTATTATCGCAAAGGGAGAACAAAAAGACTTCTTCCATTCTTCCGATCTCTCCAACTAAGAGGGATACAGAAAGAACAACCCGATTACTGACTTGAGAGTCAGAGGGTTTTCGCCGGAACAACACCCGGCGACCCCTGACCATATTTTCTGTGAGTACAGGTCCGAGAGACTTCCGTTCCGGCAAAGACAGAGAGATTGATATTGGAAAACAGACCTACTCGAGCTCGAGCTTACTGCGAGCAGGAGGTTTCAACACTATTTGAGGGCACGCAGAAAAACCGCATCAATATTTTTGGCGCCATCTGTAGGGATTGGTGACCTTGAGGGAAGTGACCAATGAGGCTCAGAATAGAGAGATCCAGGAAAGAATGGATCGGATGGAGAAACAAATGGAAACTCTGACCTCCATATTACAAGAACTTAGGGATGGACAGAGGAAAGCATGTAATGACGTCCCTGAATCCAGCCGCGGGAATGCCCCCGTCAGGGAACATGTGGGGGATGAAGCCCAGAGACCTAGGGCACCAAATGTTGCCGGGAGGGAAGAGACGAATCTCGAAGAAAGGGGGCCCTGTCAGCACTTGCAGGATACAGCACCAACCTCCCGCGCAGAGGAGCTGGAGGGGGAGGTGCGTAGGTTGTCACAAGTTGTGGAGGACCTTTGGGGAAACGAAAAAAGCCCAAGTTGGAGGATAACGCTGGACAACGAGTCCTCACTCTCAACGGAGATCATGGGTGTCACGATCCCACGTGACTTCCGTTTCCCAGACTTAAATTCAGGGAAGAGTGATCCGTTGGTGCACATAGAACGGTTCAACGACATGACAGGGGTACAGGGCCTGTCAGCAGCCCAAAGATGCAGGGCCTTCTCGCTCACTCTTAAGGGAAGGGAAAGAGAATGGTACCGCAGGCTGCCGCCGGGAAGCATCCTGAGCTTTGAACAGATGTGTAGGAAATTTGCAGAGCAGTTTCGGGGTGCAGTAACCCCCGAAGATGATATGATGGAGCTGTCGAAAATAAGACAGAGGGAGGGAGAACCCCTCCCAGAATTTGTCAAGAGATACCACAGGTCGGTTCTAAATCTGGGTGCGTTTAACCATCCCCAAGCATTGAGGGGGTTGAAGGACGAAGTCAGAATGGGGAGACCGTGGTATAAGCAGGTGAAAATGGACATGGTCATTGAAGAGGAAAAAGGCTTCGAAGTTGAGAAGTGAACAGGGCAGCGGACCCAAGAGAAAAGAAAAAGGAGGTCCTGCCCGAGGAGCATTGACTTCGAAAGTGCTGAGGGACCGGGTTATTCCCTACAACCCTTACCAGAGAGCTCCCCAGCCACGGATAATCCCCTTGCCACTCTGCAGGTCTCCAGGCCGGGATCGCAGGGAGTACAGGCGTCACGACGACCACCCATCCCTCAACCAACCACCAAGCAGACCTGTGATGAACCACAACAGAGCAGACCGTCCGTTACCTCCCCCACCAAGAAGTTTCCCAAGGGATCGGGCGATATAGGTAGTGGAGCAGAGCCCCGTCTACGGGCAATACACAAGATTGAAGGTATCTTTCGAAGAGATACTGCAAGTGGCAGAGGGGCGAGGACTGTTGAGCCCCCCAACACCGATGGCCAAGTCGGCTAGTAAACGAGACAAGGGACTATTTTGTCGCTTCCATGGTGACCACGGCCATTCAACGTCACAATGCCGAGATTTGAAGAACCAGGTGGAAGATTTGGTTAGAAACTGGTATTTGGATGAATTCATTAAAAGAGGACATCCGATTTTTGAGCAACAACAGGAGGAAGATGACCGAGCTTATGAAATAGACTTGGAACCACCGGCTACAAGGGTGATTTCAGGAGGGCCCACGATGGCAGGAAATTCGAACAGAGCCCGAAAGAACTATTGTAGATATGCCGCTGCCGGTCGAGAGGTTCTGTTCGCCGCACTTGCTGTAAAAAAGGCTAGGATACGGCAAGTGCCCATCATGTGGACAGAGGAGGATGAAGAAGGGGTGCAGTACCCCCATGAGGATGCCTTGGTCTTAAAGGCGAGCATTGCCAATAAGGAGGTCGATCGGATATTGGTGGACTCGGGAAGCTCGGTGGACATTCTCTTCAAATCCACACTTGAGGATTTAGGAATAGCAGGAGCGAGCCTCGAGCAGATGAGCACTTCCTTGAAAGGATTCGGGGGAGGGAAGTTGATACCTCTGGGAATCATCAAACTCGTTGTGACCATGGGCTCGAGGCCTTTTGAAAAGAATATGATGTTAGACTTTGTGATGGTGGATGAAGCCAGCCCATACCAAGCAATACTAGGGAGGCCGTTCATGAGGATCAGCCAATCTGTGCTATCCACCCACTACTTAGCCCTGAACTATCGAGTAAATGGGGCTGTATGGGTTATAAAAGGCAGCCAGAGGGTCGCAAGGAGCTGCTACGCTGTGGCAGCCAAGGAAACCATGCAGATAACCTCAATGGACTCAAGAGGGGAGTCAAAGAATGGTAGACAGGAACTTGTCGAAGAATTAGAAAAAGTTGAAGTATGGCAAAACAACCCGAGAAGAAGGTCGGGATCGGCTCGAGCATTAGCGAGCAGCTAAGGAAAAATCTGGTCGAGTGCTTGCAAGCACATTCTGACATGTTTGCTTGGACGCACGAGGACATGCCTGGGATTAACCCCGAGGTGGCATGTCACAGGTTGGCGATAAAGAAGGGCGCTAAGCCAGTGAGGCAGAAGAGGAGGTGCGTCAATCAAGAGAGATACGAGGCCATAAATTGCGAGGTGGAGAAGCTGCTGAAAGCAGGATTCATAAGGGAGGTCTCCTACCCCGAATGGATCTCAAACGTGGTACTTGTAAAGAAGGCAAGTGGGAAATGGAGAATGTGCGTAGATTTCACAGATGTGAACAAAGCTTGCCCTAAAGATAGCTTTCCGTTGCCAAAGATAGACCAATTGGTGGATTCTACGGCGGGGCACGGACTGCTTAGTTTCATGGATACATTCGCAGGTTATAACCAAATTCCCATGCATCGATCAGACGAGGAGTGCACAGCTTTCATCACCAACTAGGGCCTGTTTTGCTATAAGGTTATGCCCTTCGGCCTGAAGAATGCGGGGGCAACATACCAGAGGCTGGTAAACAAGGTCTTCAAGACATTGATTGGTCGAATGATGGAGGTGTACGTGGACGACATGATCACCAAGTCGAAGGACGCAGAGGAGCATGTAAGGCATTTAGAGGAGACCTTTGCACTCTTAAGAAAGTAACCCAGAGAAGTGTGCCTTTAGGGTTGGCGCAGGAAAATTCTTAGGCTTCATGGTCAGTCATAGAGGGATCGAGGCCAATCTGGAGAAGATAAGAGCAGTGGTGGAAATGAAGTCTCCCCGTACCCTCAAGGAGATATAAAGTCTCACCGAAAAATTGGCATCCCTCAATACGTTCATATCTCGGGCCACGGATAAATGCCGAGTCTTTTTCCAGGAAATGAGGAAAGGCAGGAAGACAAAGTGGACGCCAGAATGTGAAGCGGCTTTCCAACAGTTGAAAGAATACTTGCTGAAAGCGCCGTTATTGTCTACACCTCGAGCAGGGGAGGTATTGTTTCTGTATTTAGCTGTGTCCCAATGGGCAACGAGCTCGGTTCTGGTAAAGGAGGAATTAGGGGTGCAGTACCCCGTCTATTATACGAGCAGAGCTTTGCTGGAAGCTAAAACTCGATATCCATTGATGGAGAAATGGGCATTGGCCCTGGTGGCGGTAGCTAGAAAGCTGAGGCCTTATTTCCAAGCACACTCAGCCCCTTCCACAATCATTTTCATCACCACAAAATCCTCACCCACCACCATATTTTTCAACCCAATCTACAAAATTAACCCATGAATCATTATTTGACGCATTTGATTTTGATTACTTAGTTTAGGGTTTCAAAATACAAACCCCTAAATCATATTTGAAAACAAACCCAATTAACTAATGAAACCCAGAGCCCATAATACTAAACTTGGAAGGAACTAAGAGGTGGCGGCTGCAAGTTATGGGCCGTGGCATGGAAAGCTACGTTGCGAAAGGAAGTATGTGACGAACCAGAGTCGCGCAATGGCAATCGCGATAGTTGATATTCTTCATTTGCTAATATGAAGATCAAGAAGAAACTGAGAAGAAGAAGAAGAGAAGTAATGAAGAAGAAGAAGTGAAACAGAGACGAAGAAGAAGAAAAGGAAAACGGAAGAAAAAAAAAAGGAGACAAAATTAAGAGAATTTCTGAATTAAGAGATGGTAATGCAATTATGAATACAAACTTGCAATGTGCAATTACATCTATAATCATTCAATAAGTCCACATTGAAGTGATAAATAAAATTATCCATGTAATTACAAAAAGACTAATTTGAGATAGTACTTCCAGGGAAGCCATTTGAAAATTGAATGCAGGTCACGATCACAAGCGAAATGCCACCATCGAAGCCTGAAATTACAGAATAGTTTATAATCAACTATATATGTACTAGAAAGAAAATTTCATTTCAAAGTGAAGATGAAAACAAATGATATTAGTAATTCATAAAACGAGCAAAAACCTTAAAACTAGAAAGAAAATTTCATTTCAAAGAAGCTAGAAAAGATCATCTATATATGTACTTATCACCCAATGTTTATACCAAAAGATGTAAGCAATTACACTGAGTGAAGAGACATTAATTTCACCAAATTTCATTTAGAAAATGGAAACCCACAACAAATATATTAATTTGGAGAGTTATTATTATTATTTTTTTGATAAAGGAGAGTTAGTTAAATCAAATGAAAATAGAAATTATATACATTAATTTAAAGAGTTAAGTTAAGAAAAGATGGATATGTAATGATCACAATCGAAATTCTCATGATTAAATATCCTCGTTTGTAACATTAATGAGAATCTTTTGTCAATCTGGTGTCCTTTAAGAGAACAATTAAAAAAGAAAAAAAAAAGAAATAACCTACAGCTATTAATTCATTAGAACACAAAAACATATATGAAGGAAAAGATCAAATAAAGAAAAGAACAAAAGACTTTGAATTCCTACCCGAGAAAGCTCTCATTCATCAGAGCCAACTATTTATACTTGGAGTATACGTCACTGTTCACATATGTGATGTTGTTCACGAATATGGTACTATTTACGTGAAGTAGTGAGAGCTAATCTCAATAGTCTATGGTAAATAACAAAGATTGATATGTGAAGCAAATATGTCAAGATAGAAATTTTCAAGTCCAAAGAAAATTGAAGTAGAAAAATTTGATGGGAAAATAATCTTTGGCTTGTACCAAATGGAAGTCAAGGATGTATTGATTCAATCTGGTTTACATAAGGCACTGAAGGGGAAGCCATCCACTATGTCTAATAGTGACTCTAGAAAAGTTAGTATGAGCGATGAATATTGGTAAAAGTTGGATGATAGAGCTACAAGCGCTATACAACTGTATTTAGTAAAAAATATTCTTGCAAATGTAGGAAATATTCCTATGGAGAAAGAACAAAAAATATTCTTTATTGTCAAAAGAAAGAAGACTGAGTGGCAAAAGTACTAAAACTACATATGTCTCAGCTTTGGCAGTTGAAGGAATTGGAAGAAATATAATTATAAGAAAAAAGGAGTCTAATGAGGATGTGGACAATCGAGGCACCTAAAAAGAGATTGTCATAGAAAAAATAGAGCAGGGTTGACAAGTGGCTCTAGATTAAATACTAATAGCATTGTTAGTGGTAAGTCTCTCATCATCGTAGGAGACGATGATTCCTTGTAAAATAGATGATGATGACATCCTCATGGTATGCCGCTAGTGTCATGAAAGGGAATGTGTTACTGCTAGCAGATCCACAAAATTTGTACATAAGGCATGGATGGCATTGATGCTGGGTGTTGGTGGAATTTATTTCAATGGCTGAAAAATTTTTAAGAAAGCCAACATGAAAGTTGCGTCATAATTTAGCGGGATATTTTGACATGTGTATTCTAAGAGAGTATACTCTTCATGGTGGAGTTTGATAATTCTTTATATTGATTATTATGATTATTGGCAAAGTAGAAAGGATGGTGTGGAAATTAGTTAATTATCAATCAAATCTCCAAATAGGAGAATATCGTGGGTGGCTTAGCAACCACCACCATTTTTGAATTCAAAGATGGTGGCTCAGCCAGCTAACATCATTGAACAATGAAAAATTATTACAACCATTCTCTTAGGAATAATTCTCTTACCTAAATTTTAAATACACACAATTTCTCACTAAACTCTAAAAGCTTTATAGTTTAAACTTCCAAACTTTAAACTCATCTCTTTCCTCTTTTTATAGCCAAAAATTAGGTATTAAAGTATTTTTTTTCCTTCACATGGGTGGCACAATGACTCACGTTTTTCTTCTGTTTTGGAGTTTTCTATGTAAATCTTATGTTGTGAGATTGCTATTATTCTCCACTTATTTTTTCTATTAGTTGTTGTTTGATAAATTTACTTGGAGTGATCTTGGAGGAAGCTTAATTTTACGACAACATTTTCATTTAAAGAAGATAAATGATAATGATAAGCAATTGTTTATCTTATTTTTCATTTTTTTCCTTTTCTTTTTAGATAATAAACTCACTAGCAGTTTTTTTTTTAAAACTAATTTCAGACTTAAAAAGGAGATTTAAAATGAGAGGATTTTGTTCCCGCGAGTTATGGAATTCTTTTTTTTTTTTTGAAAGTGGAAAACTATTTTATAGACCCGTAATGTACAATAATTTATTATTGTTATACTAGATGTTGTGGTTTTTTTCATATCTACTTTATATATTTTTTTTATTTTAGTTGATCATATATGGAAATGACTAATTTTATTTTTTTTTAATTTCAATAAAATTACTTAGAAATCACTGGAGTGGCTAATAATTGGTTAAATTATTATAAAATAATAAAAAACATAGCACCATGAACTAAAATATGAAAAGTTTAAAATGACTAATAGTCAAATAGTATGAAAGGCCAAAAGTAAAATTTGCCATACATTCAATACAAATGGTCGCAATGCTTATATCATCTACCTTTTATATAGAAGAGAGTTTCAATTGATGAAATATAAGAACTTGCCCTTGGTAGATGCAATTTGGAAATACTATGTACTTAATACTAACGCATCTTAAATTCATTGCAGATTTTTGCATAATCATGGGTACTGGAAAAGAGGGAAAAAGCTATTGTGAAGGGAAAAGTACTTTACACGTTAAGATTATCCTCAAGCCAGACGAATGTATCGACTCCTGAATAAAATCCACCGTCACTTAGCACAAAATGTTCAACTTCGATACACACTATGGTCATCCCCTCAAAATCTTTCCAAATTGTCACAGACACCTAAACCTGTACCATCGCGTACACTACGTTTATCGCCCAAAAAAGTAGAATTGGTAATTTGTGGGTTTGGTTTAGATTTTTGTAAACCTAGGTTGAAGCTTATGTATTTAAAAACAAGTTCAAGTTTTTTGAAAATCTAGCCAATCTTCAGCGCGCCGAGCTAGGCCAAGAGCTTTTATCAAAATTTTTAAATAAAATTTTAAAAAAATTATAAATTAAAAAAATACTTAAATTATATATAATTATTTAATTCATAATTATTTAACATATAAAACATTAGCAATACAATATAATAAACTACAAATACTAATATCAAAAATAAATTAATGTAATATTTACAGATAAAAAGTATTATAATTTCATATTTGTTGAAAATCTTAATTCACAAACATGTAATGCAATTAAAAAATCAACACTGATATTTCCTAATCAAATATGAAAAAAGATTGTTGCAAATTGTAGCTATGCCCTAAATAAATAAACAAGCAAAAGAAGAATTGCAACTTTATAATCAATTACTATGTGTGTGTGTGTATCTATATATTCAAAATTAATGCAGAAATTAAAAAAAATTTCAAGAAATGAAAAATATCAAAACTGCACTTTCTAGAGAGGGTTCGTTGCTATTGCCGTGCTGCGTCCATGCGTTGCGGTGTAGCTGCTACCGGTGCTTGGTTCGACGCGTGCTGGCCTTGCGACTTGCGTGGCTGCCTGCTGCAGTTTTTTTTACTCGCGTTGCAGCGTGATTGGCTCGTGACGATTGGTGGCGATGATGGTTGTGAGGGTGTGGCTGTTTGCTGTTGACAATAGGCGGCTGGTATGGTGTCTGCCATGCTTATGTTTTGTTTTACTTGCTTCATGGTTAGGGAATAAGGATACAATATTTGATTTTGATTTTTTAAATTTTTTTGTTTTGTTTTCTTTTTTATTATTTGAATTTTTTTATTTTATGTTTTGTATCAAATCCATGGCCAAAATCCATTATGTATGAATTTTAAATTTTATGGGACTGTTTGTATTCTAGCTTTATCTACATCATTATCTGGACATTGAGACTTGGAAAGTTTGTCACCCTTTGTTATTGGTGCTTTTCCAGGAGCACAAGACTGTAGCTTAAACATTTTCATAACACGATCAGTATAGGTCCTTTGAGACAATCTTAGAACTCCTCTAGATCTGTCACGAAGAATCTCTATCCCTAATACATAATGGGCTTCACCGAGATCCTTCATATCAAACTTGTATGACAATATCTGTTTTGTCTCAAGTAATAAATCAGTGTCACTAACAGCGAGCAATATATCATCTACATAAAGCACCAAAATGATGTATCTGCTCCCACTGATCTTCAAGTATATACACTGATCAACAATGTTCTCCTGAAATCCAAAAGAGGTGACAATATCATGAAATTTCAAATACCACTGTCTGGACGCTTGTTTAAGTCCATAAATAGACTTTTTAAGCTTACACGCCATGTTTTCTTTGCCAAGCTCAACAAAGCCATCAGGTTGCACCATATACACATCTTTAGACAAGCTTCCATTAAGAAAAGCTGTCTTCACATCCATCTAATGTAATTCTAAATTAAAATGAGCTACAAATGTCATGATAATACGGAATGAGTCTTTGGTAGAAACAGGAGAGTAGATTTTTGTATAATCAATACCTTCTCTCTGACTGAAACCCTTGGCCACAAGTCTGGCCTTGTATCTTTCCACCTGACCTCTGGCATCTCTTTTGGTTTTAAAAATCCATTTGCAACCAATTGGCCTGCATCCATCTGGTAATTCAACTAAGTCCCAAACCCCATTGTGATACATGGATGCCATCTCCTCCTGCATGGCATGTGTCCAAAATGAAGATTCTGTACAACTGATGGCTTCCTGAAAGGTAACAGGGTCAGATGATAAATCACCATCAATATCATGTTCCTGCAAGTAAACCACATAATCATCAGAAATTGCAGATCTCCGGACCCTTTCGGATCTTCTCAATCGCACATCAGTGACATCATCCTCCACAGCCATAGGCTCTAAAATATGATGAGGTTCAGGATCAAGAGAATGAACATCAATACGTGGTAATCCCATTGCAGAAGCTGGATAAGATAGGACAGACAAAATTACAAGTTCTTCTCTTAATGTGAGATTGTGAGGCTCAGTACTCCCACTATTCTGGTCATTCTCAAAATAAATGGCACGATCAGACTCAATGATTCTGGTAGTATGGGAAGGACAATAAAACCTAGAACCCCTTGAGCCTATACAATAGCCAATAAAATGACCACTAATAGTCTTCGGATCAAGTTTCCTTGATTGTGGATTATAAGGCCTCACTTCTGCTCTGTATCCCCAGACATGAAAGTGACGAAGACTAGGCTTCTTTCCCAACTATAATTGATAAGGAGTTTGGGCACTGACTTACTAGGTACCTAATTCAAAATATAAGCAGCAGTTTTCAAGGCTTCACCCCACAAAAAATCTGGTAAGGTGGAGTTGCTCAACATGCATCGCACCATGTCAAGAAGGGTACGATTTCTTCTTTCTGCAATTCCATTCTATTCAGAAGTCCCAGGCATTGTGTACTGAGCTTCTATTCCACATTCCTGAAGAAATCTAGCAAAAGGTCCAGGATTACGCCCAGTTTCATCATATCGCCCATAGTATTCACCACCTCTATCTGATCTCACTGATTTAATCCTTTTACCCTTTTGGAGCTCAACATTAGCCTTAAAGACTTGAAAAACAGACAAGGATTCAGCCTTTTCAGTAAGAAGCTCAACATGACAATAACGAGAAAAGTCATCGATGAATGTGATGAAGTACTTATAACCACCTATAGCAGCAGGAGTGAACGGCCCACATATGTCTGTATGTATCAACTCCGAACTCGCTGACTTCTCCGAATTCTCTCTTTCTAGTTTTGACGATAGAATTTGCCTTTGACACAATCAACACAAGTGTCAAAATCAGAAAAGTCTAGATTATGGAGAATGCCATCTTTAATGAGTCTTTCTATCCTCTGTTTAGAAATGTAACCTAACCGTTTATGCCACAACATAGAGGAATTTTCATAAACCCTTTTACTATTAGAGCTAAAAACATTCATAATATGAGCATTGGATGATGATTCAGCAGCATAAGGAAATAAATCAATCATATATAAGCCATCATATAGAGTGCCAGAACCAACTAGCTCTGAATTGCGGAATAAGTAAACTTTTCTGTCACCAAACTGAAAAGTATAGCCACATCTATCCAAAAGAGATACAGATACCAAGTTTCTTCTAATAGAAGGAATATAAGCTGTATCTAATATATCCAAAAATTGGCTTGTTGCTAAGTGTAGTCTGACAATTCCTATGCTTTCAACTTTGGCCTTTACTCCATTGCCCATATGTACAATTAGCTCTCCTTCATTGGGCTCCCTCCTGCTTTTGAATTCCTGTAAGGAATTTGTTATATTAATAGTTGCACCAGTATCCAACCACCAAGTATTTTTTTATTATTATTTAATCCCAAAAATCATTGTGCTACTATTCCTATGAATGAGGATTTAAGGAATTTTATAACACCATTTTCTATCAAATCCATTAAATACAAGTGCAATTTTCATAGATTTTACCCAATCTGTTATAATTTTACATTTATCTTTAGAGCAATCTATATCCAACAATATCCCATCATAGTTGATTGACCTTTCTTTATATTCTCTTGGAGTTTTATATTCTCTTTTAGATTTGTTAGTCTTAAAATATTAACTTTGTTGTCTTTCATATGTCGGTATCTCTTCACTAACATAAGAAGCTCTGTTACTAGATTCACCTTGTTTAAAGACTCTTCGCTTTCTTTCATTCATCTTTAGATATTCGATTTTTCTCTAAGCCTTTATTTATTAGGCAGAGTTTATACATAATAAATCCTTATATCCTAATAGCATATTATTAAAATGATGATTCTTACTTCTGATTCTTTTATTGATCCAATTGTATTGATTTTTCTGTTTAACAGATAAAAGTCTATTATAATCTATCACAAAATTATCATGATAATCGTCAATCAAATTAATATTTCATTATTTCCACGAAAAATTATTTCTTGAAACTTCTATTCTTATTTTATCTAATAAAAGTGAATCTATGTTTAAATTTCGATTTTTTATTATTTGAGTTCTCCAATTATGAACTTATGAGCTTTTAATAAATACAGTTGCTTTAACTATTTAATATCTAAATTTCTTCTTTCAAAAGAATAATACTATATATGTGTAGTAATATTACTCATCATTGTTAGGGATGGCAACTCAACCCGGACCCGGCCCGGACCCGGACGAACCCGGATTTTCCGGACCTGGTTCAACCCGCACCGGATTAATTTTTTTTCCGGAATCCGGATACGAAAATGGGAACCCGGATATTTCCGGGTTCAGGTCCGGGTTTAAGTGTTCCGGAAATCCGAACCCGGACCCGGATTTATTTATTTATATATTAATTTTTTAAAAATATTTAATATAAATATAAATATATATATATATATTTTTAGTCAAAAAAATTATTTTTTAAATTGTAAATAATTATTTTTTATTTTAATTTAAATAATTTTTAACAAATCCGGGTTTAAAACCCGGAATCCGGAAATCCGGATTTTTCCGGGTTAAACCCGGACCGGACCCGGATTGAAAAAACCCGGGTTTTAATCCGGATCCGGATCCGGAAAGACCAAACCCGGACCCGGACCCGGAAATTGCCATCCCTAATCATTGTTTGATTATTAATCATTAAATGATTTTTTTAAAATCACCTAATACATAAATAATAGATTTTATTTTTAATTTTTGAACCAATTTGCAGAAATCCAAAAACCCAAGACAAACAAAAATTGATAAAGGGTGTAAATGATTAATCTTTAATATTTTAGAAAATTTTTACAATTTTGATAAATCAAAGTGCACAGTTTTGTGCTTAGTGTTGTGCTAAGTATGATAAGAATGCCTTCTTTTCTAACAAAATAGTCATGTCAGGAAAAATATACTATATGGTTTATGGGTTCGAAACATATGTAAGAGTTGTGAGTGTTGGAGTACCCAAGAAAAATGCATGGCTTGGAACATTATTCTAATTTATAATGGTTTTATGATCGAAGCCAAGGATAGGAGAGACACCCAAATACTTTAATTTAGAATAATTATTCCGAGAATAAAACAAGCATTCAAATGGGGATTTATTATCAAGAATGGATGTAGGAAGTCGATTGATGAGATAAACTACAGTATTAAAGGCATAAGGCCAAAAAGAAAGAGGAAGAGATGCATAATGTAAAAGAGTGTAGCTTGTTTCCGTGAGTTTGAAAAGTAGAGTACATGCATTTGGTAAATTTTAGTACGAAAGTATTGTTTTATTATATAATGACTAAAATAGATCTAAATTTAAATTTCCCTTTATTTGAGATTATATTTAATAAATTGTTAGAAAGGTCCTTTTTTTTTATAGGACTTAAGGCTAAATTAGGTTTGATTTTTATTAATTGAATCAAAAGATATAGTAATCCTTACCTACAATTCGAGAGGTAGATCAATCTCTCCCAAAACTCTCTATGACTCGTAATGCTAGACAAAACTTAAACTCCTTAATCTTTGATTTATACCTAAACCTTAATTAGTGAATAAGTAAAATTACTAAATTGCCCTTACCCCTTTATATTTGAACCTAACATATCCGTCTAACATTACTCCCCTCCCAAAAATACACCTTGTGCTCAATGTAG
The DNA here is from genome assembly GCA_025617385.1 of Murraya koenigii. NCBI lineage: Eukaryota > Viridiplantae > Streptophyta > Magnoliopsida > Sapindales > Rutaceae > Murraya > Murraya koenigii. Next base: position 23,980,119 of record CM046812.1, read on the forward strand.
AATCCTAGAAATCGATATTATGTGGTTCGGTGTAAAGCCCACTATTGATTAAGCGAGACCTCAGCTACATCCAAATGGAGATGTTCTTCCTCCACCCCCACTTCTTCTTCGGATCCTTCCCTGCATTCTTCCTCATCACATACAGTCAGGACTTGTAGTGATTTATCTTTACATCGATTATCTAGTGAGAATTTATCGTCACATCGAAAACACCCTTCTGCCCTCTTGTCTAGTATCTCTGTCTAAGTGAGGCGTTTAAGTTCACCCTTAATTGTGCCCTACTAACCCAATCCCTTTGGGAATCTCTCTGTAACCCAACCATTTGCATTGTTTAATCTCCAAATAGTGTGCTTTGGGAATCTCGAGAAACTTTGAGGTCTGATTTTCCTATCCTACCAATAGTGAGCTGTTTCGATATGAAATCTGACTGAATTACTTATAGTAACCCTTTCTGCTACATTCTTATCCTTAATCATATGTACCAACTCCATTGTCTACCCTAACCATTTAGACTTAGCAAACACAGTGCGGCTCAAATTTTCGGCTTCAGTCTCTTCATAAAATTCCCTTACAATACCGCCTCTGAAATTCTCACTAGACTCTTAATAATAACTCAAAATTCTCCCTACACTCCATGATCGTTCTCTCCTGGGTAAAGGCAAAAAAATTTTCATGCAAATCTTCTTCTTGAGTAGCTCAAAACCTCTCCAACAGCCAGTCTTTAAATTCACCCTATGACATCAATGATTTTTATTGTTTTCACCGCTGGAACCACACAAGCGTCTTTCCCTCCAAACATAACGCTGCTACTGCTAGTTTTTCTTTCTCTGAGAGCTCATTGATGACGAAATAACACTATACCCTATAAACCCATCCATAGGCGTCTTAACCTTCGAAAATGGGCATTTTCAGTTTCCTTACATTAGAATCTGCCCCAAATGAAGTTAGCGTCGCCTAATTACACGCCACTAGAAGACTTCAGCCCTCAAATCTACTCTAATTTCTGTAAATCCCAAAGGCCCAACCAATAATTCTCCTTACCCAGCCTTATATTAAGTTGAAATCCTTTGCCAACTGTATTCCAGTTATAACCACTCCCCCTCTCGCCAAAAACCCCTTCTTATGGCTATCCGCCTATAAATTTGACCTATCTAAACCCAAAACCGACCTGCCCATGCCATAAATCCAGCCTACCCAGGTCATGCATCACTCATAAAAGACACTAAGTTGTTAAGCCCTATTACCCCAAATCCTGTACGTCCCATGGCAGCACCGAAATGCTGATTGTCGACCTTAAGCTGCCTTATCCAGCTGCATAACCCTCAGGTCCACCACACCCTATACCGTCACCGACCATAGGTTATGTTACGCAAGCCCTTTCCTCTACTGCGCGGCTGTGGCCTGTCAATGTTGCTGGTGGTGGGTTGAGGTAGAGTTTTGTGAATTTCAAGAAGCTATAAAGCCTTTTTGAGCATCTTCCTTGAGATCTCCTTATCCTATATCAGAACACTTTTTCACTTTTTTTTGCTATCACAATAAACTGCCATAGATCAAAAGTGAGTCCAGGCTTAGTGCTTCCGCCTATCCGCCAGCCGTTACCAGCTGTTCACCACTCCTCCCTTCTATGCTCCGTGGGTCCTTTGTTACCCAATTCCCTTAAACACGGAATTGCTCCTAGTCTTTACCCAAGAGATGTCCCTGAGACTCTGGCCTTAAGGGATGAAAATTGTTGTTGAATGGTATTAAATCGCTTATCGATAATAGTCTTGAGCGATCCAACATCTCTTCAAGCATGTCCATTTTCTTCGCTGCCATTATCCTAGTATGCTCTTATACCAATTTGATAAGACTTAGGGCTAAATTAGGGTTGATTTTTATTAATTGAATCAAAAGATAAAACAGTCCTGACCTATAATTCGAGAGGTAGTTCAATCTCGCCCAAAACTCTTTATGATTCCTAATTCTAGAGAAAACTCATCATAACTCTAAATGACTCCTTAATCTCCTATTTATACCTAAACCCTAATTAGTGAATGAGAAAAATTACTAAACTGCCCATGCCCCTTTATATTTGCACCTACCATAGGTTTTCATCGATTTAACATTTTTTAAATATATAAATTACATAAAGTGAAAAAAACCCAATTAAATAAAATATATTCAACTTTATTATTACAAAAAATATGATAAAAAAATCATACTTATACATAATCTAAATAAAATAAAAAGTAATGTTTATTATATTCAAATTAAATTGATATTAGAGAGAACATGTAGAAGTTATGGCAGTAATTTAATTATAGTGATAATATGAGATCTAATTATTTATATATTAGAGTTTATGCAAAAGTAAAATATAACTATCTTTTTGTTAAAAATACTAAGAGTTTAATAGGAATTTTTAAAAAGTAGTGACTAATTTAATAAGCTGGTTATAAAAAGCAACTCACACTTGCTTTTAAAAGCTGCTATCCAAATGGAGAAAATTATGAAATAAGCTACTTTTACGAAATTTTCCAACACTATTTTTGTCAAAAATTATGAAATAAATAGTTTGTTAAGTTTCAACCTTAATCCTAAACGGGCCCATAAGGCTCATAATGAACTAAAATTCTGATAAATTCTGCCATTGGATTGGCTGAAATCACTCTACACGTACAATCTATAGTCTTTCAATTGTAATTATAGGCACTATCAATTAGTATTACATAGAAGAAATCGATTATAGATACTAATACAATTAAATTTTATCTTCATAGACAAACTTCGGATTACGATTTCAGGTAAGATTGGTTCATAAAGATCATATGAATCTTTATTGTTCCCTAGGATTGGCTTTATACTTTTTTTGCGTAACTTAAAAATTAGATTTTGATTTGAATCATTAGCTGAAATACTCAAATTAGTCTGTTAATACATTTTAGTAATTATACATTTAACCGGATGGATAAGCTCACACTAACGCATCAATTTGGGATCCAATTCGGGATTTTCCTTTGGAGGTATTAGGGAAGAATTTTGGAACTAAGGAATGAGGGGATGCCATGGGAGAAATGACATCTAAAACTATTAAGGTTAGCTTGGATAAAACTTCAGCTAAAGGCTACATAAGATCTTTCCTGTCGTCTAATTTGGTTACATATGCATATATTTATGACAAAGGCAAAGTAATTTGGTTACATAATGCATATATTTATGACAAAGGCAAAGTAATTTAAATGCATGTATTTCCAATTAAATATTTTTAATTGTTCAAATCGCAATGGCGGACTTTATAGGACAGTAGAAAGTTAAATCAATAGTGCAGTATTAATTTATGTTTTTCTTATCCTTTTAAAAGGTAGGACAATAGAAAGTCCAAATCAATTTATGATTATAATACGTGTGACCTGAGAACTATAATTACTCTCTACCCATTAAAGACCTACATTCTATCAGATACATTAAATCCTAAATTACCAAAAACCTAATTAGATCACTTTTAATTAGGCTTAACCCTATATAACAATCCATAATACATAATTATTTACATATATGCTCAATATTGGATTAAGGATCCAATATTATTGGATTAAATATCCAACAATCTCTCACTTGGGCTATTTGTAAAACCTTATAATTATGTTTTGCTAGAAGAAATAACTATATGAGCTTAACCTTACTGTCATTACCAAAATATATCTAAGACTAATCTGGTCTATCAATCATATCAATATAAGATCAAAGCGGCCTTTGTTACAACTATCGTAACTCAACCTATTAATAGTCACAGTGCCAAAACAATTGAATGATATAGATTATGATGTGGATGTGTAGCATAAAAATTTCATGCAATTATAGATGTAGAAAATAAGATCAAACTTTACTAAAATCAGAGTGTGAATAAGCCAAAACTTTATTTATGCAGAAAATAACCATAAACTTAAATAATTAAAAAATGTTTGTACATGAGAGCATATAAAATTACAAACTCCCACTAAAACTAAATATCCTTAAATGACACGATACTCATACTAGTAGTGTACTTATGAAACATTTTTTATGACGTTCTCTTAGTAAGCAGATCTACAATTATGGAGTTTTTGCCAATGTGCTTTATAGATAAATGTCCACTCTAAACTATTTTTTTAACAACTAGGAACTTAATGTTTATGTGCTTTGACTTTATCAAGCTTCTTTTGTTATTGGAATATAGCACTGCTGATTAATTGTCACATAATAACTGAAACGATCTATCAATACTATCTACTATGCACAACCCTGTGACAAAATTCTGCAACAATATTCTCTAATTCAATGCCTTATAATATACTATAAATTCTACTGCCATCTTAAAAAAGGCTATAAAAGATTGTTTAGCACTCTTCTAAGAAGCAACACCTTCAACTAGCATTTAGATGCAGCCCATCGTCGACTTCATACTATCTTGGCATTCAGCAAAATCAGAGTCAATATACCCAATAATCTCAAGTAAATCCGACCTCCGATACATGAGGCATATAGACTTTTGTTTTCTATAAGTACCGCAAAACTCGTTTACTTGCCTTCTAATGGTCTACTCTTGGATTACTTAAATATCTACCCAATATCCTAGTAATGTATGCAATATATAGTCACGTACAAACTTGAGCATATATTAGACTTCCTAAAGCTGATGCACAAGGAATCTTCTATATCTCCTTTTCTTCAAAATCATTCTTAAGTAATTGATTGAGACTAAACTTAGCACCTTTAGCCATAGGGGTATCACCTGATTTACAATCTTGCATGCTATTTCTCTTGAGAACTTTTTCGATATAGTTCTTTTGTGATAATATATGAATACTCCTAGAGTGATCCCGGTGTATCTGTATGCCTAATACAAAAGAAGCGTCACCAAGATATTTCATCTTACAATTCTTAACTTAAAATTTCTTGGTTTCATACAATAAGCTTATATCGTTTCTGGTAAGCAAAATTTCATTGACATATAAAGCCAAAAAAATATACTTACTCCCATAGAACTTATGATATATGCAATCATCAGCTAAATTCATCTCAAAACCGAATGGGATGATCACTTGAAATACCATTATAGAGATGCTTGCTTGACCCTATAGATGGATTTCTTAAGTTTGCAAACCACATTATTTAGGTCTTCTGACTCAAATTTTTCTAACTGCACTTTATAGATCATTTTATCAATGTCACCATTGAGAAACGTTGTCTTCACATCCATTTTATGTAGCTCTTTAAATGATACTAGAGAAAAAGTCTCTTTATAATCAATGCCATTTTTTTGTGTATAACCCTTTGAGACAAGACGCGATTTGTACCTATCAAATCTCCTTTCAAATTCCTTTTATTCTTAAATATCCATTTGCAACCAATAAGTTTTGCATCTTCTAGAAATAGGACAAAATCCCATATATTCATTATCTTTTATGGACTTTATTCGTTATTTATCGCATCAATTCACTTCTAAGAGTTAGAAATTTCCATAACTTAAAGGAAATTGATTGGATCATCTTCCATCATTCTAATGTCTATATCATTTTTTTGAAAAAATATAACATAGTTATCTGGCGCTGCACTTCTCCTTTCTCAAATGGATCTCCTTACTGGCATAGGTTCTTGAGGTAGCATAGTTTGTTCTTTTGGAGCAATATCTAGTATGGGGGTTCTCCAACATTGTCTTAATCTATTGTGTCTTGAACAAAGTAAGAAATGAGACCCTGATCAATGTCAATAACACATGTGGGAATATTAACATATTTCTCTTCAAAGATAAAGTCTCTAATTGTATCTCGGGCTGCAAACTCGGCATCCTTAAAAAACCATGCATTTCATGACTCAAAAATCGATTTAGTCATAGGATCATAAAACTTGTACCCCCCTGAATCGTTCAGAGTATCCAATAAAATAGCAACTCACCGTCTTATAGTCTAATTTCTTCTCATTAGGTCTATAAGGCCTTGCCTCAACTGGAATCCCCAAACATGCAAATGCTTTAGGCTAAGTTTCTTATATGTCTAAAGTTCATAAAGGGTTTTAGTAGTCGCTTTAATTAAAACCCTGTTAAGGATTTATACTGTAGTCTTAAGTGCTTCTCCCCAAAATGATTTTAGTAATATAGAATGACAAATCATACTCTTCACCATGTCCTTCAGCGTCCTGTTTCATCTTTTAGCAAAACTATTCATAGTAGATGAACTTAACATAATGTATTGTGGGATGATACCACATCTTTTAGTAAATGGTTCTGAACGTTGTTCACCTGAACCGTCACATCTGCTATAGTACTCGCCACTAGGGATGACAAACACTGCTCACGGGTACAGGGGCCCGTTATGTTAGGGTCGGGTATCAGGGATATTTTTTCTTTTATTTTATAAAAAAATGGGAACGAGTATAATTATTCATATCTGTTGATTGAGCGGACTTGGTACTGTATTAAATATTAAAACCCATGCCCACTCTAAACCCATTTGATTATTTATTTTTTATTAATTTTTAAAAGTTAAAATTAATAATTAACAACTAAATCTAAATATTGAAATCCTAAAAGACTAAAACGCGAATAACTAAACGTTAACGGCTTTAAATTTTTAGTTGTGGAACATGTTGAACCCTAAGGTATAAAAAAAAGTCAATATTTTAAATTCTAATTATCTTTACAAGATCTGATTCAATATAAATATTTGATCATTGTAGTATTGACCAGAAAAATTATTAAAGATTGTTCATATTCTTATAGTTAATTTATTTATGTACTTAGGAATTTTTTTTCTAATTTAAAAGGATTTTGTGTTCTAAATTGTATTCATCATCTCATCACATTATTATTCCAATTATTTAGCAACTTTTATATATATTTTTAAATATATTTAGTATTTCAATTTAATAATTTATTAATTAAAGTTACCATCATTAAACTAAAAGGGGATATAGGGGATAGGTATCTATTTTTTCAATGGGGTTCCACCGACCTTTACTTGCTCAAACCATAAGCGAGTACGGTTCGATGACAAAGATGTTTACTATCAATCGGGTATGGGTACTGGTATTGGCATCCCTGTACGATACCTCCTCCGCCCTCCCTGCCATTCCTATTCATCACCACGGTCAGATCTGACACTTTTGATTCTTTTGTTGAGTTGATTATCAATTTTAGCCTTAAAATTTTTAAGCATATCTAAGCACTGTGATTTTTCATGAATGAAATATATGTAGCCATATCTAGAAAAATTGTGGATGAACATCATAAAATATTATTGACTATTCCAAGTAGCCGTAGGGAATGGCTCACAAATGTCTATATGTATAAGTTCTAAGACTTTCAAAGTCTTGTTGGATTCAAATCTCATTTTATTGGTTTGTTTTCCTCGATGCAGTTAGCAAAAATATCAAAATCTATGAAATCTAAGGGGTTAACAATTTCGTCTGAGACCAGTCTCTCTATTCTCCATTTCAAGATATGACCTAATATATTGTGACATAACGCAGCCGAATTCTCATTGATTAATTTTCTCTTTATACCTCATGTACTTAATTACAGGGATTCATCAAATGAATCAATTGTATCAATTAATTAAAGATTACCATTGCCTGACAAAGAAACGAAGCTAACCAATTTTAAATTATGAAACAACTGAATTTTCCATTTCTAAATGAACAAGAATAACCACATTTATCCAAAGTGACAATGGAAATCAAATTCCATCTAAAAGATGGAAAAATAAATGTTTGATCAAGATCTAAATAAAACTGATCTTTAATAATAATCTAAATTTTTTAATTTCCTTAACTTCTATTATTTTTTTATCACCCACATAGATGTATCTTTCATCATCAATAGACTTACGGTAATTTAGGCAACCCTGCATAGACACACTGATATGAGTAGTTATAGTTGAATCTATCCACCATTTGTGGCTAGGTACCAAAATTAAATTAACCTCAGAACAAACTAAACCATGCTCTTCAACTCCATATAAGAAACAATTAGTGCTTTCTAAATCACCTAATTTCTTTTTTTGTTTCCTTTGAGGTGTTGTATATGTAGCTCCCTTATCATTCTCCCTCATTTTTCCTTTATTTTTACCCCAATACCTCATTGAAATTAGATTTGTCCAAAGCATACCTATTTCAACCTTTTCGTTCTTAACAAACTTTTTTCCAATTTATTCAAGGAACTCTTTAATTATCTTGTCAGATATTAAGCTACTAAATACTTTTGAAGTGGCCTTCTTTATGATCATCATAAACATGTGATTTGATGTCTCCCACCTGTCAAATCCTTCCTGTAATCAGAAGTACTCGCATCCGTAAGAATTAGGGGAGAATCAACCCTTAATGCAAAGTCGAGATCCATGACTGCGAGAACTATTAAGAGGTTCTCTTGCCATGACTTAAAGTTTGAGCCATTTAGAATAAGAATTAAATTGATGTTAGCAGTAATATCAGCAGCTGACATAACAAAATCTAGAGAACAACAAACAAAATAAGCTCTCATTAGTCTTAAAATAAAAATAAATTCAAATAAAAGTAAACCTTATCTTAAGATATCGGACACTCCATTAATATTTCATCTTTGGATAAAATCAAGAAGGTGGAACAGGCTTAGCAAATTGCTCCAAAATTAGTAAATAGAGATACTAGTATTGTCACTAATGGTGGGTCTCTTTTCCCTATAAGAGACTAGTTTAGTTCTTTTGGCATGTAGATCTCCAAGTTACCATAAAAAAGAATGTGTTACTATGAGCGGATCCACAAGTTTGCACACATGCATTGGCTTAGTATAAATGGAAGGAGTGTGATGGAAAAATTATGTCTGTGGCTGAAGAATTCTCAAAGAAACCAAGCATGAGAATTGCACCATAATTTTCAAAGGATATGTTTGACATGTGTCAAGGAAAAATTTTTAGAATGGTTAATTCTAAGTGGTATACTCTTTATAGTGGAGTATGATCATTCTCTATTTTGATAAATATGACTGTCGGTGAAGATAGTGACTTGTAGCAATAGCTATAAATTTTTTTTAACTAATGTGAAGATTGTTGAAATTGATTTTAAAAAAAAAAAGAAAAAAAAGAAGAAGAAGAAGAAGAAAAGTCAAGTTAGGCACCTACCTTTAAATCAAGAGTTTGAAAGATTGAATATCAAAGATAGTGGCTAATTTTGAATTGAAAAAAAAAATGAGGAAGAAGAGAAAGGCCACAAAATTGGACTTTGCATGCTTAGCTACTTTATAAATAACATAGAAGAGAAAGCATGGTAGCATCCCAAGTATCCCTGAGAAGCATCCAAGTTTGTGTGAGGAGAAATCCAATTTTAGGTGTGAATCAATCAAAACTGAGAGTAGATAAATATTCTTAAGTATGTGGTTCTATTGTAGGAGCATTTGGCTTCTCAATATGAGTATTGTGGGTATACTTTGTTAAGGAATATTTCTCAAGATCATATGTTTTGGATTATTCTAAGAATGTGATTGTAATAATTTTTCACATAGTGAATATTTTTCTTCGAATATGGAGTTTTTTATGTAAATCTTGTGTTGTGTGATTGGTGTATTTTTTATTTAATTTTTTAGTTAATTTATTACTTGAAAAATTGTTTGAAGTGATATTGGGATGAAGCTCAATTTTCTAACACCATCCAACTGTTAACTCATTCCCAAGTTTCCCAACTCTGTACCTCTCAACTGCTTCCTCCTCTTTGATAATTTATAACCATAATTATTTTTATCATTTTAACTCCTTGATTAATTTCAATTTCACTTAATTTTCTGTAAAAACATATATGTTACAAATTGATCAAGTGAATATCATGCTTTTCGATGTATTCCAAACATAATGTGCATCTATTGACTACGGATTTTGATGCATTATTCTTTTTGCTAATTCAACGTGAATCACCTGAGATTATAAGTTTTGTTTGATTTATGTTCTTTTAAGAGGAGGAATGGATGGGACACTGTTAAGTAATAAGTATATATTTTTCAAAAATTATATATTGTATGGGTTTTTAATTAAAAAAAAAAAGTTGAGATATTTACTTTGATTTTTTATTTTTAAGAAAAAAACCATTTTGGGAGTAGGTAACAAACATTAGAAATGCTTTTTAAATGGGTGTTTTATCAAGTATTTACAGAAAATAATTTTCCTGTTTTTGGGGAAAAAAAAATGCGATCACTCGAATGTATATATTCTTTTCTCTCCTTCCTCTTTCAGATACCTGAATCAACAAAATTGTGAATTAAATGCAAAAGAAAGAATATATTCAAAGGCTAATAGCTTTCACATAAAAGTGGGGTGCATTCTTCTGCTCACATGAATTATAGTATTAGGCAATTAATCACTTAATTAATTAATTATTATTTCACTTCAACTGTAACCACTACAATTCATGATTTATACAAATTATTGATGTAAAATAATTTTATAATAAATAAATACTTTTATTTATAGATAAATAATTTTTATTTTAAGCAATAAACTGATCAGTCCTCTGATTCGGTTCGTTTTTGCAGCAAACTGAATGAGAATTAATAGATTCTTAAATTTCTTTATCATTCAGTTTTTTATCTTAAGACCAAACTAGATGTTTGGGTAATACCGAGCAGGCACCCTTGCGGTCAACTTAGCTCGAGTAGAAGACCTCATACCGAGCAGGCCCCCTCGAAGTCAACCTAGTTCGAGCAGAAGACCTCGAGGTCAATCCAGCTCGAGTAGAAGACTTGAACGCTGGCACGAAGACGGTATTACTAGGCGTCAAATCTGGTCAAGGTCGAGTACCCCAAGGCTGGTCGAACCCCGAGCTGCTTCTTCTGCTCGAGATCTTCAAGCCCCCGGGCATGACCCAGTCGCACCAGCAACAGAACGGAAAGAATGTAAGATTCAAGTACAGTCGGTTCAAAACAGTCTAACCCCTCCTTCCGACAACTCAATGTGACGATCGATGCCTGGCTGATACCCCAAGCGGTATGGTGTCATCACTGTTACCGATGGCCGGCACACGCCCCCACAGTGTCATCATTTTGTACGCGCATGCCCGACACTATCATTAGGCTGTGGGAACCCATACCCATCCGACATCCTGCATTCCCAGGGTGTGCCACAATAATCCCACCTGTCAGAGGGACTCAAACACCGTTAACGCGGGAATGGCTGCCCTCGAAGAAAAAGGGCGGTAAGACAAAAGGATAAAGAGGAATCGCAGTGTAAATTGCAGGGTTCTGGGTTTTTTTTTTAGAGATTCTTCTTCTTCTTCTTCTTTTTCTCCTTTTGGTCTTTGAAAATTCTCTCAATTCTTGCCACTTTAAAGCAGAAATCACTTTATTGTTTTGGTCTCTCTAACAAAGAGGGATAGATAAAGGATAACCCGATTACTGACTTGGGAGTCGGAGGGTTTTCGCCCAAAAAATACCCGGCGACCCCTGACCTTGTTTTTTGTGAGCACAGGCCCAAGGAATTCACTATTCTAGTGAATAAAGGAAAATTGAGATTTTCAAGGATTCCTGCTCAAGCATCCTGCAAGCAGAAGTTTATAACTCTACTCGAGAGCAAGCAGAAAACAGCATCAACATCTTGGCGCCGTCTGTGGGGATCATTCCAAAAAGCCTGACTTCCTAACACGTTCAAGAAACACAACACAACAATGAGAGGAAATAGCAGGAGAGGAATAATTCCAGAGGAGTCGGTGACTTTAAGGAAGGTGGCCAATGAGGCCCAAAATAGGGAAATCCAGGAGAGAATGGATCGGATGGAGAAACAAATGGAAGCGTTGACATCCATCCTGCAGGAACACAGGGAGGGACAGAGGAAAGCATGCAATGACATCCCTGAGTCCAACCGCGGGAACGCCCCCGCCCGGGAGCATGTGGAAGATGAAGCCTAGAGACCGAAGACACCAAATATTACCGGGAGGAAGGAGACGAACCTGGAGGAAAGGAGATCCCATCAACACTTGCAGGACACGGCACCTACCTCCCGTGCGGAGGAATTGGAGGGGGAAATGCGCAGGTTGGCGCAGGTTGTGGAGGACCTCCGTGGAAACGGGAAAGGCCTAAGTTAGAGGATAATACTGCGCAATGAGTCCCCGCTCTCAGCGGAGATCATGGGCGTCACAATCCCCCGGGATTTCCGCTTCCTGGATTTAAGGTTCTCAGGGAAGAGTGACCCGTTGGTGCACATAGAGCGGTTCAATGACATGACAAGAGTACAGGGCTTGACGGCAGTCCAGCGGTGCAGGGCCTTCCCACTTACTTTGGAGGGAAGGCGAGAGAGTAGTACCGCGGGCTACCGCAGGAAGCGTTCTGAGCTTCGAACAAATGTGTAGAGAAATTGCGAAGCAATTCTGGGGTGCGGTGGCCCTCGAAGATGACAGGATGGAGTCATCGGAGATAAAAGCAGAGAGGAGGAGTCCTCCGGAATTTGTCAAAAGGTATCACCGGACGGTTCTGGATCTTGGGGCATTCAATCATTCCCATGCGTTGAGGGGGCTAAAGGATGGAATCAGGATGGGGAGGCCATGGTACAATTTACGGAGTCCTTCAATCCGTTCATATTCTAATGCGTACGAACAAGTGAAGATTGACATGGTTATCGATGAGGAAAAGGCCGCGAAACTAAAAAGTGAGCAGGGCAGTAAAGCGAAAAGGATAGAAAAATGAGGTCATGCTCGAGGAACATCGACTTCTAGGGTAATAAGGAAGCGGGTTGCCCCCTATAACCCCTATCAGAGAGCTCCCCAGCCACGAGTGGTTCCCGCTCCACCTCACAGGTCTCCTGGTCGGGACCATAGGGAGTATCGGCAGCACGACGGCCACCCATCCCCCAACAAACCACCAAGCCGACCTATGCTGAACAACAACAGAGCTGACCGCCCGTTACCCCCTCCCCCGGGAAGCTTCCCTTGGGATCGGGCAATACAAGTGGTTGAGCAAAGCCCCGCCTACAGACAATACACGACACTGAAGGTGTCACTTGAAGAAATATTCTAAGTGGCGGAGGAACGAGGACTGCTGAGCCCTCCAACACCAATGGCTAAACCAGCCAGCAGAAAAGATAGGGGACAGTTTTGCCACTTTCACGGTGACCACGGCCACTTAACATCACAGTGCCAGGATTTGAAGAACCAGGTGAAAGACCTGGTTAGAAACTGGTATTTAGATGAGTTTATTGAAGGGGGACATCTAGTGGTCGAGCAGCAGCCGGAAGAAGATAACCGAGCCTATAGCATGGACCTGGAGCCACCAGCTACGAGGGTGATCTCAGGAGGACCCACGATGGCAGGAAATTCAAACAGGACCCAAAAAAACTATTGCAGATACGTCGCTGGTGGTCGGGAGGTCCTGTTCGCCTTGCCTGCCGTAAAAAAGGCTAAGGTACGGCAAGTACCATCATGTGGACGGAGGAGGATGAGGAAGGGGTACTGTACCCCCACGAGGATGCCTTGGTCGTGAAGGCAAATGTTGCTAATAAGGAGATCGATCGAATACTAGTGGATTCGGGAAGCTTGGTGGACATTCTCTTCAAGTCCACGCTCAACGATTTGGGAATAGTGGATGTGAGCCTTGAGCAAACGAACACTTCTCTCAAAGGGTTTGGGGGAGGAAAACTGATCCCTAGGGGAATCATCAAACTGGCTGTGACTATGGGCTCGAGGCCTTTTGAAAAGAACATGATGCTAGACTTCGTGGTGGTGGATGAAGTTAGCCCCTACCAAGCAATACTAGGGAGGCCCTTCATGAGGACCAGCCAATCAGTATTATCCACCCACTACTTAGCCTTGAAGTACCGAGTAAATGGGGCTGTAGGAGTCGTCAAGGGCAGTCAGAAGGTCGCAAGGAGCTGCTATGCTGTGACAGCAAAGGAAACTATACAAGTAACGTCATTAGACTCAAGGGGAGAGTTGAAGAATGGAAGACAGGAGCCCGTTGAGGAACTGGAGGAAATTAGACCGAACGACCACAAGAAGAAGGTCCGGATCGGCTCGGGCATTGGCGGGTCGTTGAAGGAAAATCTGATCGAGTGTTTGTGAGCACATTCTGGTGTATTTGCGAGCACATTCTGGTGTATTTGCTTGGACACACGAGGATATGCCCGGGATTGACCCGGAGGTGGCATGCCACAGGCTGGCAATACGGAAGGACGCTAAGCCAGTGAGGCAGAAGAGAAGATGCGTCAACCAAGAAAGGTATGAGGCCATGAACTATGAGGTGGAGAAGCTACTGAAGGCGAGATTTATAAGGGAAGTCTCCTACCCTGAATGGATCTCAAATGTGGTGTTGGTTAAGAAGGCAAGTGGGAAATGGAGAATGTGCGTGGAATTCACGGATGTGAATAAAGCTTGTCCGAAAGATAGCTTCCCATTACCGAAGATAGACCAGCTGGTGGATTCCACAGCGGGACACGGACTGCTTAGCTTCATGGATGCCTTCTCGGGCTATAACTAAATTCCCATGCACCGGCCAGATGAGAAATGCACAGCCTTCATCACCAACTAAGGCCTGTTTTGCTACAAGTCATGCCCTTCGGCTTGAAAAATGCGGGGGGCAACCTACCAGAGACTGGTGAACAAAATCTTCAAGCCACTGATCGGCCGAACCATGGAGGTTTACGTGGACGATATGATCACTAAGTCAAAGAACGGGGAGGAACATGTAAAGCATTTGGAAGAAACCTTCGCACTCCTAAGGAAATATCAGATAAAGCTTAATCTAGAGAAATGTGCCTTTGGAGTTAGTTCGGGAAAATTCTTGGGCTTCATGGTCAGTCATAAAGGAATCGAAGCCAATCCGGAAAAGATAAAAGCAGTAGTGGAGATGAAGTCCCCGCGTACTCTCAATGAGATACCAAGCCTAACAGGGAAACTGGCATCCCTCAACAGGTTTATCTCCCGAGCTACAGATAAGTGCTGCGTCTTCTTCCAGGAAATGAAAAAATGGAGAAAGACAAAATGGACATCGGAATGCGAGGCGGCGTTCCAACAGTTGAAGGAATATTTACTGAAAGCCCCGTTGCTGTCAACACCTCAAGCAGGGGAGATTTTGTATTTGTATTTGGCTGTGTCGCAATGGGCAACGAGCTCGGTTTTGGTAAGAGAAGAGTCGGGGTGCAGTACCCCATGTACTACACGAGCAGAGCTTTGTTGGGGGCAGAAACTCGGTACCCGTTGATGGAGAGATGGGCGTTGTCCCTAATAACAGCAGCCCAAAAATTGAGACCCTACTTCCAAGCGTACTCGGTGGTAGTATTAACAGACCAGCCACTGAGACAGATTTTGTACAAGCCGGAGACTTCCAGTAGGCTAGTGAAATGGTCAATAGAGCTCAGTGAATTTGACATCAGCGACCAACCCTAAACGACAATATGAGTGCAATCCCTAACAAATTTTCTAGTCGAGTGCACAGAAAGGAATGAGGAAGCAGACAGCGAACTGCAGATAGGCCCTCTACCACGAGCAACGCGTGGGTGGTCACGGTGGACGGGTCATGTGGGGATCAAGGAGCAGGAGCAGGGGTTGTGCTTCTCAATCTTGAAGGGGTGGAGGTGCAATACGTCGTAAAGCTGGAATTCGAGGCCACCAACAACCAGGTCGAATACGAGGCTGTAATCGCAAGATTGAAGCTCGCCCTCGTAGTAAAAGCGAAAAAGGTAAAGCTTCAGACAAATTCTCAGCTGGTAGCAAATCACCTCAACGAAAGGCGAGAAGATGGAGGCCTACTTTAGGAAAGTGAGGCAGCTGATAAAGAATTTTCGAGTAGTTGATGTGGAGCAGATCGTGAGAGGGAAGAATTTTTGAGCCGATATGATAGCACGGATGGCCGCTACATCCGACCCCAAAATGCTGAAGTCTATCCCGTTAGAAACCAAATCCTGCTCGAACATCAAGCAGGAAGACGAGGTAATGAGTTTATCATTGAGCAGCACATTGATGGACCCACTTGTTTTTTATCTCAAGGAAGGGGCGCCGCCTGCCGATAAGAAGCAAACAAGGAAGCTAAAGTGTAAAGCGGCCAGGTATACGCTGATTAATCGGGTATTATACAGGCGAGAATACACTCTCCCACTACTGCGCTGTTTAAATCAAGACGAAGCTGATTATGTCCTCCTGGAAATACATGAAGGAATTTGCAGGAACCACTCTGGTGCAAGATCTTTGGCTTTCAAGGCCTTAAGGCAGGGATACTTCTGGCCCCGTATGTATCAGGACGCACAAGAGAAGACCAAGAGCTGCAAGAATTGTCAAAGCTTTGCAAACTACATGACCCAGCCACCCGAGAACCTCACAGTGATCAATTCACCTTAGCTGTTTGCTCAATGGAGGATCGACTTAATCGGTCCATTAACAAAGGGAAGAGCATCTGCAACACATGCCGTGGTGGCAACTGATTATTTCACCAAATGGGTTGAAGTGGAGGCCTTTACCAGTATTACAGAAAGCAGAACCACTGACTTCATTTGGAAAAATATAATTTGCAGGTACGGGATTTCCCACACGTTGGTTACAGACAACGGGAGGCAGTTTGACAACAACAAGTTTAAGGACTTCTGCGGGAACATGGGAATAGAGCTAAAGTTTTGCTCACCATCACACCCGCAGGCCAACGGACAAGTGGAGGCTGCAAACAAGACTATAAAGCGCCTCCTAAAGACTAGGCTCGATGAGCAGAAAGGAGCTTGGGTCGATGAACTACCTGGTGTCTTGTGGGCTTATAGGACCACGCACAAAACTGCCACATTGGAAACTCCCTTCTCCTTGGCTTTTGGGCACGAAGCAGTTTTCCCTGCTGAAATAAGAATGGGAACACACCGAACAGAGCACTTCAACAAAGGGCAAAATGATGAGCAGATGTGTGCGGGCTTGGACTTGCTGGAAGAAAAAATGGAAGGGGCCGCAACAAAAACAGCATAATACCAGCAGAGAGTGCCCGGTATTACAACTGGAATGTACACATCCGCCAATTTCAGGTAGGAGATTGGGAGCTTAGAAGAGTGAATCAGAACACTAACGACCCTAGGCAAGAGGTGTTGGGCCCAAACTGGGAAGGCGCTTATAGGGTCTCTCAAACAGCCAGTCCGGAAGCATACAGATTGACCTACCCTGATGGACGAGAAGTCAAAAGGCCGTGGAACGCACAACATTTGATAAAGTATTTCTAGTTAGTTCCCTTGTATTGCAAGCATTAATATCTAGTTTCTCCCAAAATAAAGGTGTGTAAAATCTTGAGCATGAATAAAAGTAAGAAAAATGCTTCCAATATTAATTCAATATGAGCAAATTAAAGCTTATTAACACAAAGAAACGCAAAGGCCGGAAGTCTCTAAGCCTAACTTAAGAGACGGTGCCAAACGTAAGCCAAAAGTATGCTCGAGCAGGATAAGCTCGCGAAGAAACGCAAAGGCCGGAAGTCTCTAAGCCTAACATAAGGCGAGATGGTGCCAAGCGTAAGCCAAAAGAAGGCTCGAGCAGGATAACCTCACAAAGAAACGCAAAGGCCGGAAGTCTCTAAGCCTAACTTAAGGCTTTCGGTGCCAAGCGTAAGCCAATAGCAGGCTCGAGCAGGATAAGCTTGCGAAGAAACGCAAAGGCCGGAAGTCTCTAAGCCTAACTTAAGGCTCTCGGTGCCAAGAGTGAGCCAACAACAGGCTCGAGCAGGATAAGCTCGTGAAGAAACGTAAAGGCCAGAAGTCTCTAAGCCTAACTTAAGGCTAGACGGTGCCAAGCGTGAGCCAAAAGCAGGCTCGAGTAGAATAAGCTCGCGGAGAAACGCAAAGGCCAGAAGTCTCTAAGCCTAACTTAAGGCGAGACGATGCCAGGTGTGAGCTAAATGTCGGAGTAGGATAAGCTTGTAAAAGAAACAGAGGTCATAGGCCTAACTTAAGGCAAGACACTGTCACGCATAACCCAGAAGAGGGTACGAGCAGAATTGAATCGAAGAAGAAAAGCAAAGGTCTAAAATCTGTTAAAGTTTACTTAGCAAAGGCCTGGAGTTAATCTCATAGTGCAAGGCAAAAAACATATATATAAACACAAGGACAAATTAGTGTTAACAATGTTCTTTATTTATTTATTACCAGAGTACAAGTGAAAAAAAAAATTCAAGTGGCTGGAGCATCGGGGCTAGCAGTTGGAGCTGGGTCCTCGGGGAGTGGAGCACCTTCCGTGGCAGCAGCAGCAGGGGAGATCTCGGCTATTGGAGTAGTGGCCTCTCCCGACCTTGCAGGGTCTTGAGTTGAGGGGGCCCTTGGCTCTTGATGTGGGGCATCATACTCGAGCATATATGCGTCCACGCCTGCCTTAAGCTTGGACATATCCAAGTCGGGATATTCCTTACCCAGGATGGACATGAGGCATTCATAGCTGAACGTCACCCCATTGTTGTATTCTGTCGCGAGCCAACCCTCCAGGGAGTCCATCTTCCATTAGAGACGAGAAGTCTCTGCCTCCATAGTCCTTTCAAAGGAGAACCTTTGCACGTCCAAGTCCTTCCGGGCGTTCACTAGCTCGTCTCGGACCATAGATAGCTCCTTCTCGAGCTGGAGTGCTCTGGACTCTAACAGGGCCATCTTCTCCTCGAAGGTGGAGATCTCCGTGTAAAGCTTCGCTGCCTCCTCATCCTTCTGCTCAAGACTCTGTCTCAAATTCTGATTTTCTGCTCTGATCTTCCTTTGGGAGTCCAGAGTCTTGGTCTTGAAAGTGGTAGCAACAGCCGTAACGCGGGAAGAGAGGTGGTGGAGCATGCCGACTAAGTCATCAGTACTAGAAGCCTCTATCCCCTCCAAGAACTTCTCCTCCATTTGCCTGGCGAAGTCCTTGAGGTAGGGTCGGTAACGTCAGGCAACTGCTGCTCTTGTACACGTCCTGCTCGAGATCGAGCTGAAACGGTGGTCCTCTGGCCCCTTTGGGTCGCACCCTCTGCTGCTCATTCAGTCTCCCGAGTAGAAAGTGCAATCTTAATCGACGAGACGGCAGTGTCGGTTTGAGATCACTTCGCTGGAGCAGAGTAGCTGCTCGGACGATCCGAGGTGCTCACGGGCCTCTTCAGCCGAGAAAGAACACCGCTCATCTCCTCTTGAGGAACCAGGCCAAACTCAACAAGATTATGGATTGAGAGTAGCTACTTGCACGAGCTAGCGTTGTCGAGGGCAGTGTTGACACGCGATTGAAGTTCCTCCCCAATCCGATAAGAAGCACTCCAAAACACTGCAACAACAATCAAGACAGAATGGTGAGAAAAAATGCAAGCAGATAAATCTAAGTAAAAATACATTGAACAGCAGACGACCTGGGGTGCAAAAATGAGAGGGAATCGGAGGGACCCCTTCAGAGGCAAAAGCAGCATGCCCCCAATCTCTCCCGGCAAAGAAAAATTTGCCTTTCCAGTTGCCACCAGAGGTGGGGAGATCAGTAATGGGTTTCTTGCCTTTCAAACTGAAGGCGAAGTAGTACCAGCCAGCATCTTTAGGGCTGCTTTTCAGTTGGTAGAGATGCTTTATCTCCTCTACCAATGGCTCACCCAAGTTGCACCACCTCCACAACACATACAAACCAGACAAAACCCTCTACCCATTAGGGTTCAACTACCCCGGGGCCAAGCGAAGTCTGGACAGAACCCGAACAAAATAAGGTTGAAGAGGCAACCCTTCCCCCCACCTGAAACGCTCCAAATAGAGGGTGACATACCCCCGGGGAGGACAGCTGGGCATGTCACCCTTACTGGGTGCACGCAGGTCCACGTTAGCCGATATATGGTACGTGTCCCTGAGCCGGTCCAAATCCAGGTGTGAAGTCTCACACCTCATAAAATCAATGGGGTACCACCCACCCTCTGACCTTTGGCTAACCTTTTCCCCCTATTGCGGTCGGGTCTCCCCCATAACCACGACCCCCTCAAGGCCTGGGTCTCTCACTGTGATCATCCTATTTGGTTCGGAGTCACTCGAAGAAGATGATTCTTCAGACGACATCCGACGAGGTTGTTGTGTGTCTGAAATATTTCCTATGGACACAATCTACCAAATGCGAATCGGAAACCCAAAAAATGAAGAACAAAACGAGAATAAGAAGAAAGAGAGAGGTTTATACCTGAGATAGATTTGACGACGGGAGATGGCAGCGACGGCAGCGATGGAAAGGAAGAAAATGATAAGCACTTGCAAGCAATTAACTATGGTTTAAGAAAAGTTTGACAATCGGAGGTACAATAAAGAAATTGAGGGATTTTAAAGGGGAAAACACATCTTGCCAACGGACGGCATGCCTATCAAGAGACGCGACTGTTCAAGTAACCGCCTCTTCAAAATTCAAATGAACGGCCCGAATCCATCCACGTGTCTCGCATTAAATATGAAATGACAGAAATGGTAGACAGCTCAGCATGAGAAGATAAAAAGGCAGGGAAGCTGGCCCAAACAAGAAGTTTCCAGTCATGTCTCGCTTTACTCCAAAGACTAGAAACTGGGGGACCGGTGTTTGGGTAATACCGAGCAGGCCCCCTTGCGGTCAACCCAGCTCGAGCAGAAGATCTCATACCGAGCAGGCCCCCTCGAAGTCAACCCAGCTCGAGCAGAAGACTTGACCGCTGGCACGAAGACGGCATTACTAGGTGTCAAATCTGGTCAAGATCGAGTACTCCAAGGCTGGTCGAACCCCGAGCTCCTTCTTCTGCTCGAGATCTTCAAGCCCCCGGGCATGACCCAGTCACACCAGCAACGGCACGGAAAGAATGCAAGATTCAAGCATAGTCAATTCGAAACAGTCTGACCCCTTCTTCTGACAACTCAATGCGACGATCGATGCCTGGTCGATACCCCAAGCAGTATGGTGTCATCACTATTACCAATGGCCGGCACACGCCCCCACAGTGTGGGAACCCATACCACCTGACATCTCGCATTCCCAGGGTGTGCCACAGTAATCCCGGCTGTCAGAGGGATCCAAACACCGTTAACGCGGGAACGGCTGCCCCCGAAGAAAGAGGGCAGGAAGACAGAAGGATAAAGGGGAATCGAAGTGTAAGTTGCAGGGTTCCGGGTTTTTTTTGGAGATTCTTCTTATTCTTCTTCTTTTTCTCCTTTTGGTCTTTGAAAGTTCTCTCAATTCTTGCCACTTTAAGGCAGAAATCACTTTATTTCTCCGGTCTCTCTAACAAAGAGGGATAGAAAAAGGATAACCCGATTACTAACTTGGGCGTCGGAGGGTTTTGACCGGAAAAAAACCTGGCGACCTCTGACCTTATTTTTTGTGAGCACAAGCCCAAGGAATTCGCTATTCCGGTGAATAAAGGAAAATTGAGATTGTCAAGGATTCCTGCGAGCAGAAGTTTATGACCCTACTCGAGAGCAAGAAGAAAACAGCATCAACACTAGATGAAAACCAACTGATTCTTAAATTTTTGAACTATTCAGTTTTTTATCTTAGGATCGAACAAAATGTCCACCCATTTATCAAGCACAATATATTTGATTTTCTACACATTAAAAGATGGATAAGATGAGGTTTAGCTGATAAGGAACTGACAGCCGTCTGATCACAATTAACTACTTCAGGACATTGCTACAATAACTGCAGGCATCACATGGAAAAATAAAACAAATAAAAGATGGTTATTATTTGCTAGCAAGTGGCAGCCAAAAAAAAAAAAAACTTAGAGCAACTGATTGCTACTTAAGTGATTATTATATTATATAATAAATAAAATATTAATTATTTTAATAATAAAGGTCCATAATAATAAAAAATTAGTTTTATAATAATTAGAAATTAGTTTTAAGTTTAATGATCCCGATATCAAATTAATGAATTATGTTTCATGTTCATTGGTCCATTAATTGCATGATATTCAGGATTGCAAGTTAATGAACTTAGGTTTTTATATTCATTGCCCTCAGTTTCAAGTTCATTTAGTTTCAAGTTTAATGGTTCAAATTTCAAGTTAATGGTATGTATTTCATGTTTATTGGTTCATTAATTTCATGATTTTCTGGTTGTAAGTTAATGGTCCCGGGTTTCTTAGTCATTGCCCTCAGTTTCAAGTTTCTTTGGTTTCAAGCTTAGTGGTTCAAATATCAAGTTAATGGTTAGTGTTAAATGTTCATTGATCCATTAATTTCATGATATTCAAGATTGCAAATTAATGATCCTAGGTTTTATGTTCATTGCCCTCAGTTTTAAGTTCATTAATTTGGTTTCAAGTTTAATGATCCTAATTTCAAGTTAATGGTATGTGTTTCATATTTGTTGGTCTATTAATTTCATAATTTTCATGGTTACAAGTTAGTGGTCCTGGGTTTCATGGTCATTGCCCTCAGTTTCAAGTTCCTTTGGTTTTAAATTTAATGATCCCAGTATCAAGTTACTGGTAGGTGTTTCATGTTTATTGGTTCATTAATTTCATGATTTTCAAGGTAAAAAGTTTATGATCTCCATTTTTATGTTCGTTGCCTACAGTTTTAAGTTCCTTTAGTTTCAAGTTTAATTGTCCTAGTATCAAGTTAATGGTAAGTGTTTCATATTTATTGGTCTATTAATTTCATGATTTCATGATTGTAAGTTAATGGTCCTGAGTTTTATGTTCATTACCCTCAGTTTCAAGTTCCTTTAGTTTCAAGTTTAATAGTCACAATATTAAGCTAATAGTAGATGTTTCATGTTTATTGGTCCATAAATTTTTTGATTTTCAAGGTTGCAAGTTAATGGTACCCGATTGCATATTCATTACCCTCAATTTCAAGTTCCTTTGGTTTCAAATTTAATGGTCTCAGTATTAAGTTAATGATAAATATTTCATATTTATTGATCTATTAATTTCATGATTTTCAGGGTTGCAAGTTAATGGTACTCAGTTGCATATGTTCATTACCCTCAGTTTCAAGTTCCTTTGGTTTCAAGTTTATTAATCTCAGTATCAAGTTAATGGTAGGTGCTTCATGTTTATTGGTTCATTAATTTCATGATTTTCAAGATTGCAAGTTAATAGTACCTGGTTGCATGTTCATTGCCTTCAGTTTCAAATTACTTTTGTTTCAAGTTTAATGGCTCCAGTATCAAGTTAACGGTAGGTATTTCGTGTTTATTAGTCAATGAATTTTTAGGGTTGCAAGTTAATGGTCCCCGATTGCATGCTCATTGTCCTGAATTCTAAGTTCCTTTTGTTTTAACTTTAATGGTCTCAGTATCAAGTTAAGTTAATGGTATATTTTTTATGTTTATTGGTCTATTAATTTCATAATTTTTGGCATTACAAGTTAATGGTACCCGATTGTACATTCATTGCTCTTAGTTTTAAGTTCATATGGTTTCAAATTTAATGATCTCAGTATCAATTTAATAGTATGTGTTTCATGTTTATTGGTACATGAATTTAATGATTTTCAAGGGTCCCCGGTTGCACGTTCATTGCCCTCAGTTTAAGTTCCTTTGGTTCCAAGTTCCATATCAACTTAATGGTATGTGTTTCATGTTTATTGGTCCATTATTTGTATATTTTTCCAAGGTTGCAAGTTTAATGAACGTGTAAAAAATGAGAAGTTTGTTTAACCCTCCTATAATTTAACATCAAAAGAGTCACAACATAATGACATGAGAAAGTGATGGAGATTCGAGGAGAGAAAAAGGCTTGAGGTTGGAGAGAGACCAACAAATTGAGACTTATTTGAAGAGTTGTTTTTTCTTTTGACTTATCATGACACTGAGACCCACTAGAAAATATTTAATTATTAAACTGCAAAGTTGATATGTTTCATAAAATTTTGAACACTTTAAGTTGTCAAATGATTAGTTTGCATAAGTAATGAAGGGTTGATAATCGAAGATATATAAGATCAGCTTTGTAATGCTCAATAAACTCAAATTTATAACATATACATTGACAAGCAAAAAAGAAAAAAAAAAGTGTTATTATGACCAAATTGGTGACATGTACACTATTTTTAGCAAAAGCTAAGAATGAATAAAAGGAAGCCTTGATAGTAGAAAATTTTTCAACATTAGTTGGACTGAGGGTTGAGAAGGAAAGAAGATTAAAGAAAAATTTTCAACGTCAGTGATATGTACACTATTTTCAATATAAAATGAGTATAAAGAAGATTTTTTAATAACACCACATCACAAGATTGAAAAGGAAAACACAGCAGCAACCGCTGCAATTTTCAATAAACATGCATTCTGTAATACAAATGGATAGTTTTTTTTATTGAAAACAACTAGCCGTTTTCGCAAGGCATACATTCTGGCATGCTAAAACAGCTAGCCGTTTTAATTAAGAAGCTAGCTGTTTTCATGTTCTATACTTTTTGGAATGCAAAAGGCTAGCCTCTTACTTGAAACGGCTAGCCATTTATGTGAGACATGCATTCTGGAACAAAAAAGGCTAGTCGTTTCAATTAAGAACCTAGCCTTTTGTATTTGGCATGCATTCTAGGATGCATAAGGCTAGCCTCTTCCATGAAATGGTTAGTCATTTGGGTTATTTCAATATTAATAAATGCAACAATGAATAAACATATTAAATACAACAATTCAATCTCAAGAACATTTTCTATTTTGTCTATAAGCTTTGAAAGTAACTCATTTCATTAAATCATATTTTCCTTTTAAATACTAATTTTTCTTGAAAATACTTAGATTAAGTGTTCTAAATATTTCATTTGATTGGAGGACTATCCAAGCCTTTTAGTATGTTATATTTAATTTTAATTTATAAATTATAATACTCATTTTTTATTATAAAAATATGTAAGATTGAATATATAAATATTTAATTTAAGGTTGTTAATTATTATATTAATAATCATAATTGTTTCAATTATTATCAAAATTCTAAGTACTATATGCCTTCAACTTGAAAAATTATCAAACATAATGAATAGATTTTGGCTAGGTTATGGTACTTTTAAATTTGGGCGAAATTTATGAAAGTAAATTTATTAAAGTGAAGATATGAGTGTGCTAAAGTAATGTATAAATTCAATTTGATAAAAAAATTAACCAAAAAAGAGAAACACTAATGGTTGCAATAAATGGCCTCGGAAATAAATTCGAAACAACTCATATTTTGCTACCACTTTTTTTGCCAAAATCTCAACCGCAAATAAACTTGCAACCATTTTTAATTCCATTGATTCCCTTACAAATTTATAGGCTTAATTCCCCATTCCGCTAAATCAATTTATTTTTATTTTGTTTAGTAATTATAGGTAATACAATTTAATGAAAATAAATCAAATTAACTATTTCTATATCAAACATAATATTTTCTACATATCATCCCTCAAAATGCACCAAAAACTAGTATATTACCCAAGTGCACCATCCAATCTTATTACAAATATAATCACCGAAAAAACATGAAAGGCTACCATTATACCTAAAATGTATGGTGGATTATTACAATTCAACACAATTCCCCTACTACATAGTAACACCAGTAGCCCACTTGGAATGTCATCAATTTAACCTAAAAGACAAAAATATAAAAGAGATTATAATTGATTATAACAAATCCAAAATCCATATAAAAATATTCATAAAACAATATACATTAAATGACATTACATGTAAGAGCTCCTGGGATCAAAGATTATAAATGTGGACAGTATAGCTATTTAATCCCCTTCATGTAAACAATAATTTTACCTTGTGTCCAAACTGTTAGCCCAGTCTCATGCACATTGAAAAATTTTGTGTAATATACCTCAATTATTAGCATTATATGTCTAATATTTTCTAATAGTTTCAACACAAATTCTGACCAAAGCTTCAATAACTTACATAAATACACCTGTCTAATTTACAATTGTATTCTTTTAACTAGTATCTTTATTGACACTACAAAGAACCAAAAAAAAAAAAAAGGAAGATGAATATAGAGTTCATAATTTGAAATCTACAGATATATAGGAAGCAATAACATAAAGTACACTAACTTTTGGAGTTATATGTATATCAGCAGTAGTAAATATTTTCATAATGCATAAATCAAGTCAAGTAGATCTATTATTATGATTCAGAACAATTGTTAGTGAATACTTTCAAGTTGCTCAGCATCTTTACAGCTGCAAATAGAGTAAATAGACGCTTAAAATGTCAACTGTGATAAGTATCAAGATAAAAAATATGAATTACAATTTACGCTTTAAGTCGATGTGCAGCACAATTAAAATCTGATTTACTATAATGGAATCTTACCATTAAAAAAAAAAAAAAAAAAAGGAAAATGGAGATCATATTGACATACAAATTACAGGATATAAAGCAGTAGGTAAACACTCCCGAAAATTTTCATGTGCAGTTTTTCTAAGAAACTTTTGTGAAACAACACCTAGAAATTTCCTGGCCCTTATTTTTTTTCAGAATAACAATAGCCAAAGAGCACATGGAATTCCAGGTGCAGTTTCTCTGTTTGTACAGTAGTAAAACAGCTCTTGGAGATTTCCAGGTGCTGTTTTTGTGCATAAACAGCAGTAAACAACATTTGGAGATTTTCAGGTGCTGTTTTTCTGTACAAACATTTGTAAACAGTGCCCGAAAATTTCTTAAGTGTTGTTTTTTCGAAAATAGTAGTAGCTAAACAGCTGTGCACAAACAGCAGTAAAACAGCACTTGGAGATTTCCAGGTGCTGCTTTGTGCATAAACAGCAGCAAAACAACACCTGAAAATTTCCATGTACTGTTTTTCCTGCATAACAGTCACAAGCAATCAAGAAAATGAAACATAACTATGATAAAGATGAAGCTTTAGATGAAAATGTCCATTATAATGAAACATTAAAATGTTTAATTCACACTTCAATCATATAATACAATATACAAACATCATTTAATCAATTTTTAGATTAATTTTGCAAATTCACAATAATTGTCTTCTTACTAGAGGTAGAACCAGTTATTGCCTGTAAATAAATTTCATCAGCAAATTTCCACAAGTGAATGTTCATGTATAATCAAGTAACATATAAAAATCAAACATCAAATTGAACCAATATGTACTTCATAAATCTAATGGCATAATCAAATCGCCATTATCAGTTGAAGTTAACTTTTATACTTGCATATTTAGCTCTTCGACAATATGTACATTAAAATCAATAAATAAATAGAACCAAATAAACAAGAAAATTCCATATTAAAAAAATCTCAAGACATTTATGAATAAAAAAATGAGCACTCCTACCGAACAGCATCACAATTGAAGCTAATATTACTCTCTTTAAAAAAAGACTGAAATTAAAATATTATATAGCTACTTTAACGGTGACACATTGATTCAGATCAGCATAATTCATCGCTCCCTGCAATAATAAATCACAGACGAGACTCCATTTCCATTACACACAAAACGTACAAGAATTAAGTGCCAACAAAAAAAAATGACAAAAGATATTACATTTTACAGAGAATTGAAAGAAGAAGAAGAACGCTTCCATTGATTGAATCTGAAGCTTTGGAAAAGGCAAAGGTAAGGATCTGAAATATTAACCAAAAAATAAAAAAAAACCAAAACCATTTGTGGAGATTTAATAAAAATAAAATACGTGAGGACCTTGGAAGATTCTGTAGACATTACATTGAATTTACAACATATCAAGAAGTTTCAAACTTGAGCTTGTAGTATGGCATGGTTTCCAATTAAGAATTAAAACTTTTCTAAGACAGAGTGGCAGGTGCAACAATAACTTTCCTCGACAAATTTACTCCATATCTCCTAAGTTTGCTCTATTAACTGACCCACAATTAGTTGCAAATTCCAAACGAATAAAATCTACATGTTTGAACATATTAATGCAGAGCGGAAAGTGGTACATATGCGGAATAATTAGAGACATAAGCCCTTTAGAACATAAATCCTTTAGAATGTACTATCAAGATAAAA
The DNA here is from genome assembly GCA_025617385.1 of Murraya koenigii. NCBI lineage: Eukaryota > Viridiplantae > Streptophyta > Magnoliopsida > Sapindales > Rutaceae > Murraya > Murraya koenigii. The sequence goes on from CM046812.1 coordinate 24,007,978, forward strand.
ACTATAAAAGGGATACTAACATAATCAATAAACTAAATTGAGAAGTTTTACTTATAAAATCTTCGCAGTTGGTGCGATCTTCACTCTAGGATAATCACCCAACAAAACATCCTGCAAACAGATATGGAAACCATTAATTTACAGGGACTATGTTGAGTAAGAAAAGACTGAGAAGTTTAACTATAATTGAAAAATCAATTTGCAAAGAATGGTATTACCTGGAGGGCACAATCTCCAAAACATTTCAAAAAAGCTTTAGTTAGGCAATGAGAAAATACCAATTCACTGACGATCTGTTGACTAATATCCCTTGGCAGCACTGAAAAGGACTTATAACATCCTATTGTGATAACAACATGTAAGAGGAAAAGCAAATGAGAGAAATTCCAACTAAACATATCAGAGAAAGCAAGTACCTGACAAGATCTGCCTATGCTTGCGCCACCGTTGAAATAAATAAACAAAAAAAGAAAAAAGCGATGAGCAAAAAACATGAATTGAAAGGCCATGAAATCAGTTTAGAATTAAGCAAAATACCTGAAAATCACATCTGTCATTGACCGTTGTGGAAGTGGCGTCGCCCTTGACTGTCATAGAAGAAGATGAGGAGAGGAATTAGTAATTAGGGATTTTATTTTTTATTTTTTTACCCATGAGCCCGCATCAGATGAGAGAGTGAGACTGAGTGAGTGGGGCTGGGTGTTGTGCATGTGCCGCCGTTCACCGTGCCGTTCACCATTATCGAAAAAAAAGAGGAGAAGAATTACCATCGACAGCCCGAGTGCAGTGCAAGAATTTTTCTTTCTTCTTTTTTTTTCACAAATATATATATATAGCCAGGTTGGGATGTGCACTTGTTACCATTTCCACATGCTTCAGGCTTGTCTAATTTTTTAATTATTTATTAATTAGACTCATCTCAACCGTTGGATTTATTATATTAAATCCAACGGTCATTATTTATGCGTGGATGGGATACATGCATGTACTGTAGCTATGCTCACCACTTCATATTGAAAGAGAACTGATGTGAAAACTTTTTAATTGCTCTACAAGTTGGGAAATTTATAAAAATAGCCTTTTTCGTTTTCTATTTTTCGCTAATAACCTTTTTATATTTTTCTTATCATAAATAGCCAATCAAAACTTACATTTCCTTAATTACCTCCATATTTAAATTTTATTACATAACTATAAATTTAAAACTTCAAACTTCGTTTACATATGACTTTACGACTAACCCGTTCCTCATGGTTCTTACAAACTAAACACAGTTCTTGCAAACTAAACAGATTACGAAGATCGGAGCTTCTTACATGTAAGGTAATATAATTGTATTAAATATTTATATAAGTGTTATGAATTTATGTGCATCGTTTGCGAGCTAGGGTTTATATTTTGGGATTGTCGGCGAGTTGATGGCAGAGGCAGTGTCTGCCTCACCAAACCCGGTGAGGCCAGGCACCTATCTCACTGAGGTCGGTGAGGCAGGCACCTGTCTCACTCGGTTGAGACGACTGTCTCACATCGGAATGGTGAGGCGGCACTGTCTCACTGGAATGGTGAGGCAGGCGGCACTGTCTCACTGAGCTTGGTGAGACAGGCGACTGTCTCACTGGATTGGTGAGGACAGGCGGCTGTCTCACCTAGCTAGTGCGACAGGCTTCTGTCTCACCTAGTGCAGTGCGACAGGCTTCCTGTCGCACCAAGTCGCAGTGCGACAAGTCAGTGTCTCACTTTTAATATATTTTATTTTTTATTTTTAGTAATTATATTTTAACGATTATAATAAAATTATTTTCTTTAATCATGTCGGGATTAATGGACTTAGTTGTACTTGAACTTCTGTTATAATGGTTGGTGGGAGACATTGGCGGATGGTCGGATGGATTATGTGAATGCTTAAGAATACTGACATTTTGGTTGGAAAAGATTGTTTGTTTGTTCGGTTTTATCAAGAATATCACGAGATTTTACTGAGATAAATCCTAGTGAATATAATATCACATTGAAGACAACATTGAAGTCTAATAACACAACCTATCATGCATGTTCACTACCCATGGACATATGTAATGATGAAATGGTGAAGGTTGTATTACATTTAGCCTCTGATGTGGCCAACATTGGATGTATTCCTATATTTGTTACTACATCTCCTAGAGTTCCAACCCAAGATGTTGAAGATGTTGAGGCACTTGTAGAATCGGTCTACGTCCCGGATGTTGAAGAAGAGGTATTACCGAGGACAACATCGTTGCGATGATATTACTCTCAGGTCCACGACAATAATGACACTATTGATGATGTTCGTGTTAATGATAGGGGTGTTGATCTTATTGATATTCCTTCAACAATGAGAGCAGGCGTGAGGATGATATTGCTGCTAATAGTGGGAACGATCGATCTCTTGCTCAATGGACCGTTCGATGATGACAGTTGTTGACCCTCTTATAAGTCTTGCTCCAGTTATGCCATCAAACTTGATTGCTCCAGATTTTATTAGAAGTTGTAATTGGGATGATATTAGTGTGGGTAAGTTGTTCTCTAAGAAGAATGAGTTAATATTGGAGCTGCGCAAATTTGCCCTTCGGAATAAGTTTGATTTTAAGATTGCAAGGTCCATGACTACACGTTTTGAGGCCCACTGTTCTTGGAATCATGTAAATGGCGTATTCGAACAGCGAGACCTTCGAGCGAGGAAAATGTTTATTGGGTAGTTCGGAGAATTGATAATGTACATACATGTCATAATGAAGTATTATTGGACGGCCGTCACCAAGTAAAGAGCAGGGTTGTTGGTCATATTATTGCTGAAAAATATATTCAAGAAAAAGGATATACACACCAAATGATATCCGAGTAGACATGCCAGCAGGAATATGGTGTCCATTTAACATATCGACAAGCATATCGGGCGGAGAAGTTGGTCTAGAAATTATTAGAGGAATCCTGCAGGTCATATAACTTACTACCCAAATATTCTCATGTTTTGAAGGCAGCAAATGAAGAGTACGATTACTCACCTGAACAAGATGCGGATGGTAATTTCTTATACTACTTTGTAGCTCTTGGATCTTCCATCGAGGGTTTTAAGCAGTTTATTAGACCGATGATTGCGGTAGATGGTACTCATCTAAAGGGTCTATATCGGGGAAGTATGTTTGTTGCAACTCGCTTAGATGGAAACAATCAATTGTATCCAGTTAGCCATTGGAGTTTTGGATTCGAGAGAATAATGATGCTTGGGAATGGTTTATGATGAAGTTACATGGAGTGATTGGTGATATGCCGGACTTAGTATTTATCTCCGATCGATGCACTTCCATCGAGAGAGCCGTTTTTAAAGTATTCAGTTATCTTTGCTCATGGCATTTGTTTTTACCATGTGAAAGGTAATATCAAAGCAAAATTCAAGATGTCCCGAGCTGTTTGGGATGATTTCGAGCCGATCTTTATAAAAGCCGCAAAAGCATATGGGCACGAAGAATTTAGAAAACAACTTGAGGCTCTGTGGATGCTCCATTCTAGTGCAGCTGATTACTTGGAGAATAATGTGGGGATATGTAATTGGGCAAGGTCTGAGTTTGAAGGCAGGAGATATAGTATTCTTACCACGAACATCGCGGAAAGCGTGAACTCTTTTATGAGGGAACCGCGAAAATTTCCGATTACACATCTTATTGATCATTTTAGGAAAACAATGCAGCAATGGTTTTATGATAGAAAACTTGTGGCTGAATCGATGAGTACTCGGCTAACAACTTGGGCAGATGAAATTGTCGCTGAGAGGAGATCTCGGGCCGAAATGATGATGGTCCGTCCTGTGTCTCCACATCGATTTCATGTTTTGGGTGGTGGTGTGAATGAGGGATTAGTTGACATAGAAAAAAAAACTTGCACATGTAGAGTATTTGATTTAGATCAGCTCGATGCATGCGCATGCAATGCTTGCTTGTTTAACTGTTCGAGTGGATTACATAAGCCTTTGTTCTGAATTTTACACCAAGGAATCATTGGTAAAGGCTTATGCACAACCGATGGAGCCGATTAGTGACGTGTCGATTGGGAAGTGCCGGATGAAATTCAAGAGATGCAAGTTTATCCACCGGTAGAAGCACCACCACCGGGTCGTCAGTAAGAGTCGAGAACACCCTCTGCAGGTGAGGATGTAAATCGAAGAAGCGTGAAATGTGGGCGGTGCAATGAATCGGGTCATAGCTAGTAAGCGATGTAAAAATCCTATTGTATCAAACCAAAACTAGTTGCATTCTTCCAAGTAATATTGTCTTGAGTATTAAAAATTTTATTTATATTGCATAATATATATATTGGTAAAAAATTTATTTAATGTTATTTTTATATTGAATACAATAGTTTATAACATAATATCACCATTAAATATGTCTCTGACAATCTTTTCCTAAAATACATCCCATGACTCGCAGTTGAAATTGAGCCTAAGTCCAAACATTAAATACATAGTAAACATCAATAAAAAAACACCACAATCACCACTACCAGGCTCTTGTTGTGGGACACCTTTAACTGCAATGACTTTCCAGTATTCAGCACGTCGTAGGTCATGTCGAAAACTGTAGAATCCAACATGGTCTAGCCATCGAGGGAATATGACTTCGAATGCCCTAAATTGATCTTTGTACGTTTTATCGTCGCGGAATGTAAGCAATGAGTCATAAATCCATACTTTGTTGTTACGAAAGTCTACTCCGGCTAGTACCCAATGATCGCCGCTAAGGTTAACCGGAATGAAAACCTACACATAAAAATATTGTTCGAATTCGATGATTTCTTACACCCAAGTGTCATGATAAAAAAAAATTATATTGACATACCATATCCACATCCGTCAATTGCTTTGACATTATGAACTCCAGCCCATGAATATAGCTATTAAAATTATCACTATATTGTAATGTTTCGATCGAACAATTTCAGTTGTTCCATAATTGCTAAGGAACACTGCAATATCATATACACTAGAATTCGAAATACACAACATATAATTTTAAAAACAACGAATATATATTTAGTAAACTCATGACCCAAAAATATGTGTACGTATGTGTGACCACTGAGACAATGCATTTGGATCTGCTAGTTGCTTCTCATCGATCAAGCGATAATACTCATGAATATCTTGTACATAAGAAATAAGAATAGCAAACCACTGGTCAATTTAGAAAGCAGTCCTACTACACAAACACAACCAATGGTTTGATGAAAAAAAATTACCTCGTCACCTAGCCATCCCGGTGAAGTATGACCTAAAAGTATTTGAAAAAAGCGAGTGCAGTATGGGACTGAGCGATCCATTGTAATGTTACCAAGCAAACCACTCGTCGAACTCATTGTATACACATGGATCTTGTAATCCTCGAGTGGATTTATATCTACACTCGTTCGTTCATCGATCCGGCGATCCACTAAATGGAGTGTAGGCACGGGATTGATGTTCCTCCCTCGTTTGAATGAGCGGAATCAAATATGGACTATTAAAGACATAAGATCTTCTATATGGACGGCCAAACTTACTAATATCCGTGGCACCTCCTTAAGAATCGCCGCTTTGTCCATCGACATCCCCATAAAAGTATATAATGACATAGGATCTGGATATCATCTGATTATCTACGTCAGTATACACTCCACAATCATCTGGTACCTATCCATTTGTCAGGATAAATAAATTTAATAAATAACGGATTAAAAGCTAAAAGAACGCACAAATGACTTATTAAATTTGCTCACCGCATACGAATGTGTAGTCGGAGAAGAGTAGTGTGAGCGTTCGATGATACTGAACTAATAAATCCCATCACCGCTTCTCAAATTCTTTGTGTTCTTTACGCTCGCCTCAAAGGTGACTTCAATTCACATATAGAACGATCAATCTTGTCCATCCGTCGAATGATATAATCGTTATTAAACTTTGTTCTTGACTGTTATGAATTTAAAAAATTATAAGTTTAAATAAATATATATAACCTCTTAATGACATATATATATATATATATATATAGAAAATAAATGATTTATAACCTCTGAATCATATGTGTCATTGGATTCCTGTGTTTGCTCATGATGGTCTTCTGCTGGAAGCTCCTCCTCCACAAGACCTTGCGGCTCCAATGTTGGGCTAGCGGCACTTGCTATGTTTTGATTTTCTTCTGTTTCAGCCATAATGGGAGGTGCGTTGATTGATGGTTGATGCTGCACAAAGTAACATTACTTATAAATACATAAATAATCATTTACAAAGTAACATTACTTATAAGATACTCACATTACCAACCCAACTTGGGATATATGGAACATAATCCTTTACAGTTTGCCAATATTTTTGTGCTTTCTCTTTAGAGTTCGGCTCGATGGTTTGTAGTACATTTTCCTGCAATAATTCAACCCAAATTTTAAGTTAGTAGAATCATAGTATTATTTACTGATATGAAAAACAATAATATACAACTGCACAAAGTAATATTACTTACAAGGCGAGAGTTATCATTAAACAATGAATTCACAGCGATGAAGTTGATTTTGGAGGAAGCGATGGGCTTCCATTGTACAATGCGTGGAATCTTTTTTGGTTTTCACGACCCATTGTGATGGCGACCCTCCAATAACTTCGAACATCCATGCCTACAATAAGTAAAATGACAATATTAAAAAGTATTAAATATTTACTATTAACAACCAATTATCGAAGAATATAATTTTAATGTAATACGATTTTAACGTACACGAACTCCGGATGTAAAGCAGTAAACATTGTACTTTTCAATATTATGATTTGGCTTTTCCAAGCGAGTCTTCTTAAATTTCTCCATTTTACCATACAATGCATTGTCAAGGCTGTCAGTATATCGTTTCCCATGACAAAGCGACCCATGGACGGTTTCGAAAGTGATCAATGTCATCCACCTCGTTAAGCAATGAAAAGTTTATCGACTATGAACTTTTCTTCCATTTAGAACTACATGCTGCAAAATAAAAGAGTGCAATTTTCATTGCATCAATGTAGTCCATAGCGTCGAAGTCTAAGTTACCAAACCTTTCAGTCGAACTCGCATGAGATTTAAATTGCGAAACGGACCATCAAAATACGTATTAAGCGACCTATGATTCTTTTTATCATTTTGGTACACTTGTCTTCACCCTGACAAAGTCCAGTAACTAAACACCACTCTCCAATTGATAAGCGTATCAAATGCTCACCAATTTCAAACCACTGATCGATCTGTCTCATTCTTGGCCACTTGTCTTAGCAACAAATTATGCATAATCACACCACTTGAATGGAAAGCTTGACACTCTAAGAAATGGCCAAATATATCCTTTTTGAATAATTGCAGCTGTCGTTTTGTTAACTTACCCTCAATAGCTTTTACGATTGTATCTAACTTACACATACTTATGTCGCCCGGAAAATGAGCAGCATAAGGTATCGCATCATGCCGAGTACATACGTAGAATCGCCATATTTACATTACAAATATAACATTATTAAATTAAAATTATATAATTTACAAATTAAAAAAAAAATTCTTTCGTAAAATTTCAGGAAAATATTACGAGTGCGGCGAGGCAGTGTCGCACTAAAAAATAAGCGGCAGTGCACGTCGCACGAATTCGAAGTACAACCCAATAATTTGGTGCGACATGCAAGCCGTCGCACAAAACTTGTCGTGACGATGCGCATGTCGCGCAAATTCTGAATCTGAAACTAGGACCGTCGCACTAAACGCTGCGGCGGGCATCCTGTCGCACTAAATTCAGAATCTGGCCGGTAGCGTCGCACGGGTTTGGTCGCGGCAAATCACGACGGATGCTCGTCGCGCAAATTCGAATCCGGAATTACGGAATGCGAATGCTCGTCGCACGAGTTGGTGCGACGGGCATCAGCCGTCGCACCGGTTTGGTGCGGCGGCCATCGACCGTCGCGCAGATTACGGATGCGGCGGCATCGACCGTCGCACAAAATGCTGATGCGACGGCATCGGCCCGTCGCACGAAATGCGGTGCGGCGACGCGTTCAGTGCGACGGTGCTGGTGCCGTCGCACGAGCGTCGCGATGGCGGCGACCATGGCACCAATCTGGTGCGATGGCGGCCATCGCACGAGCGTGCGATGGCGCGCCATCGCCGTTCTGATGCCATGGCTGCTTGTCATGGCGATCATCTGCAGCGATCTTCTGCGACGCTGCTGCCGATGAATTCTGCGTGACTATCCGAGTTTGTTTAAAAGAAAAAAATTACAGAAAAGTTACCTCACCTCGGTTGTCTCAGGTTATGCATTTACGATCGTCTTTACGATCGTCTTCTCGGAAGTGTAGCTATTGCGGAAATTTTGACGAAGGGTATCTTGGTCTGCAAAATTGGAGATTGGCTAATTGTGATATAAAAAATATAGAAAGGTTATTACTGAAAAATAGAAAACGAGAAAGGTTATTTGTGTAAATTTCCCCTACAAGTTTGTGAAGTATCTGGCTTTCATGGAAATTGACTGATGTACCAGGAGGAGATACAATTAAGAGTTTACCTATTCACGTTGTACCCCCTGTATTTGTAATTTTTATGTTCTGATTTGTTGTTTATTCAGTATGCCAGTACAGAAGCATTGAACAAAAGTTCTGTTTCCGTCCTGTCGATAACACCACAATCTCTTTAGAAAAATAAATAAATCAAGTTTCTATTTTAATAAATTTTCTAAAATAAACAAATATAAAATATTTATGATTTGCGTTTGCTCGTCAACACCATTGTCTCATTAAAACAACAGTCATAACTTTTAAAATTATTTAGGATATATATTTGTTTATTTTTTATATTTTACTATAAGTGATTGTTTGGTCATTATATTTAAAAAATATCTCAAGATACTTTTGTTATTAAATATTTTATATTCATATCTTTATTTTTACTTTCCTTTCACTTATTTTACTTTTAAGGCTAATTTAATAAATTAATTTTTTTTCACTTTCATTAAATCTCCAAGAATATTCTTGCAAAAATGATAAATTAATTTTTTTATAAATAATTATTAGTAAGATTATTTTAAGGATATTAAGCATTGCTTCTTTATTATTATTATTATTAGTAAGATTGTTTCAAGAGTACAAAAATACTAGTTTTTTTTTTTTTTTTTCTTTAAAAGGGGAGGGGGGTGGGCAAGCCCAAAGAGTTTTTACCCCCTCCCCACCCCCAAGACTCGAACCCGGGTCGCTACGAATCTAGAACCGACTATGGCAGCCAACCCGACTACGGACTTGGGGGCAGGTACAAAAATACTAGTTCTTTCATGCTAATATCTATTCGTTAATTTACTAAATAATTATTGTTTAATTTGCTAATTAATTTTTTTGATAAATTAATCAACGTCAAGAATATTATTGCGAGAATATTATTGTAGAAGCAAAGAAAAATAAGGGCAAGAATGTAATATATTTAACAGTGGGGATGTCTTAAGGTATTTTTTAAAATATAAAAACTAAACAGATACTTAAGTTAAAATATAGAGACTAAACGAATATTCAGTCAATTATTTATTATTCTGTGCTACTGTCCAATTGATGTATTTCAATTGTAATTATGAAATTAAAATACTACTTAAAAAAATGTAGCATTAATTGAATTAGGGCTGAGCAGAAAATATTTGAATCAACCAATTGGTTTGCTTTGGATCAGTTCCTACCAAAATTGGGAAATTTACAAAAATAGCGAAAAAATTTAGTGAATTTCTAAAATAATCACATAAACTTTTTCTATCATATGTATCGATCTATTTCTTTTATAGACTTAAATACCCTCAGATCTATAAATAAAACCAATAATTCACACATTCTCAACCAAAACTCTACGAAATCCAGCACACTATAATCCTTAAAACTCACTTATTAATCATCAACTCACCAATTAGAAAGTAAAAAGTTGAGGTTAGTATTTATTTTACACAATATATAGTTTTATTTTTTCGATTAATTAAAATATATGAGTTATTTGAGTAAAAATGAGTTGTAGACGAACCTAGAAAACTTGCGACAGGTGTCTATCGCATTTCTAAGAAGAAATATGCCACAGGCTGCTGTGCGACAGGCACATGTCGTACGGTTGGACAGAACCTATCACCGTGCGATAGGATCCTTTCGCACGTTCGATAGGCACTATCGCACAGTGCGATAAGAGCCTGTCGCAAGGGGACAGGTTCTGTCCAACCGTGCGACAAAAGCCCATCGCACGGTTGTCCGACTCATGTCTAAACTCTAAATTTTTTTAAGTATTAATTTTTTTTTTCTTTCTTAGGCGTAATGGAGTCAATTGTTCTTCAAAATTATTTTGATGGATCATGTGAGAAATTGACAGATGGTCGTTTTGAGTAGAGAAATGAAAAAAAAATAGTGCTTTTTTTGTTTCAAAAAATGTACGTTTGATTTATTTCTTTTAAGAGTATATGAATTTTTGTAAATAAATCTGAATGATTACAGCATTGCATTGAAGACAAATTTACAGTCAAGATATTCTATCCAACTCATATGTTCAATACCTATGGATATAGTTGATCGTGAAATGGTAAGAGTTTTGATGCATATGACCTCTAATTCGATGAATGATGGGTCCATCCCTATTTTTGTTAGCAAATTTCCTAAAGTAAAAAATCAAGAGCATGTTGAAGAAGAGAACATCGTTACACTAGCGGCTAGTAAAAAAGAGGTGTTACCGCTGACGACCTCACTCAACAAGGTTACTCTCATTTCCATTACAATGATGATCGTATTAATGACACAAATAATACAACAGTAAATAACATTAATTTTGATTCATGTCATAGCCCAATTGACGATGGGGACGATGATTTTGGGTATACTCCTATTGATAATGATGATAATCATTTAGATAATACTTGCGATTATGGGGATGATGAGGATGATGGGGATGATGAGCATGATGAAGATCTAGTTAGTGATAGGGAAGATTTGTCTCACTTTGAGAATTACCATGATTTAAGCCGAAGTCGGCCTATTATTCCAATGCCCCATTTGAAGGGCTTAGAAATTGACCCTTCTTGTAAGTATTGCACCAGTTTTGCCTTCAGACTTGGTCGTTCCAGACTTGTGTGGGCAAGCTATTCGATTCCAAATATAATTTAATGTTGGAATTACGCAAAGTTTCTTGAGGGAAAAGTTCAATTTCAAGGTTACAAGATCCACATCGACATATTTCGAGGCACATTGTACTTCAATTTCGTGTAAATGGTGTATTCAAGCAAAAAGAGCATCAAATGAAGAGAATACGTTGGGTAGTGATGAGATGTGACGACATATACACATATCGTAATGAGCCGAGGTTCCTTCGACAAGCAAGGAGTTGGGTTATTGGTTATAGCATCGCGGATAAATTTATTCAGAAGAAGCGAATACACACTCCAAATGACGTCATAGCAAGAATACAATATTCGCTTATCATACCAATAGTCTTATCGGGCTAGAGAATTGACTCTCGAGGTGATACGAAGAAGTCCATCAGAATCATATAATTTACTTCTCAAGTATTCTCTTGTATTGGAGAAGGAAAATGAAGGTACAGTAACTGCTCTTAAATTGGATGGCAATAATAATTTCTTGTACTATTTTGTGGCTATTGGATCTTGCATCAATGGTTTTTTACAGAGCATCAGACCAGTGATTGTAGTAGATGGTACTGATCTTAAAGAGTTATATCATGGAACAATGTTTGTGACAATATGTTTAGATAAAAATAATCAATTGTATCCGCTAGCTATTAGAATTGGGGATTCCGAAAATAATGATTCTTGGAAATTGTTTGTAACGAATTTGCATGGAGTAATTAGTGATATTCCAGACTTAGTCATTATTTTTAATCGATGCAATTCCATTCAAAGAGCTGTTATGAAGATATTTGGTAATACATAGCATTTGTTTATACCATGTGAAAAGTTTAAAATAGCTCTTGGGATAAGTTTGAGCGCGTATTTATAAATGCAGCAAAGGAATATAGATGTGAAGAGTTTAAAACACAACTTGAGAGGTTGTGGAGAATACATTCTGGGGCAGCTGATTACTTAGAAAATAATGTGGGCACATGTAATTGAGCACAATCTCAATTCGATGGTATGAGGTACAGCCTTCTAACCACTAACATTGCGGAAAGTGTGAATTCTTTGATGAGGGAATCTCAAAAATTTTCCATAACTTATTTGGTTGACCATTTCAGAAAAACATTGCAATAATGGTTTTATAACAGGAAAATAATGGCAAAATCGATGAGTACTCCTTTAACAATGTAGGCAGACAAAGTAGTATCTGACAGAAAAGATCAAGCTGAAAGAATGAGTGTTCATCCAATGTCTGAGCATAAATTTCAAGTTTGGGATAGTGGTGTGAAAGAATGGTTAGTTGACATAAGTCGCTGAACTTGTAGTTATAGAGTATTCCAACTTTATCAACTTGTATGTGCTCATACAATAGCTGCTTGCCTACATGCTCGAGTAGATTACATAGCTTTCTATTCTCAGTTTTACTCTAAGGAATCATTATTGAAGGTATATGCAGTGCCAATCAATCTGGTTGTCAATGTCTGTTCTTGGGAAGTTCTACACCACATCCAACAGTTTAAGGTAAACCCACCAATAGAAAAACTGCTTCCGGTTCGTTGGAAAGAGCTTAGAATACCATCTGTTAGTGAAGATGTATCACGAAGAACTGTGATGTGTTCTCGGTGCAAGGAATGCGAGTATAACAGAAAAAGATATAAGAATTCCATTGCGACGAATCTAAATTAGCGGTCTATTATCATTTTGGCGACTTATATTTATTATGTATTCGATATTTTTAAATATAATGTATTTTAAACTCTTATGTTTATTATGTATTGGACATTTTAAACTGTCTTTATTAATATGATTATTCACAATAAGTGTTGAAAAATTGTCAAACCCTAAATAAGATTAATCGCACTATAGTTACAACTATTCAAATATATATTTTACAGCCTAATATCGATATTAAATATGTTAACGACAATCTTCTTCCTAAAATATTGCCCATGACTACTGTCAAAATTAAATCGTACCTTGAACATTAAATATATCGTAAACATTAACATAAATACCCCACAATTATCAGTTCCAGGCTGTTGTTGTGGTACAATCTTAATTAGTATAAGTTTCCAAGGCTCCGCGCTCTGTAAGTCCGGTCGGATGTTGTAAAATCTAACATCTTGTAGCCATCGAGGAAAGATATGTTGAAGTAGCTGGAATAGTTGAGAATAAATTTTTTTTCGTTGTGATGTTCCTTCAATGGGTCATAAATAGAGAACCGTTTATGTACAAAGTCTACTCAGGCTACAACCCAATGATCACATTCTAAGTTAATTCGAATGAAAACCTACATATGGTAGAAAAAACACATATCCAAAATTCTTATGTTAAAATCTTTAAATATAAAAGGATGTTCATTAAATCGGATAGTAATACACACCATATCAGCATTCGCGAATAGTCTTGATTTTATGTCATCATGACCATTAATGTAACTATTAAGACTCGTGTAGTCTAATGAATTCAGATTACAGTCATCGTTATTCTACTGAGCCTTCAAGAAACCTAATCAATTCATTACATAAATATTACTACTTATTATAGTATAATAAAACGATGATTATATATTTAAGTATGTTACCCAAAAATAGACATTTGTATGTGTGCAACACTGATGTAAGGTATCAGGGCATTGCTACTGTTTATTACTTATCAAATGGTAGTATTCATGGATATGTTGTAAACGACAAAGAAACCCGTTAGATTATACAAGTACATTACAAGTAAATTAAGTAAAGACTAATAATAGTTACCTTATCCCTTAGCTATCCCATTGACTCTCCCCCTAAGAGTATTCTAGAAAATTCCTTCGAATGTCGGATGTCACGATCAACTACAATGTTACCATCAAAGCACTGGTCGAACTACTGAAACAGTGTCGGATCCTCTATTCCTCTAAGTAGATTTATATCCACACTTGTCCTTTCTTCGATATCGACATCTGATGGTTCTATGGTCAGAAGACGCTTAATGTTCCTTCTTTGTTGTAAGTTTGTAAGTAGGGACTTTTAATGGCATATGATGTCCTATACTCGCAACCAAAATTACTTATGCAGGGAGGTTCTTCCTTCAAAATTTACACACTATCATCATTTACGTCCTTAGATAATAAACACAATGACGGCGGAGTGTGATCATGATGATCTCGAACATCATCAGGGGTACATTAATAGTAATAACTTATTAAATCATAATACATTTAGAATAATAGCCAAAAAAAAGGAGCTATGTAAATTACTTATCATGTAAAGGTTTCTAATCGGAGTATCACTATAATAATGCTTCGTTCAATTTTCAGTATAATAAATTAATAAACCCCATTATAGATTTTGCAACTCTCTTTGTTCTTTTCTAAGCTGACTTTGTTCATTCATTCCGCTCAACCTCAGCATTCGACATTATCTTGATCATTGTTTATTTCATGTCTTTCTATTCTACGAATGACATAATCATATGAAAACTTTAATTTCGACTGTGACAAAAAATAAAAATAAATCCATTTTATGTATAACATCATTGTTTTAAAATAATTAAATGTTAAAAATAACATCTAAAGCATCTAACCTCTCTTGTGGCTTCATATTCATGATCAACAAGTGCCTGATCATCCACTTTATATTCATGATCAACTGATGCACGATCTTCCATTTCATAATCATGTTCAGCATGTGGCTAATCGTCCACTTTATCTTTGTTGGGTGGTACGTTGAGGTGATACTACAATATTGATATAGCTGATTACTTAAAGAACTTGCGGTAATTGAAGATTCAATAATAATATTATAATTGAATTCAATTATTAACTCACATTATAGACCCAACGAGGGACTGATATCTCATAATTCTTTATGCTTCTCCAAAATGACATATCTTTCTCCTGTGTAGTCGGATTGAGTGTTTGTTTAACAATCCCCCAGTAATGAAATAATTGAAATTAACTATCGCGTAAATTATCTTGTACACCTCAGTAAAACTTAACACTTATGACATGTGTGTTGTCGTTGTAAAACTTATACACTTCAGTAAAACTTATTTTCGATGAGGAAACACATTTCCACTTCAATATGCGAGGAGTCTTCTTTTTTGTGTTGATGCCCACTTTTTTGCTATAAACTATCAATTACTTCAAACAGCTAATCCTGTAATATATAAAAATACAAAGTTAGAAAAAAATAAAAATATATTGTATAGAAAAAATCCACATATATTTGAAACGCACCTCCACCCCGGGACAAAAGCCATAAATGTTGTACTTCACCTCTTTAAAAGTATTACCTTAAAAAGCCTCCATTTTTTTGTTCAATGCAGTGTTTAAACTTTTATATACCGCTTTCCAGGATAAAAGACCCCATGCAAGACTTCTAAAGTACTCAAAATCATCAACATAGTTTAACAAAAATGAATTCGATACATGTTTATCTTTTCTACTATTAAGAACTCTATCCGCAAAGTAATATAGCCCGATCTTTAGTGCATCAACATCATCTATATCATTAAATTTTAAATCTTCAAATTTTTCATCAAATCGTTTAAGAGTAGCACCTAAATTACCTTCAAAGCACAAATCACGTGACCTGTTATTCGTAAGGAATTTGGCTACTTTATGTAAGTCGTATGTACCATAGCAAAGTCCCGTAACTAAACACCATTCAATTATTGATAATTGTGCTAACTGGTCACTAAATTCAAACCATAGCTAATTTTCATCGTCTTTATCACAACACGCTACTTGCTTAAGTAGTAGCGCATTGTAAAGGATTGCACCACTAAACACATAGCTATCCATCTTTACGAAATGGCCAAATATATCTTTTATGAATAATCTTAATTGTTATTTCGTTAACTTGCTCTTAATAGCTTCCATCACATTTCTAAATTTTGAGGAATTTGTAATATGCCCACGAAAGTGTTCCATTTCCGAAATCTTTATCGTGTGTGGTTTCTTGGCCATTATGTCTGTAAAAAAATCAAATTTTTCATAAGTTAATCCGATAATTAAAAAAATATAAAATTAATTCAAGAAAAAATATTATTTTAAAACACTTATGATATCGTGTGATAGTTACTGTTGCGCGCGCGACGGGTGCCTGTACTACTCCCGTCGCACGCACTCCACCTTACAATCAAACCATCAACACCTTAATCTTACATACACCATCCACTATTTAATCTAGCTTAAGGGGCATTTTATCGAGCACCTCGCTTACCATTCTTTAAACCTAAATTTCACTTAACAATCTGCAATATTTACGGACAACCAATCCTAACCTCATCTATATGCATCTATACACTGACTTATGTTGAGTCCTAGAGAGTGTATATTTATAAAGGGTAAAATCATCATTTTGCACTCTAAAGTCTCACTAACATCTCTACCTTTATGTATTCTAAGTCCCTTAATATTTAATTATCTATGTTTATGTGTATTTTTAACACTTTATATATTTCAAGAGTATTTAGTCATTTCTCAATAAATGAGAAGTCGGACAGCAAAACGGACAGCATTTTTGAACTCAAAACAGTTGAAAACCTTAGGAAAGACATAAAAAGTAAAATCGTAATTTTAAGATTTTGGTGGACCCCGCTGACATTTCGTTAACGGATGATGTGGCAAAAGTCTATTGGACCGAAAAATGAGCTTACAATATATGCAATACACTGGATCATAATTGTTGACTTTTGCATTGACCGATGACATGGCAGAATATTAGTCGACCGAAAATCGCGCATACCGTAATGCATATACATGGAATAATAGCCCTGGTGACTATTCCAACCAATCAGAGTGCCACGTGGCACAATCCTGAGCGTCCGAATTGTTTTCATCAGATGGCCATGATTTACTTGTTATATTTATAAATAAGAGGCTCCCTCCCTAATTTGACGCCCCTGAATCTATTTTTGGGCTCTATTTTCTGTAATTTCTTCTCCATCTTGTATTTTCTACGCATTTTAATAAAATTCTCATTTTACCCTAGTTATAAAATGAGTAGCTAATTTATTTTCAATCTTTGGTTAAAGGTGAAGCCTCAACATAATCTATGGGTTTAATTTGGTAAGTTTATTTTTACTTTCTCTAATTTATTTAAATTGTTTTGACTTATCGTAGAAAGGTATTAATAATCTTGTCCAGATATTGCACTGGTATACCGGCTCCATAGTGCAATATTATTACTATTCGGCACAGTGAGCACTTTATACTAGATTTATTAGAGAAAAACCTTCCTCTAATTTATGTGGTAGGTCTTGACTCATTGTTGACATAAATTTCATCTAGGTTAATTAATGGATAATCTAGCCACCTTGTCGATAGTTACACTATTATTACCTGGCACAACGTGTTCTTGATACTATATTTAACATAAGATTATTCTTTCTGACACAATGAGCGCTTGATTTCATATTTATTAGAGTTAGGTTTATGAAGAGTGGAAATAACCCCTCTCATAAATTAATTAAAACTAAAAAGTGAATATTAAGCCCATGGTGAAATGTTGAGTGTGAATCATAAGACCCAAGCACTTTATTACATTGATCAAGTCCCAATTCATTCTCACCATTTTAATTTCAATTTTAGGATAAAATAAACTAGGAAATTTCACAAAAAAAACATAAATAATAAAGAATAATTATAATTATACATAATTAAATTCCACCTCCTCGTGGGATCGACGCTCGTCTCCATTAATCTATATTTCAATAGATTCGTGCGCTTGCGAGTTCAATAAAATTTGCACAACAAGTTTTTGAAGTTTTTGGCGCCGTTGCCGGGGAGGTAAGTCATTTCAATTTGTAGAATTAATTTTCTTGTGTAAATATTTTTTAGTTGATTTATTTTAAGTTAATTTATTTTTTAAAATTTTTATAATTTAATTTTCATTTTATTTTTCTTTGTAACTTTACATTGATCTTGTTAATCTATATGTCCGATTTAATCACCTAGTAATTTATTTTAATTTCAGTTTATTTTAATTTTAGTTAATTTATTTTATTTTACTTTTTTTTCTTCTTATTGCACATTTATAGCACTTGAGTGTATTTTCATAACAAAGTTGTAACAAGCGTGATAAGGTTAGTACCATAATTTCTCTTCTCTTTATTTTCAATTTTGTTTTTATACGTGTTCTTTGTATGCATGGTCAAAGGTCATTATCACATAATTTAGAACCCATAAACCTCGAGCTAGAGAAAGCACGTCACACACGTAAACTCATTGCATCACAAGTGGAAATTGTAGATAAAATTGAAATTGATTTACAACAACAACCACATGCATCGCAGGAGAGGCCATTTAAGGACTACTTTAGTCTTTTAGCTAATTTAAGCACATCACGCATAAGATACCCAAATGTAGCTGCTAGGAGTTTTGAGCTAAAACCTAGTGTGCTCAATTGTCTCCCACCATTCTATGGCCTACAAAATGAAGATTCATACAATTATTTGAATGATTTTCATACTATTTTTCAAACTTTTAAATATGAGAATTTTTCAGATGATGATGTTAAGCTTAGGTTGTTTTCATTTTCTTTGAAAGATAGAGCTCGTTCTTGGTTCAATACATTGCCTACTAATAGTATTACATCATGGGAACAAATGGTTACTAGATTTTTAAATAAATAATTCACAGTGCATAAAATCAATGTTATTCGCAGGAAAATCTCAGAGTTTACCCAAAAAGAAGACGAGCAATTTTTTGAAGCATGGGTGCTATTCAATTGGCTACTCTTGAAGTATCCACATTATGGGTACGAGAAACGGTATCAATGCCAATACTTTTTAGAGGGACTATTGCCACATGTGCAGGAATGACTAATGGTGACAAGTGGAGGAGAGTTGATGTCGAAAAGTGCATCAGAGATTTGGGATTTCTTTCAGCGACAAACAAATAATTCCCAACAGCGAAGCAAATCATTCAGAAACGTGAGAAAAATCAAAGGAGTGAATGAAGTTCATGTTAGTGAGTCAAGATCAGAAATCAAGAAAGTAAAAGAAATAGTTGAAGGTCTTTCTTGCTAAATAACATCTTTGATAGCTGCAAAATCAATAGTGCCACATGCCTATAATCGACTTGATCATGACTCATACCTAAATCAAGCCAATGCAATTGGTATGATGGGAAAGCAGCCAAATTGCAATCCTTACTCCAATATTTATAATCCTAGGTGAAGATACCATCCTAACTTTTTATGGTCTCAAGGATTCCAACAGAAAAGACCAACAGCTCCAACTTCATCAATGCAACCAGCTCCTCAGGCTCCTAAAGTCTCTCAACAATCATTTAGACCATACAATCAGAACCAGAATTACTCGCAACCCAAACCATGGGAGGAAGCATTCCAAAATTTTAAAAATTAAACTCACTCTGCAATAGATCAACAAAATCGCACCATTGATGAACTGCGGAATGAGATGAGCAGGCTTCAATTCACAAGCCCAGTCGATTTTAAACTTAGAAAGGATGGTAGGTCAGCTAGCTTCTTCGGTTCAAAACTTAATAATGACCGTTGAAAAGGGCAAATTCCCAAGTTAGCCAGTGCCAAATCAATATGAAGAGGTCAAAGTTGTGATGACCTTACGAAATAGAAAAGAAGTTGACAGCAAGGTGGAGATGCCAGTGACAAAGACAAATCAAGTTGTGCCTGAAGATTTTAAGGATTCATCAAAGGAGAAAGAAGAAAGTTGTTCATGAGAATATGTCCTTAAAGCTCCATTCCCTCAGAGGTTAGCTAAAGTAAAATAAGGAAATTTCACAGGTGAGATTATGGAGATATTTAAACAGGTAAGTGTTAACATTCCCTTATTTGATGCTATAAAGCAAGTGCCCTCTTATGCCAAGTTTCTTAAATACATCTGAGCTGAAAAAAGAAGCATTCATGTTCAAAAGAAGGCATTTTGAACTGAAAACGCTAATTCTATACTCCAACAAAAAATTCTTCCAAAATTTAAAAACCTAGGATCTTCTACTATCTCATGTAGTATTGGGAACCACACATTTGAGAATGCTTTGTTGGACTTGGGAGCTAGTGTAAATCTTTTGCCTTATTCTGTATTTATGAAACTTGGATTAAGAGAATTACACCCAACTCCAGTTGTGTTACAACTTGTAGATTGGTCTATAAAAATACTTCGTTGTATTATGGAGGACGTGCTTATCCAGGTCGACAAGTTTTATTTTCCTGTTAATTTTATTGTAATTGATACTCAATCAATGCAGGATTCGAAGAAGCACATCCTTATTATTCTAGGCCGACCTTTCTTAGCAACTGCTGATGCTCACATTCAATGCAGGACCAGAAATATGAAGTTGTCCTTTGGCAATACGACTATGGAGCTTAATATCTTCAACATTGCCAAACAACCTCATGATGGCAACGATAAAATTATTGATATGAATTTTATTGAAGAATTAGTTGATCATAATTTTTCTTCTAACCTTAGTGACGACCCTTTACAAGAATGGTTAACTCACTTTGGTATGGTTTTTGACCAGATTAATGCTCACTCGATTCATTACCATTAATGGATACTAATCACTAGAAGTTACAAGAAGAGCAATAGGCACCATCTGGGGAAAATCTCATCCCATCCGAATCATTAACAAAACTCAAGCTTAAATTATCACCCAACACTTTGGAGTATACATCCTTGGAAGAAGAAAACACATAGTAAGATATCACCTTATCATTCCTTGACAATAAACAACTAAATGAAAGTATCATTTACCCCTGCCATAATTCAAAAAGGAGGTTCCAACTGGCAGAATTTGAGGATATTTACAGCGATGAAAAGGCTAAAGATTACAAAAGAGAATAAAAGTCTTTCATGACTAGCATATCATGAGAAAATCTTTTACACAAGGTCAAAAAGTGCTTTTATTCAATTATCACATGCATCTATCCCTAGGTAAGTTACACTCTTAATGGCTTGAACCCTTTATTGTTCATTTTATTTTGCCACATGGAGCAATTGAAATTAAGGATCCAATTAACAGTGTCATTTTCAAAGTTAATGGTCAATATTAAAGCCATATCTAGAGTACCAACCACATGACAAAGACACCGAAATCAATTTGAATGACCCACCATATTTGAATTGAGACCATTCCATTTCTTTTTGGTGATTTAATTTCTTTTTATAGTTTTATTTACTATTCTTTTGTTCAAAATTATATATTTTCCGTTAAAGTGTGTTTGATTATCAGTCATATTTTCTTTCATTACTTATCATGAAATTCTCAATCAGACAGATCCTTTTTGTCCAACTTAAGTAACTTTTACATGTGAAGCGTCATCTAAACGGCTTTCTCTAAGTTTGTCAATCACATCCTATTTGGGACCTTCGACCACCAGCATTAGTATCCTACTTTAATGACTTAGAAAGAAAACTCAAGGAAATCAAAGGTGGTATCTATAAAATCCAATTGGAACTTGAGGTAAATTCAATAAAAGGACGTTTGTAAGTAGTTGTTTGCTTATACGCATTGTTTTCTTTCTGTTGTGTGTTTTTATTTTGTTTGCTTTTACGTGTTACTTGATTTTTCAGGCTTTATTTGATTTAAGTGTGTTTTAATTTGTTATCCCGGTTAAGTGGGGGATAACGGTACTTCGTGACAATCAAAGTCGGTTACTTCAGTTTCCCATAATAACTAATATTCTGAGGAGACAAAATGGATAAAAACATAATTTTGGTAAAGCTTCACAAACGATTTTCTTCACTTCCTCAGAATGCTCTTCTTACAATCTATAAAGCTCAGTTCGAACGCATGTGATTACTTATAAGAAATAACATCCCTTCTGACATCCAATGGTTAATTAAAGCCAAAGTACGATTGGGAGGTGAGCTACCCCCCAAATTTATTGTATATATGCCTGGTTGTGGTAAAGGAAAGTGCTCAAGAAAACGAAGAGCTCGACGGCTTCCAGTTGCTTGTCATAAGTGTGCCAAAATGGAATTCAATAAAGAGAAGTGTACTTTAGGAATGGTGTTTGATAACAGGGAAGGCAATATTCAATTCATTAGAGATGGCTTGAATAAAGATTTATTAGATAATATCGTTTTGTCTATTGAAACGCATCCTAGTGGATACGTACAAAGAGCAATTCTCTAGTTATGGCCATTATTCCAGAAAGAACATGTAAGATATAGTCTCGGGAATATGACTATAAACGACCCTGTTTGCCAGTTTATAAGAAAACTGGATGGGAAGTCTATCCTCGACCTATAGATGGCGTTCAAGCCATTTCTGGACGTAAAACTAGAGGAAAATGGAAGCCACAATCACAACTACCAGTACATATCTTTTTTATTTATTGTTCTTTTGCCATTTGCATTATTGTTTTATCTTTTCTTTTTGTTAATTTTTTGCTTTTGACTTTAAAGCCACGAACTTTACACGTCATTTGAAAAATGTACCACTTCCTTTACAGTTGTGTGTCATTATGATTGTTACCAAGATCTTTAAATATGAGTCTATTTTATTAAACATTCACAAGTTGTTTTTTCATGATTGTCTCAATGGCAGCACCTTTAAGTAGACAATTTAAGAATATTTATGTGGTTTCTGGGTTTCACTATAGAAAGTATAAAAAGTTTGTTGAGGCAGCCATAGATCTTGGCCGAGTCCTAGCAGAGAGAAAAATACACTTAGTATATAGAGGAGGTGATCGAGGGTTATCAAAGCTTATTACAGAAGCTGCCTACAATAGAGGAAGCCACGTACTAGGCATCGTTCCGAAAGCTTTAAAACCTCTTGTAAGCTTGTCCGACCCACCAATTAGAGAGGAGTTAGTTGTCTCCACCATGCAAAAAAGACTATCTGAAATGCTACAACATGCTGAAGCTTTCATTTTCTTACCACGAGATCTTACAACTTTAGAAGCATTATTTACATTTGCATCTTGGGCCAATCTGAACATTCATAAAAAACTCATCGGTTTGTTAAATGTTAATAACTTTTTTGATGGATTACTTGCATTTCTTAACCATGCAATAAAAAATCATTTTATTCCATTCACAATAAAAAAAAATTTTGTTTGTGCCCCTACTACTAACGAGTTACTTGATCTTTTACAAACTTATAAACCAGAACCAGATCCTTAGACTTCTTCATTGGATTGGTCGACTAATAATGGCAGCAGCAGCACTAAGAAGCATAAATTAGATTTAACTCTCCATCTACAAATATTTTCTTTCATTTTATGTTTCAACACTTAGGTGATGTCTTATAAACCCTACTTCTTTCCTTTAGAACATTGACGACAATGTTTCATTCTGGTTGGGGGGAGGGAATAGTTGATGATTGTGGAATGTCTTAATCTTGGAGAAGTTTTTACTAATTTTTGTTGTAATAACTAACTTTGCCTTAATTTTTGAGTTGAAGATGGCTGAATATGGAGTGTAGTGACTCTAGAAACGCATTGTCTTAGTCTTTGAGTTAAAACAAAAAAATAAAAAAATAAAAAATAATAATAATAAAAGGCATTTTATGTGATCTTTTGACATTGGATAACATGATGACTTTCAAATTCTTGTATTTGTATTATCTTTGACCTTCAGTTATGTTACATCATATTTGCTGCTCTGCATACTGATGTTGATGACAAATGTGAATTAAGCGAACTGACGAGTAAAATTGGTTAAGTTACTTGAAGGAATGCACATGTCCTAATAAATTCTAAGTGAGTTTTTGAGCCTATCATTTTTCTTGGAGAGTAACCATTTTTGTCCATTTTTCAAACAGCTTAGCAATTTACTATACATGATCCCTATATTTTCCTTTGAGTCAAATATTTTTAAAAAAAAAAATTTGTGTTGCTACATCTAAAAGTCCATTGAGCTAGTAAAAATGGAAGACTATTTAGAGCCCTAAAAGATGAGCGAAAGGCCGTCTTTGATCCGTTTGAGTTTTTTTCAGCCATTCTTTTTGTAAAAAATTAATAGTTAGCCCTTTTGAGCCTAATAAATAAATAAATTGTGTTTTATTTGTTAACTCATCATCCTGTTCTACTCCAATTTAGAGTAGTACCCTACGTTTTATGTGTTCCATCACTTACTCATATTTGAGAAAATTTTAGATGATTATTAAAAAAAAATAGTACAATATATATATATATATATATATATATATATATATATATATATATATATATATATATATATGAAAGAGAAAAAAGATGTGTAATTTAAAGAAAAAAAGAAAAAAGAAAATAATAATAATAATAAATGAATTGCACCTTATAATTTCTGAAAGATCTCTATTTTTTTCTCAAACAAAACTTTGTTTTTCCTATTGTCACTTCTTTGTTAACCATATTTTTAACTTGCATTACATCTTAATAAAAGTACTTCTTGATTTTAGGAACCTATAGCCTGAAATAAAAGTTAGTAATATGGACTAAAATGATGTAGTGACACACACACACACACACACATATATATATAAAGTTGGTTTGACTGTCATTTTATTTGGTGTCATACTATATGCTAAGTTGTGGGCATTATTCTTGGTAAGAGTGTGTGATATTGCCATTCATTAATTTCTCTAAAGTTATCATTTTTAAAGTGACTATTTTTCTTGGGTTTATTTCTGAAAGTGTCACTCTAACATGTGAGATTTTGGGGTTGACATGTCACACTTGAAAGTGGCTTAATTAATGTAGCTCTGATAATCAATCAGTTTGCATGTGTTTGCTTGACTAACTCATGTGGATGGTTGATGTGGGAGTGATATCTCTTTAGCCTGGAGATAATGCTTATATTTTTATTTGATTATTGTCATTAATCTAATTAAAGAAGTAAACATAATTGCCTTTAAAAAAAATTGGTTGAATTTTGTTATCGCTTAATTTGCTAGGGCTAGCATTAAGCTGGTTGGGGAATGTGTTGAGTCCTAGAGAGTGTATATTTATAAATGGTAAAATCATCATTTTACACTCCGAAATCTCACTAACATCTCCACCTTTATATATTTTAAGTCCCTTGATATTTAATTATCTATGTTTATATGTATTTTTAATACTTTATGTATTTTAAGGGTATTTTAGTTATTTATCAATAAACGAGAAATCAGACAGCAAAATGGACAGTATTTTTGAACTCAGAACAACTGAAAACCTTAGGAAAGAAATAAAGGGCAAAATCATAATTTTAAGATTTTGGTGGGCTACGCTGACATGGCATTGACTGCTGACGTATTGTTGATGGATGATGTGGCAGAAGTCTATTGGGCTGAAAAATGAGCTTACAATATATACAATGCACTGGATCATATTTGTTAACTTTTACATTGACCGATAACATGGCAGAATATTAGTGAACCGAAAATCGCGTATACTGTACATGCATATACACGGAATGGTAGCCCTGGTGACGTGTTTCAACCAATCAGAGAGTGCCACGTGGCGCAATTCAAGGCGTCCGAATTATTTTTATCCGATGGCCATGATTTACTTGTTATATCTATAAATAAGAGGCTCCCTCCCTAATTTGACGCCCCTAAATCTATTTTTGGGCTCTATTTTCTATAATTCCTTCTCCATCTTGTATTTTCTATGTATTTTAATAAAATTCTCATTTTAACCCTAGTTATAAAATGAGTAGCTAGCTTATTTTTAAGCTTGGGTTAGAGGTGAAGCCTAAACATAATCTATGGGCTTAATTTGGTAAGTTTATTTTTACTTTCTTTAATTTATTTAAATTATTTTGACTTATCGTAGAAAGATAGTAATAATCTTGTCTATATATTGCACTGTTATACCGGCTCCCTAGTGCAAGATTATTACTATTTAGCACAGTGAGCACTTTACACTAGATTTTTTAGAGAAAACTCTCCCTCTAATTTATGTGGTAAGTTTTGACTTATTGTTGACATAAAATTCATCTAGGTTAATTAGTGGATAGTCTTGCCACCTTATCGACAATTACACTATTATTACCTGGCACAACGTGTTCTTGATACCACATTTAACATAAGAGTATTATTACTGGCACAATGAGCGCTTGATGTCATATTTATTAGAGTTATGTTTATGAGGGGTGAAAATACCCCCCTCTTATAAATTAATTGGAACTAAAAAATGAATATTAAGCCCATGGTGAAATGTTGAGTGTGAATCATGAGATCCAGTACTTTATTACATTGATCAAGTCCCAATTTATTATCACCATTTTAATTTCAATTTTAGGATACAATAAACTAGGAAATTTCACAAAAAAACATAAATAATAAAGAATAATAATAATTCTACATAATTAAAATCCATCATCTCGTGGGATCGACACTCGTCACCATTAATCTAAACTTCAATAGATTCGTATACTTGCGAGTTCAATAAAATTTGCACAGCAACTTATCACCAATCAAACTTACTAAAATAGAAAAAAATTAAAAGTTACAGAGTGAAAATTACCGAAAATTAAGGGGAAAATACCTCCAAAATGTCGGAACTAAATCCGTCCAATTGCCGGAGATGAACTCACTCTCAAAAGCGTGCCCAACCGCCGTTGATTGTTGACAGAAAATGTAGAATAGAGTTAGTACCGTGAAGGAGGATTTTGCCGAGTTTTGGTTTGGGAGAGATAAAGGTATTGTGGTCAAAAAGTTTGGTAAATGGCTAAGGAAGAAAGAAATATTTGAGGTGGTTATTTTAGATATTTATTAAAAGTATTTGGTTATTTTTATAAATTTCCAACCAAAATTAGCTCCATTGCTCGTAGCGTAGAGTAATCTCCATTCGTATATTCAATAATTTCTTTTTTGGACAAACATACATACTCAATAATGAACATTAATTAAATTGTAGATGATTGCTAACTTGAAAAATAAAATTGGAAGCACAACAAGACACTCTAGCTGCCCAACATTTTTAATATGTATCATATTAAATGATTGAACGTTAAGCGGCTAGAATTGTATAAGGGCACTTTTTGGGCAATGTATTGTATTATATTATTTTAAAGTAAGTATATTTTATTATAATATTATATTATCACTTTGTTATAACAATATAGTACAGCATTCAGTTCTATAATATACTATGTTATTTTTAGTTATATTAAGTTTGGCATTGTCGTGTACTGTATTAATTTTTTTTGTTATTAATTTAAATTATATATTTAGAAAATAATATTTATTAGCATTTATAACTTAGAAAAATATAAATATAGAATTCTTAAATTTTATAAAAAATAACATTATTTTTTTAGTATAAATGTTAAAAAATATATCATAACTCTTCGTAAAAATCAAAGCTTATGGTCTTAAATTTTTGGCCTTATAACATTTATTTTTTCAATATTTTTTAAAATATATAACATGTAAAATAAAGATCAAATAAAATTATTCAATCAAATAACCTCTACATAATGTCACAACATACATAAATAATTAAAATATGCAAAATTAGCTCAAAACCAAGACCACCCACCACAACTCCCAATTGCACCCACAATTTAATCATCAACCACCTCTCACTATTTATATAATAAATAATTTAATAGACCCTTTACACACTCTTCTTGTTTTGTCTCTATTTTTTTTAATTATTATAATTTCACTACTTTAATAATTTTAAAATATCAAATAACTACAAAAAGTATCATTTCTTATTATTTTACTACTATAACTTATAAAATTATTCATTTTACTACTTTTCCGTTAGAATCGTTAGTTGGCCAATTAGTTAACCAGTGAAATATTAATTTTACCCTTTATAATAAAATACACAAATAGATGTATTAAATAATAGACAAAAAAATTTTTGCCATATCTTTAAATTGTTAAATAATAATTTTAACCATAAATTTATGAATAATCCTAAATTTATTATAACTATAAAAATATTAAGTTAACAAAAATACCCCTGAATATTTTTGTTAAAAAACACACAATCTATTCTATAAAAAAAACTTAAAACTTATCTAAATAATTAACACTTTCATATTTAAGTGTTTTGTTTTTACAATAGATCGTGCCTTTTTCAACAAAAATGTTTAGAGATATTTCTGTAAATTCACTATATTTATAATTATAATAAAGAATGAGACTATTTAAATCCAATAAAGTACTCGTTAAACCCTTTTTAATATAATTTTTTATTACTAAATTGCCTCTAAAGTAAATTACATTTTAAGACAAAAGATTATAATTGAATGAAATTCTTCAATTCCAGGTATAGACCCCGAAGAAGGGTGAACGAATTTATATCAAATCCGTCAAACCCACAATTGTCTTCTCAAATGCAAGTTTTTACCATCAAACATATATTTTCAGATGTTTTTTGGGATTTACAAAAGCATGCTTAAGCACCATCATCAATTACTGGAGAAGTATTCACGATTTGTTCAAAATAAAAATTATACCAAATTGTCACCACATATATAGCTTCTGTGGATTTACAATACCCAATGAATTATTTAACTTTTCTTCAATTCCAAAACTAGTCAGTTTGTTGAGTGAATGAGTTTGTTATTTAGTATGATTCAAATACACGTACGTTTCATCATAGATTGATTTTTTTTTTTCCCTAATAGCGTTCAATGATAAAAAGTTATGAGATTTTTATTCAGGAATAGAAATAAAATTGAAGTAAGCTACTGCAACAGTCGAGAATTTGGATAAAGTCATAAAATGAGAAAAAGTGAATAAATGGAAACTGGGAAAAAATTGTAGCAAAAATCCTAGTAAGGTAATATTGGGTATTTTAGTGGGTTTATTGAGTAAAACAAAAAATTTTAAATTTTGAAAGTAGGTTTAATGAGTATATGAATTTATTGAATATTTTAATGGTTTAAATGGCCCCACCAACCCAAGGTTATTCATAAATTCATGATTAAAAATTTTTAAAATTTAAGGGCATAACAATAAATTTATATTTATTATTCATAAATTCATAGTTCAAATGGGTTTATTGGTTTATGATCTAAGCTTGATTCTAGGATCTGTTTTTTTTTTTTTTTTATTTAAGGGAAATTGTTAATTTCCTCTCTAATATATTTAATACGTATCATTTATCTTTTTTAATAGTCAATAACCTTAATGAAAGCATAAGTTTATAATATTATCTTTATTTTTAAATATATTTTTATTCATATTTATTATAAATTAAATAAATCAAATGAATATAAATAAAAATAAAAATTAAGTATTAAAAATAAAAAATATATATTTTATTGTGAACAAAAAATTAATATAAAATATTTTTTCAGTTTTTTATTTTATTTATATTTTCTTATAATAAACATATTAAATGTTTTAAAATTAAATGTAAAAAGTACAAAAAAAATTATTATTTATTTTATAATAATTTTTTATTTATCATTTAAATTTCTTATAATAAATTTTTTATATTTTTATCATTTTATAATATTTTTCTTATATATTTATCATAAAAAATATTTATAAAATAAAAAAATATAAGAAAAATATTTTGTTATTAATTTTTTCCCATCAAAACTTATATTTCATGTTTTAATTTTAATTTTTTTATTTTAATTTTTATTCATGTAATTTATAATAAATATGAATAAAAATACATTTAAAAATAAAAAATATATTATAAACTTATATTATCATAAGATTATTAGTTATTAAAAAAAATAAGAGAAAATAGTACATAATAAATATAACCAAAGAAATTATCATTTTTTTTTTCAAATTATTTTTAACTGGTTTATGCTCTTTTAAGGGTTTGTGATCTGACCTTGACAAAGGCAGATCGTGAACGCGTTGGAGCTGGGCAGCTGGCGATGTCGAGCCACAGTGGAGGTGGGGCTGGTTATCACGCGATGATGGAGTTGCAGTGTTGTGCGGCAAATCAAGTTGGCGTGGTCGTGGAGCAAGGCTGCCGTGCATTGGAAATAGAGAAGAGAAGACTAAAATTACTTCATGGGTGGTGGAACAAGGCTGATTGAAATTGGCTGATGCGTTTGGAAAAGAGACGAGAAGATGAATTTCCTTTTTTTCGTTTGGTTACTAGTAGCCAGCTTTGTTTCCTGATTTTTGGACTCCGTTAAAAGGGCTTTGTTTTTCTGCTCACTTGGACTGCTCTTAAGTTCCATGACATGGGTTGATCATAGTTATGTAAGTTCAATAAGAACGATCGATTAATGAAGATGTAATGCAATGCGATATAAACCTAATTCTCTCCTCCCAGATTTTCATTATGCGGGTTTTGAGCCAGTTTAAGATTGCAGTGACTGATTAAATAAATTATATTTATTGTACAGATAAAATAAATTATTGATTAAAAAAATGACTTGTTATTTGATAAATTGTGTTGTTGTGGTTGCTATTAATTTGAAAAGTAGAATACATGCATTTGGTAAATTTTATTATGAAAATATTATTTTATTATATAATGATTAAAATAGACATAAGTTTAAATTGTCTTTTATTTTTATAGTATGTTTAATAAATTGTTTAGAAATATTTCTTTTTAATACATAAATTTCATAAAATGAAAAAAAACTCAATTAATTAAAATATAATCAACTTTATAGTTACACAAAATATGATAAAAAAATTATTCTTATACATAATCTAAAAAAAATAAAAAATAATATTTAATATATTCGTCTTAAATCGATATTAGAGAGAACATATATTAATTATAACGGTAATTTAATTGTGGTGATAATATAATATCCAGTGATTTATATATTAGGGTTTATGAAAAAGTAAGATATAGTTGTCTTTTTATTAAAATACTAAGTTATAACAAAAATTTTTTCAAAATGTGATGACTTATTTAATAAGCTGCTTATAAAAAACAATTCTCTACTTATTTTTAAAATCTGCTGTCAAAATAAAAAAAATATCAAATAAACTGTTTTTACGAAATTTACTAAATACTATTTTTGTAAAAAATTATTAAATAAATAACTTATTAAATTTCAAACTCAATCCTAAAGGAAGCCTTTATAGCATTAATTTTTTTTTATAGAAAACTAATTAGCGTGTAAATGTCAAATATTATATTGTAATATTTTAATATAATGTGAGGTTCTAATACAGTATATACGAGGTGCCAAACAAGCCCTTTATATTATCCTCAATTGTGTAGCAGAAATTTATCGTTTTGGGCCCTATATACATTAAATTGATAATGCAACTGTACTATTTTTATGAATTATATTGAATTTATATTCTTAACCTTAATAAAAAAACAATAATAAAAAAACTTCTCTTCTTTGCAAGTGAAGAGGACAATAATTTTGTTTGTTAAAAAAAATGATAAGGCTTGTTCAATTTCATCCAATTCAACACCAATTTCGATCGATTCTTTACATAGATTGAATAATTATCAAATTTCTTTTACTAGTTTAATAATTATCAAATTTCTTTTACTAGTTTCACTTTCCCGACTATCGAAAATATTAATAATTAATCTCGAATAATAAATATTTATGGCAGTTCTTATTGCAATGAAAAATAGATGAGTAAATAGATTTTTTTAAAACAAATTTTAACCATTAATTGCATTTATATCATTCATTTATTATTTTTGTTCGTCAACTGCAACGGCGAATTCAACCATCTAAAAGTATCTCGATTTTTGAAAAATTATTACTGAAATATAAATTAGTGTAAAAAAATTAATGAAATATAAATTATAATGAGAGTTTTTTCATCTTTATGTTGGTGTCAGTTCTTGAGTCATTGGATTGACGGATGGAGGGACAGCAAGTGGATTTCAAGGTTCTGTAGCGGAAGTTGATATGGAGGAGACTGTAGATTGATATGGTTGAGATTGCGTGGTCGAATGATAAAGTTGAGGGGTGGAGATGGGGGAGATGGAGGCCATTGAAGATGTTGTTACGCTGAATGCATTGATGACTTCATGTCAATTACATATGCTAATTAGTACTATTACGATTTAGAGAGTATTGTTGCAACAGCTTCTAATTTTCTTCTAACTAGTCAATTTTTTTTATCTCTTGTTTGATTACGGAAGTTTAATGTTAAGAGTGAGCATAGATTAGGTTGGATAGAGTTTGTAAAAATTGAACTCAACCGACTATTGAATGGAATCAACCCAACACAATACAATAAACATGTTCAAACTAATCCAATCAATCCTTAAATAATCGAGTTGGATTGATCACGTTAAAAACTTAAGGATTAAATTAAAATTAAAAAATAAATAAATAAAAATATATAAAATTTGAAATAAAATTTATTAAAATTAATTATAAATATATTATAACATAAAAATTCTATTCACGGTTTAATATTC
The DNA here is from genome assembly GCA_025617385.1 of Murraya koenigii. NCBI lineage: Eukaryota > Viridiplantae > Streptophyta > Magnoliopsida > Sapindales > Rutaceae > Murraya > Murraya koenigii. The sequence continues at coordinate 24,040,347 of CM046812.1, forward strand.
GATAAAGAAAGTTAAAAAAAATAATCTTAAAATAAAAAAAATGAGCTTCTAGATTTTTTTCTAATTTCCTAAATCTTTTTTTTTTAATTTTAAATTATGAAATTTTAAATAATTAACTAGCATCATGTCCTGTAATAAAATAAAATTATTTTTAGCTATGTATTATTAAGTGCTTACTAAAAAAATAAAGACAAATTGAAACTAATTACTTTCAAACTTACACTTATAAGATAATAAATTTATCAAGCAATTATATACTAACATGTTAATCAATAATCAGTCTCAGCTGGAATGTTTACCAACTCTAAAATAAATATTATTATTAATTATGTAGGTTGGGTTGAGTTAGATGAGTTCATTATAATTAACGTAACCGATCTCAACTATTAATTAGGTACACAAAAATTGACCTAATTAATCCATAATGATTCAGTCAACCTGTCAAAATTAAATTGAGTTGGATTGAGTCCATTGGGGTGAATTGGTTTTACCCACCCTTAATTGATATAACATCAATAAATTTTGTGGCATGAAATGAAGTTTGATTAAATTTTTAGATGTTTGTAATGTTATCAATAATTTATGGGTGAATTAGGCAAGCAAATATTTTTTTTTTTTTATGACATGTGCAGAGTCAATGTATTTACTTGTATGTTAAAGGGAGAAAATGGTAATTATAAGTTAAAAATAATTTTTATGTGGAATTCGTTAAGAAATTAGGGTTTAAATATTTTTTTTCCAAAACGTTAGGAAATTTTATTTCTCTTTCCCTAAAATGGGGTGAACCAATACTTTTTCCTCATAAAATTAATAACCATCATTTACAAGAAAATACCATATAACACACAGTCCACAACAACATAAGCAACAACAATAGTAATGAAAACTACAACTAGGTTATGCTTTTGTTTATAATTAATTAACAATTTTGCACTTACAATAAATGACTCATCTCCTACTCACCTTCTTACTCCGACACCCACTCTCATTTTATTCTTCTTGACCCTTTTTCTTCTTCTTCTTCTTTAATTATGACTTTCATTTTCTCTTCTTCTTCTACTTCATCACACTTACTATAAAACCTTAGACAAATTTCACATCAATAAAGCACGGGAGAGATACTGGGTTCATAAGGAGTGATCCATCCCTTAATTGACAAGATACAGTTTTAGGATATATGAGAATTCCAAAAACAAAACTATAACGAACAATATCCTGTCAAGTCTATGTTAGATCAAGACACCGACCATGTAAGAGCCCGCGCAGTGGGTTCATGTCTAGTGAATAAACATTTTCAATAATATTAATAATAATAATGCAGAAGATCAAGAAAGCAGAAGCAACGACAAAAACGCAACGTTTCGTAGTTTAATCTCTTCTCTTTTGTAGATTTTTACGACTATATTTTAATATCTTTTGGATCAATTGATGCATACGTTTGTAGAGTTTCAGTTGCCTTTCTTTTTTTTTGGAAAGATTATTAATATTATTGGCCTCGCTTATCTTTTACCCAAAACAGCTTCTCACAAATATCATAATATTTCTTTTTGCAGTACTGATTGAATTTTGTATATCACAATTTAGACTAAATCTAATTATATGAAACTATTGCTCAAATTATAACTCATATTATATGAAATTAATTACATGAGACTTTTACTTATACTATAACTCATATTACATGATAATCTAATTATATGAGACCATTGCTTAGATTTTGTATGCCTCCACTCAATTATAGAATATAATTGAAGAATGACTTATCCCCCATAATACCTTTTGTGAGGGCTTGAACTGTTTGTGAGGGTAGCAGCTCTAAGCACTTGGGCAAAGGCCAAGTGGCTATTTTATTTTCATCATGGATAGGTAATGATTATTTTTTTCAATTCTTAACATATTTCACGTGTTTATATTTAACTAATTTTTAATTATTTTTTTGTAATTAATTATTGTATAAATTTATATTGAAAAAAATTATAAACTTTTAATATTTTTTCAATAGAGGTTTCAATTCGATGTAAACAGGTGAGAGACAAGTAGCCATAATGAGAATGGTGTTATCTACTGTCAATGTTAATCAAGATATAAGTTTATTTGATACTAAAGCTCCTACTGGAGAAGTAATTTATGCAATTACAAGTGATATTATTGTTGTTCAAGATGCTCTCTTTGAGATGGTAAATAATTGAAAAAATTAATTTAATTTTCTTTCATTTGTTGTTGTTTTTGTAAACTATTGATTTTCGAGTAAGAATCAACATAAAGCTCGTAAATATGAATTTAAACACATACCCGAGTTATATGAAGAAAACCGATAAACCAAGGTTATGCTATTGATTTCTAGTCAGAAAATGATCATAAAGTCAGAAAATCCCTTCAAATTACATTGCAATAACCTTATAAGCTTCTGCTGACTTAAAATTTCTCCAAATTACACTTTTCTTCTTTCTTGCTTAACCTTGCTTATCTATGAATTTGCCCTCTATTTATGGCATTCAAAGAATAATGATCATCTTCTTAACGATTGCTAAATAAGATTAAATAATTATTAGAGTAATCATCTTCTTAATAATCATTTTATATCTTAAATATAATATTTAAGATACTATAGAGTTCTAACTCAAAATAATTTCTTACTCTTAGTTATTCTTCCCTCATGGATGACCTCAAAGTTCCAACGTCTCCCGCTCATACATGATGGAATGTTTATAACGCAACGATAACTCTCTATTTAAAGCTTTAAAACTTAGCTATCATATAGGCAAATACAACATGTGACCCATGAACAATAGGCAGGAGTTATATTGCTTTCAATCTCAATTGTATTTTATACAAAAGATTTTCTCATCATGTATCATAGATTCAATTTTGTCACATCAAATTCAAGCATACTAAGTCCCTTATCAAAGGCTATGCTTGACTATATACTCTTTTATGTAATCACATATTATATAAATCCCAGATTATATAATTGGTACCAGTGAAAAGCATAAAGTAGATATAAATAATGAAATCTTTTCATTACTCTTATATTTCTTCGTTTTAGATTAACTGGTTTTCTAAGTTTGTTTCATAGCTTTAGAAAACATCATAGCTTTAGAAAACAAGATAAAGTAACAAACATAAATCTGTCACCACAAAATATAGCTGATAGTATATGAGGATAGCTATTGAGGTTTATAAAACCTCAAAAAAACTTTACATAATGAGAAATCAGGGAAATTTTCTTATTTTTCTTTATTTCGTCACAAAAGCACACGTTATATGAATTACAACCTACAATGAATTCTCTTTTCTAAAAGCATATATCTAAACTATTTCACTATACAAATCTTAGTTCAGCTGCTACTCAAGCGCTTAACCTGAGTTTTTAATAAGCTCGTTTATCCAAAGCACCAAATTTTCAGTCATTTCAGTTTATTAATATTTAAAGTTATTTTCTACAAAAATAAAGTTTTAGTTTATTCACACTCTGATTTTGGTACAGTTGGATCATTGAGATTTAAGGTGGATTAGTTGAAAATAGCCACGTTAAGATCATATTGTATAAAATTTTCATGCTACACATCTACATTATGATCTATGTTATTCAGTTGTATTGGCATAATAACATTTGATAGGTCGAGTTATGACAATTGTAACGAAAGCCGCTTTAATCCTATGTTGATATGATTGATAGACCAGATTAGTTATAGATACACTTCGTTAATAACAGTCAGGTTGAGATCATACAATTATTTTTGCAAAGAATAATTATAAGGTTACACATATTGCTAGAGCAAGATATTATTAAATTTTTTAATCCAATGTTGGTAGTTCCTTAATGTAACGTTAGACATATATGTGAACAATTATGTGTTGCAAACAGTCATATAAGATTTAGTCCAATTAAAAATGATCTATTATAGTTTTCAGTTATTTGAATTTTAACGTATCTAATAAAATATGGGTCTTTAATGTGTAGAGACTTGAAAGTAATTGTTATTTATATGATAAATTGAAATATGAATATTTAGTGATAACATAAAGTTATCTATATAAGTAGTTATAATCCCTAGATCACATGTAACATTTATTTTCTTCTGACATCCTATTATTAGAGAGAGTGTTGTAAAAAAGTTAAAGGATTCTCTAGGATAACGTATTGATTTGGAAGACAAACTATATAGATCAGATAATTCAGCATTATGGATACAAGAACGCTTCTACATATTCAATTATTGATTCTTAGTGATACAATGTGAATGTTATTAGATTTTAGGTGATAATATTCACTAAAGGTTTATTGTAACATTTAAAGTCAGTGCTATAATAAACTCTTATATTTTAATTAATCAATATATACATTATCAAGTTTTACATAGAAAGCAGCATATGCACCCCATAAGCTGACCATTTGCTTGTTATTGGAAGCTTCAGCCAGTTCTCTAGCTAGCAACCACATCCGAAGACATAAGAACAAATATAGCTATGAAAAGACCCAAAAGAAGGAGAGGCTTTGAATCCATGATGTTTCTCGCACTGTGAAGTATGAACAAGTATATTGTAGTAAGAAAGGATGAGAAAATAAGTGGCTTCTTTTCACAATTTATAGGCTGAGGGGAGAATATTTTAGCTATATACATACAAGTAGATGTACAAAGATCTTGGATATTAAAAAAAAAAAGAAAGGCAAACTTAAACGAGTTTGATTGAGAAATTGGATTGTACCACTACCTTGTTGGGAAAACAATGATCAACTTCAGTTTCAAAAGATATAACGAATTTCATTAGTGTATATTTTATTCAGGAAGTGAATTCGTGTATATTTTATTAAGGAGGTGAATATATCAGGAAAATAGAAAAAAAAAATCACCTGATTCAATAATTGGTATGTTGGGTATAAATGTGACCTTTGAACTCCTAAAAAAATCATGCATTACTAGAATTTTGGAAATCAATAATGAAAAACTCTTTAAGATTTAAATAAGAATTAAAAATCCCAAATTATAACTCGTTAGAATAATTTAATAAGTATTTAATTAAAATATTATTAATTTCTCACCAAATTAATCTCAAATTTCCCATCAAATTCATTTAAATATATCATTGTGAGCTCATGAAAGATATCAGTCAAGAATGAAAATTTTAATCAAAATATTCATGATACACTGACAAGTACATGCCACAACCTCTATGACATATAATAAACAGTCGTCCTAGTTTTAGCATATCATTCAATGGCACAATAAATAGGGTTAGCATATCATTCAATGGCGCACAAAAAACCATTCGTAAAATACGGTACATGATTGTTAAAAATAATCATTGAAGCCTGACATCTTAGATCGACTCATCCAAACTTTTTAAATTTAGCTAAAAGAGAAAAAAAAATGCTCTATATGAATGAGTAAAGTTTACGTTCAATCTTTAAATATAAATACTCTTGAATTATAAAAGAAAAAAATCATAGGTATACATGATTTCTCCCTATTGATTTCCTCGTCATGTATTCTTACATATATAATTATCATGCACACCTGATAGAAATTTAACGAGAGAAGATGGTACGCCGACAAAACTCGAGTCTTTCCTGGCGTATGTGAAAATCCTAAATCCTCAACGTAAAAGTAAAGATAAAAATTCATCCTTCTCTAAAAGCAGATAAATTGAAAAAATAAAATTGAATACGCTGTGAGTTGGGCCGAACATCCAATTAGCAAGTAAGGGCAGGGCCAAAATTATTCGGATCCATCCAGTTCTTCAACCTACACCCGAGCGAGACAAATAACCCGGTTCTCTCAGAATTAAGAAGCCCCAGTGGTTTTGAAAACTTTTCAATGCCATCTCTCATCTTCTTCACCTTCAATGACAGCTTTTAAAGGCAAGTTCTCATCTTCATTACGAATTGAAAAAAGCCCATATCTTTAAATTCTGAAAATGAGCTCTCTTCTTTGCATTGGAACTCAGTATCAACTGACCGACTCCATGTGGCTATCTTGATAATAATCCAAGCCGCTGGGTTCAAGGGTTGGTAGAGACGGTAGAAGAAGAAACATCAAGAACTCAGTATCAACTGTTGAAGAGAAAACCAAACTCCGTAAATATCTCAGTGAGACCGTAAATCAGGTGACTTTGAGCTCAATGAAGCGCTATACGTCTTTAATTACATGATTCATAATCATAAGCAGTCCACTCCATTTATGCCGTCGTTCAATTCTTTATTGGGTGCACTAGCTAAGAAAAAGTATTATGATAATGTTATTTGTCTTTATGAGAGATTGAATTCAATTGGGCTGTTGCCAGATTTCGTTAGTTTGAACATTTTGTTGAATTGCTTTTGCATAATGAATAGGGGTTTCTGATGCTTTTGTGGTCCTTGGAGGGATTTTGAGGAAGGATTATAGCCCTCATGTTGTGAAATTTGGTTGCTTGATTAGAGGATTGTGCATGCAGGGTAAAGTTACAGAACCGTCTGAGTTGTTTAAGAGGCTCCTTGCTTTTGTTTGTAGGCCTAATGCGATTGTACATGCATTGCGAAACTTTGATTTGTGGGTTGTGTCGAACTGGCAACTTGTCCCGTGCTCTTAAGTTACTTGAAAAAATGATTAATGGTGAATGCGGTGATGTTTGTCAGCCTAATGTAATATGTTATGCTAGTATTATTGATAAAGAAGGGTTTGTAAGCAAAGCAAAGGTGCTTTTCTTGGATATGAAGGGTAGGGGAATATACCTGGATGCATTTGTATATATCTCTTTAATCCAAGGTTACTGTTGCACAGGTAATTGGGAGGAGCCCAAAGGTTTGTTTATTGAGATGTTGGATCAGGATTACAGTCTAGGATGAATGTATTTGGGAGTTTGATTAATGGGTTGTGTCAATCAGGTAATACAACTGCTTTACTTAAATTACATGAAGAATTGGTTAATGGGACCGGTGAATTCGGTGTTATTTGTCATCTTAATGTTATATCTTATAGCAGTATAATTAATGGTCTCTGCAAAGATGGGTTAGTAGACAAGGCAAAAGAATTATTTTTGGATATAAAGAGCAGGTGAATTACCGGATGTGGTTGTATATAGCCCTCTAAAATGGTTATTGTTTGGTGGGAGATGTATACCAGATACTTCTTGCTACAAGATCTTGAAGTAAAATTGGGAAGGTGGAGGAAGCTTTGAGTCTCTATTGAGAAATGGTTTCTAATGGAGTTAAGACTGGATGTTATTTCTTATAACACCTTGTTAACCGGTCTTTTCTCAATTGGTGAGGTTGGACAAGCACAAAAACTGATTGATGAGATGAAAGTTAATGATGTTTCCCCGGATTCATATTCATATAGAACTTTTATTGATGGCCTCTGCAAGGATGATTGTGTTCTGGAGGCAGCAGAATTGTTTCGGACTTTATATATCACCAAGTTTGAACTTGACCTCTCCGTCTTCAATTGCCTTGTTACAGTCTGTGTAAATCAGGGAAACTTGGTAGTGCTTGGGAGCTATTCCAGAAATTGCCCAGCTATGGCCTAGAGCCAAATGTTGTAACTTATTACCATCATAATCCGTGGACTTTGTATGGAAGGACAAACAGATAAAGCATATGATTTGTTACTAGATATGGTGGAAAAAGGTTGTGCTCCAAATGTGCTAACATTTAATGCACTTGATAGTTTGTTTCAGATTAGTGAATGCTTAAAAGCAATTGAACTTCTTCACAAAATGGCAAAGTAAGATGTGGAGCCCCCATGAAATTGCTGTTTCCATATTGGAAGAGCTGCTCAACAAGGGTGAAAATTATCATGAATGTATGAATTTGCTTCCATCATTCCTGTACAAGAGCCAAGAAAAGAGTAGGTTGACAGGATGGATCTTAATTTATTAAGCTTGTAGGGACAATCTCATTTAGAAAATGGGAAGGCTTGTTGCCTGTTCATGACATTTTGCACAGGTTTTGTTCATTGACACATTTTATTATTGACATACTATTTGTCACTTAGTATATATCATTTAGAAGCCTTGAAGCCTAGCAAATATCATTGTAGAATAAGTTTATTAATTAAATTCAGGAGTTGTCTTACTATATGCTCCCTCTCTTTCTTTTTACTTTGTGTTTTTGAAGTTATGGAATGGGACAGTAGCTCTTGATGTTGATGCAAATGCTATTTATTTAACTTTCTTGCTGCCAGATTTCTATGCAATTGATTTTTTCTTTCCCCTTGACTTTGATGTTGCAAATTGATTTATTGATCAACAATGTAATCGATGTTTAAGTTTTACAAATAATGATGCAAAGGGTGGCAACTTGTTAAGAAAGAGGACATTTTGTTTGTTTTTTACTTTTAACACTTTTTATCATTTAGAAGCCATTAAAGTATAGCAAATTTCATGACATATTAAAACTATTAAGTTCACCCTAAATTATTCGACTAAATGTCTAAAGTTGCACTCTAGTAATTAAATAAAACTCCTTTTAATTAATTTTAGCCTTATTTTTAGATCAATAATGATCACCTAATAAACCCTCTATTTCTCATTATTAAAGTTAGGTTCAGGATGAATGTTGTGTCTGTATAATTATATTCTCAATATATCTGTATTTATAAATAAATATTACTATTCAACAAATAATTTATTGAACAAATTGCAGCCACAAATTTAAATGATCAAGTACAATAAACAACTTAGATAAGCATCGTAGAATAGATTTCATTTTGTAAGTATATATTCCCGCGATCAATAAAATTACATTTTTAAGCTATCAAAATTTTGATCGTTTTTGTGGATCTGATTTTGTGATAATTCAAAAAACATAATATATGAATGCAAGTTTCACTCAGGATTAATGTCGATTTAGCTTATTAAAGCTTATGTGAATTTCGATCAATGACATTTGTTAAAAGCTAGATCATAAATCACAATAGCCAGTTTAATATCACTTATCACATGTACATATTAATTATTCTATTGGAAGTCTTCACTTCAATGATCAAAATAAAATTATTCACAATAAAAATAGAAAAATTACAAGCTTACATAATAAAATGTCCATTTATTTATAAAGAACCTACTATTTATAGATAAGTACTAATAATGTATGCTCAGATAAATAATGAATAAATAGATTTTATTAAATTTAGTAATTGAATCACCTTTTATTAAATTTTTTGAGAATATTTTTGACTTGTTTAATCCTTCCGCGAGATGGTTTGGCATTGGTATGGGCAAATATGATCCATGCTTTCCCTGAATTATTGGCTCTGGCAAGAACGGAATGGTCGGGGGATAGGGAGAGCCGACAAGGGCATTTAGGATGGGCTGATCTTGACGGATCCAAATATTGTAGGCTGCATTTGGTGTTGTTGCATCGTTTGCTATTAGAGTGGCAGGTGGACAAGCTTTGGAGCCATTAATATAACCTTGAAAATTATGTCCAATGAAAAGAATTTGGAACTGAAGTTTCGAAGAACATATATAGTTGTTAGTGGTGAGTTTGAGTGGAGCTTGAGCAGAGATATTTATGGCAATCAATTGAAATTCATTAGTATGAAGACTGGTTGAATTTACTAGAGTGGCAGTGGTGATTGTTGGGTTTGACATGTTAGTTAAATTGTTGGCAATTGTTAAGTTACTTCAAAAGTAATTTACTTTCCTCACACAATTGTACAAAAAGTGGTAACAAAATATATGATTTATTTATTTTTTGTGAGGAGAATAAGTTACTTCAAAAGTAATTTAGCATGATCCTAAATTATTTTTGAGTGCCTCAGTTATCGTTTGGGTTTGTTGGAAACAAAGAAGGAAAAAAAAAAAAACTGCTCTGTTACGATATTATATAATATTTTGGTCGAGAATTTCTCAAGCATTTCATTGATAATGATTGAATATGAAATTCTAGCTAGCTAATTTGAGAGTGAGAAAGAGGAGATGAATTAAGTATTTAAAAATTACGAAATAATTCTAATTAAGATCCACCTATGTTACAACAGTTGCCCTATACCATATTTTTTATCTGTATTTTGGTAGAGCTGTTATGTTTTATCGTTCAATCTAACGGCCGCAACTAACTTGTTTTGTAATCAAACAGTCACTGGTCAACAGTTTAGCCGGTTGCTCTACAAATTAGGGTTCTTGCCTTGCAGCCATCAATCATGGAGATGTATGAATCAAAGGCCAACAGGCACCAAATTCATGACCAACACAGCCAATATTCACCAAATTCATGTCAAGCACACCAACAACCACTGATTAATGGCAAGTTTTAGTGTTTTAAAGTTTAAAGTTTTGTAGACACTGCTGGTTTCGTTCGCTGTCAATTCACCACCATCGCCAATTTGGTTGAGACAAATAGATGTTTCAGAGAAGCACTTGCTACTATATCCATGTATTAAATCATAAAAAATAAATTTGGCTTGGACTCTTCAATTACAATTTGACTTCACCAGTCGTCGGTTACCTACATGTAAGAGGCCATTTTCTTATTCTCTTTTACCAATTTTCATCTTCTATGCTGCCTCAAGAAGTGAAGATCGATGTCAGTAAAACTTTAATTACAATCACTTTCAATTTCAATTAGATGATTGCGATCCTCTTATACTAATTTTAGTCTACAGTTGCCTCAAGTATCTATGTCCGTCAAAATCCCGATTACCTTTTAGTTGCAATTAGAACCTATGTATTAAAACAACTGGCTAAATCGTTGACCAATGGCTGGTTGATTAAAAAATAATTATTTGCAGTTGTTAGATTGAACAATAAAGCATCCAACGGCTCTGCCAAATATAGACAAAAAGTGTGATATGGTTTGTAACATATGTGGATCCTTCCCATCAATGCTTTTAATAATTCAATAATAATAGATTGAACAATGAATAAATTTAAAGAGATGAAAGAAGTGATAACAAATACAAAAATTTTATATGGTTCAAAAAAATTTGCCTATATCCATGCCTCTAAACAAATTGAGCTTGAGAATTCTATAATTCAAGCTTTTCAGTCCATGATTTTATGATTTTTACAATTGAATTATAAGATATCAATAAACATTTGCAAATCAAAATTGATACACACCTCTCTTTCCAAGCATTTCATACACTTACAAACACTAAATTTTAATATTAAAATTGAAGTTTACAAAAATTACTCTTTACAAGAGTATATAAACAAACAATAAACATGTAATGATTATTTGATTTTACATGTCAACAACAAATCATCCTAAAAGAAATTTTTTTGTTTGACATGTTATTATTATCAGTATTTGATTACTGCACCAATATATTATTTACAAATTAATATTTTATCTAAAGATGAAATATTAATGAAGTACCTGATATCTTGAAATGGGGTTCACCTTTATTTGAATTTAATTTTGTTTTAAGACTAATGGAGTTCACCTTTATTTAATTCAATTTTGTCTGTTGCTAATATTACTGTCAATATCAATTTCATTCATATGTTGAATGGCTCAAACTTCAAGTCATGGCAAGAGAACCTCTTAATAGTTCTCGCAGTCATGGATCTCGACCTTGCGTTAAGAGTTGATCATCCCCCGTTCTTACGGATACAAGTACGTCTGATGATAAGAAGAATATGGATAGGTGAGAGAAATCAAATCACATGTGTATGCTGATCATGAAAAAAGTCATTCCGAAAGTAGTCAGAGGCTCAATATCTAACAAGATAACTACCGCTAAGGAGTTCCTTGCGGATGTTGAAAAAATATTTGTCAAGAACGAAAAGGCTGAAATAAGTACGCTCTTGACAAATATAATTTCAATAAAGTATACAAGTAAAGACAATATTAGAGAGTATATTATGGAGATGTCTCATCTTGCTTCTAAGATGAGACTTGCTAGTGCATTTGGTTTTAATATCCTTATCACCACAGTTTAACCAGTTTAAGATGAGCTATAATTGTCAGAAAGAGATTTAGTCTCTGAATTAACTCATATCACACTGTGTTTAAGAAGATGATAGACTGAAGAAAGATAAGGCAGAAAGTTCTCACCTAGCCTTTATCTCTAAGGGTAACGATAAAATCAAAAAGAGAAAGAATAATAAAGAAGCTGCAAATACAGCACCTCAAAAGAAACAACAAAAGAAACCAAGTAATTTGGAAGGTACTGGTTGTTTCTTCTGTGGAGCTTAAGGACAAAAGAAGAAGCATTGCAACAATTATCAAGCATGGTGTACTAAGAAAGGGTTGCCTGAATTACTGAAAATCAAGTGATGGTAAAAGATACGTCTATGTGGATAATGGAAAAACAATAGAAGTTGAAGCAATTGGAAAATTTAGATTATTATTAAAGACTGGATTTTATTTGGATCTTGATGAAATATTTATTGTTCCATCTTTTAGACAGAATTTGATTTCCATTTCTTCTTTGGACAATTCTGGTTATTCTTGCTCATTTGAAAATGAAAAATTCAGTTTGTTTCATGATTCAAAATTGGTTGGCTCCGTTTCTTTATCAGGCAATGATAATCTTTATTTAATTGATACGATTGCTTCATTTAATAAATCCCTGCAATTGAGTACGTGAGGTATAAAGAAAAAATTAACCAATGAGAATTCGGCTGCATTATGATTAAGTCATATCTCCAGACGGAGAATAGAGAGACTTGTTTCAGACCAAATTATCGACCCCTTTTATTTTACAGATTTTGATATATGTGTTAACTGTATCAAGGGGAAACAAACCAATAAAATGAGATTTGAAGCCAACAGGACTTTGGACGTGTTAGAACTAATACATATAGACATTTGTAGGCTATTATTCTCTATACCTGCTTGGAATGGTCAACAATATTTTATGACGTTCATTGACGATTTTTCTAGATATGGCTACATATATCTCTTTCATAAAAATTCACAGTCCTTGGATATGTTCAAAAATTTTAGGGCTAAGGTTGAGAATCAACTCAACAAAAGAATCAAAAGCGTCAGATTTAATCGTAGTGGTAAGTATTATAGTAGATATGATAGTTCCGGTGAATAACTTCCAGGACCATTTGCTAAGTTTTTAGAGGAGTACGGTATCGTCCCACAGCACACTATTCTGAGCTCGCTCACTATAAATGTTGTTGCTGAAAAACGAAACATGCTTAAAGACATGATGAGGAGTATGATTTTTCATTTTACTTTACTTGAATCACTTTAGAGAGAAGCACTTAAAATTCCAGCATATATCCTTAAAAGTATTCCAACAAAAGTAACTACTAAAACCTTTTACAAACTTTGGACTGGCAAGAAGCCTAGTCTAAAACATTTGCATGTTTGGGGATGTGCAGCTGAGGCAATGCCTTATAGGCCTAATGAGAAGAATCTGGACTTAGGACGGTAAGTTTTTATTTTATTGGATACTCTGAACGATCCAGTGGGTATAAGTTTTATGATCTCACGACTAAATCAATTTTTAAGTTAGGAAATGTACGGTTTTTTGAGGATGTCGAGTTTATAAAGGAATATACAGTTAGAGACTTTATCTTTATAGAGAAATATGTTAATATTCCCACAGGTGATCAGATTCTCATTCTTAGCTTTATTCACAACACGACAGATTAAGACAATGTTGGAGAACCCCCTACACCAGATATTATTCTAGAAGAAAAAACTCTACCACCTCAAGAACCTATGTCATTAAGGAGATTTACTAGAGAAATGAGAAGTACAGTGTCAGATGATTACATTGTATTTCTTTAAGAACATGAGGTAGACATTGGAGTGATGAAAGATAATCCAATCAATTTTCATTAAGCCATGGAAAGTTCTAACTCTCAAAAGTAGATTGATGTCATGAATGAGGACATAAAGTCCATGAAAGATAATGACATATGTGATCTTATCCCATTGCCAAAAAGTGCAAAATCCATTAGTTTTAAATGGATATTTAAGACTAAAAGGGTTTCAAAAGGTAATGTGGAGTGGTACAAAGAGCGTCTTGTCACTAAGAGCTTTATACAAAAAGAAGGCATCGACTATAAAGAGACTTTCTCTTCAATTTCTTCGAAAGACTCTTTCAAGATTATAATAACATTGATGGCGTATTTCAATCTTGAGTTACATCAGATGGATGCGAAGATAGCATTTTTCAATAGTGTCATTGATAAGACAATTTATATGGTGCACCCAGAAAAATTTGTGTCAACAGACCCAAAGAATATGGTATGCAAACTTAAGAAATCCATCTATGGGCTCAAGCAAGTATCTCGACGATAGTATTTTAAGTTTCATGAAGTGATCATCTGATTTAGTTTTGAGATGAATTTGGTCGATGATTGCATATACCATAAATTCTGTAGGAGTAAGTATATTTTTCTGATTTTATATATTGATAACATTTTGCTTGTTAGTAATGATATAGACTTATTACACAACACCAAAAGATTTCTAACTAAGAATTTTGAGATGAAAGATCTTGGTGATGCCTCTTTGTATTAGGTATACAGATACATTAGGATCACTCCCGAGGTATTCTTGGATTATCACAAAAAAGTTACCTCGAAAAAGTTCTCAATAGATATGGCATCTAAAATTGTAAACCATGTGATATCCCTGTAGCTAAAGGAGACAAGTTTAGTCTCAATTAGTGCCCTAAGAATGATTTTGACAAAAAGGTGATGCAGAAGATTCCTTATGCATAAGCAATAAGAAGTCTAATATATGCTCAGGTTTGTACGCAACTAGACATTGAGTACGTTGTTAGGATGTTGGACAAATATTTAAGTAATCCACGAGTACACTATTAGAAGGCAGCCAAACAAGTTTTGTAGTATTTACAAAGAACAAAAGACTACATACTCACGTATCGTAGGTCAAATCAGTTTGAGATCATTTGGTATACGATTTTACTGGATGCCAAGATAGTATGAAGTCTATGATGAGCTACATCTATATGCTAGCTGGAGGTGTTGTTTCATGGAAGAGTGTTAAATAGTCTCTTATAGCCTCTTCCACGACGGCAACAAAGTTCATAGCATGTTATGAGGCATCCAATCATGAAATACGGTTGCAGAATTTTTTCACAATACTGCACAAAGTAGATGGTATTGATAGGCCACTCAGATTATTTTGTGACAATAAATCAGCAATAACATATTCCAATAACAACAAGAGCTCAACGAAGTCGAAGCACATAGATATCAAGTTCCTAATTGTTTAAAAAAGAGTTCAGAGTGGACAGTTGTCTATAGAGCACGTTAACATAAACTTCATGATTACATATCCGCTTAATAAGGGATTGCCACCCAAAATATTTCATGACCACACTGCTTGTGTGGGTGTTATGTTATTTAAGGATGTTCAGTTATAATGGGAGTTTGTAATTTTAAATAATTGTATGATATAGACATTTTTTAGTTAGTTTATGGTTATTTAAGGATATTTTCTGCAGAAATAAAGTTTTGATTTATTTACATTCTGATTTTGATAAGATTTGATTTCACTAAGGTTTAAGAATGACCAATTGGAAATTAGCATGCTAAGATCACATTGTATGCAATTTCTATGTTATACATCTACATCATAATCCATGTCATCCAATTGTATTAACTTAGTGACTATTGATGGGTCGAGTTACGTCAGTTGTAATGAAGGCCTCTTTGATCTTATGTTGATATAATTGATGGACCGGATTGGTTATAGATATATTTTGGTAATGACAGTAAAGTTGAGCTCATATGGTCATTTTTGCAAAGTATAATTATAAGATGTCACATATAGCACAAGTGGGAGATTGTCGGATATTTAATCCAATATTGTTGGATCCTTGATCCAATAATATATGAATAATTATGTATTGTAGACTGCCATATAAGGTTAAGCTCAATTAAAAGTGATCTAATTAGGTTTGGGCTTTAATGTATCTAATAGGGTGTGGGCCTTTAATATATAGAGACCTAATGGTATTCTATTTTTATGATGGGCAGAATTAAAAATATCTAACGACAACAGAAAATGTTGTCTATATGAGTGGTTATGGTCTCCAAGTCATATGTATCATATCTTTTCTATTCTTTCTAACATCCCATCATCAGAAAAAGTGCACAGAGAAACTAAAGGGCTCTCTAGGATATACGTATTGATCTGAAAAGCCAACTACACACACAACTCTAGAGGATTATTCAGCGTTATGGATTCATATACACTTCCGCATATTTAATTATTGATTTTTAATGATACAGCATGAATGTTCCTATATTTTAGGAGATGGATTTCACCATAAATAATTTAATTATTCTAACAAATATTTCAGCAGCAAGACTTCCAACAAAACTTCCAACAACAATACAATTTTTCAACAGTACTCTAAATGAAAATTAAAACTTACAAAGTGACTTACAAGCTTCTTGTGAACAAAAATTGATTGAGACACCAGTATCAGTGTATTTCATGAACACTGCAGCCATATGTGATTTACTTATTATAGTTGGGAGTTATTTTACATAAATTTAACTTTCTTCAACTAGGTTGTCAAGATATATTAGAATTTAGTCATCTGATTTATAACATGGTTTATCCATTTAGCTCGTTTAATGAATAAAACTGTATGGGAATGCACTATAAATTATATATTTTCCCATTAAGGGAAAAGTATAAACTCAACATATCCTGTTAGTATAGAGTAAACGAAACTTCATCATATGCTCCCAACAGATCTTGGGATTAGGTTAGAAATTCATCAAAAATAAATTACAAACTAAATCCATGTAAAAATTTCCAGATCATAAATATGCATAAACAAGTCTAATGTATCAAAATTTGAGACTCATTGGACTCCAATAAACTAACAAATTGCAACACAAAACATAGAACACCGACAAGTTCTGATAAAATTGGACAAATACCACGATTTTAGAAATTCCATAAAAAACCAATCATAAACTAATTTAATGCAAAGTTTTCATAATTGGAATACGCACATTTAACTTTAATTTCTCAAAATTTCAGATCAATCTTAAGTTTAATCGCCAAGCATCAACTTACCTTTAAAATTTTGAGCACCCGTACCAATAAAATCTAATGCTCGAGTGTTCATAGTACCAAACTTTACGTCCTTGCAAGATTCACATAATATTTCACCAAAAGTATCAGTTATTTAATAAGCAATCCCATCCACTGTCAAATTATTGTTGAACTGCAACAAGTTTAAGGAATAAATAAATTATACGTGCGTCAAGGTATTTCTGTCTCCCATGGGAATGTGCTGAAAACCAGAACTTAAATTCTTGAAAGAGTAAGTTACTGTATAGGAAAATTCATATGTAATTCGTAGTTTGTTTTTTTTTTTTTTTGAACAATAGCAAGATTGAAAGGCAAGTTAGATTACCAGAAGACTACATGTGCTTAACATGTCAGAACTACCATTACTGTAAACGACAAACTAAGGAAGAAAAGTTCATATAAATTTAAGAACCATAATTACCATCACGCAGAATTTATGCTAGAAAAGCTACCAAAGACACCTTAATAGATGAGATATCAACAGTTTTCGGTTACTACGTGCTTCACAAATGTCAAACATTGCACAAAATCCCTCTGCATATTTCAACTCCTTGAACAAGAATCAAGAGCTCAATTTCTCAAATATCTAGTAAACTGATCATTAACATCCAAAAATATGTTGGCTGAATGAATATTAATATGGATTATATTGTTAAGTATGAAAAAGCATTAATCAACACCCCTCTATAGAGTTGGATGTTACAAGCATGCATCAGACCTCTCTGCATGAACTACATATAAAAAGTAAACAAAATTCATCGAGAGAATACGCTTGAATTTTCTGAATACCCACCTGGCATACACATTGCATGCAGGGATGCAAATTTGCATAAGACAATGAACATTATTGGATGCGTTTGTATGTGCGCACGCGCGCGCGCGCGAAATAAAATTAAAGAAATTCAGAAATGAAAGAGCACTATAACAAAAATGCTTTTTACCAAGGGACAAACTCTCTCGACAATACATGAAATCCCTCGGTAATTACTATTTCCTAGGGAAATTTTCAGTCGTCATCCGTTGTGAAAACGGCTATCGTTAAAGGTGCAAATCCCCCAAGCCCTCGAAAAAAATATGTTTACCAAGGGATCCCTCGATACTATAAGAAACACTTGTCGGTACAATTTTTCAAACAATGAGATAAAATTATTTCCTAGGAAAAATATGATCAGTAATAGTTTATTTCCTAGGGAAAATTTTCTTAGTAACCCTTTTAATCTATCATAAAGTAGAATACCTACTAAATTTAATTTCTTGGTAATAAGAACAAAAATCGTAGGTATACATATTAACGAAAGAATTTATCGTAAAGTATTTCCAAGGGAATTTCTATGTCAGTGAAAATACAATCGCATTGAACATAAATACCAATGAATTTTGTTGATTGATCGCTCTCGGCATTAAGCGATTGGAGATATACATTAGTCCCTTGGAAATTATAGTTTTCCCTCATAAATGTTCATGATATTGATTAAATATTAAATGGTTTTAAAAATGGATTATTTATTTCCTTTGTCATCCGTTATGCTATTTATACTCAATTTAGATAAGAATGTACCTCAATTTGATGGAAATCATAATAATATTAACACAATCATCTCAAGTTGTTTAGTCATTGTTCAACTGTATACAAAATGATTCATCTTCATCAATTGTTGTTGGGATTAATTAACACAAGGTTAGATTGCATATTCTTACTCCTTCAATATTTCGTCAAATATTTGAATCATCACTTGCAGTTTGTTCATCATCTCCATCTTCTCCAATAGTATCCTGCATAATTTTAAAACCATATTTTGTTACTCTACTATGTTATATTGACAATTAAAGAAGAAAAAAATATATTAACAAGATTCAATCGTAGCCCATTTAAATTTGGGATTTGAAAGTAATCCGAGACATCTGATTTAATTTGGGATTTGAAACTTCATTGCATTGTTTAACTTCATAAACAAGCTGATGCATGTACCAAAATCAGATCAAATAGACAAATTGAAAAGAAAGACCAAACTACAACAAGACCACCCAATTGATTGAAAGGGTGAAAATACCATTATCAAACTAAAATACTATAGTTCGATAATTATTATTACGGATTCTTACAAGTAAAGCCATAATATTAAAATAGATTCATGACAACAATACTTATCAATATATGTTATGTATTAATAATAAATTTCTATGATAAATTCTCGAGCAAGAGAGAGGGACAAAGAATAGTCATACCTTGTTAAACTCTTGCTGGAAGCTCGATTGGGACATGATAAAATTCATTTTCTCTTCCATTTTTTCATCTGTTCTTTTACATTTCTAAGCTCAATTAATTCCTCTTCCATTTCTCTACTTTTAGCTCCAATTTTCTCCTTGTTGTCACATGATTGTCTTTACTGCTTCTTTCATCTAAAGAATAATAAACATCCTTTGGTTTCATACCTACACCCAGTTGAAAACAGAATTTGGTGTGTCAAAACAAAAATGTACGAACATAGTCCAAATTAAGTTCTAACTCGATATTAATTAAATAAAGTTACATTTTTTTGGAACAAAAAGCTCAATTAAATTTATAATAATACCTCCTCAACCTACAACTCGACATTTCTTAGGTGGTCCTACTACTTGACGATAAATAGCCAAGCTGGACATTTCAGCACCATCACTTTGATACAATGATGCCATGTGCTCCTGCACATTTTTAGATACTAATGTATTTTTTATACATAAATAAAAATGACAAAAATAAATCGCATGGAACAAAGTATATACATGCAGTTCCTTTGCATGGTCACTTGCCCAGTCACCAATTCTTTTGACATTTCTTTTGACATGACACTTTCTAAAGCATTCAATTGGATTACGTTCAACTCCTGATTCACCTAAGTGAAATTAAATAAACAATTAGAGTACAAAATAGACAACAACACGAACACACTGAAGGGGGGTAAAATTAGGTTTTTTTAATTTTTTAAATAAAACCCTTTAGGACCGATCTCATATAACATATAAGAATTAAGTAATCTAGAAATTCATACCTTGATATTTTGAGAAAATGAACAATTGAGAGTTGTAGATCCGCCTCCAAACGATTTTCCAAGCTATTACTCAAGTTTGATCCACACGTGAAAGGAATGTGTAACTAACTAGGAGATTACCTTGTAAAATATTACAAGCCCCCATTTACACTTGAATATAACATACTAGGCCTTAACAAATATTATAATTATGATTTTCATCTAATATGCCAATTTTTCTTGCTTTTGAGTCCAGTGATGGTGTTGTCAATTAAATGAGCTAACTCGGGGATCATTTGGGAACATACAATAGTGGCTACAATAATTAAATTTGTAATTAAATAAATATAATTATTTAATTCCAATTCTACTCCACTATAAGATTGGAACTGACCTCCATAATTGTATGCTCAAATATAATTCGCCCAAGCCATATTGATTTCTTTACTGCACAATTCTTTGTACCACATCGTTAATTTAAATTGATATCTCAACTGTCCAATCAATTTAATTACATCTTATTCCTTGATACTTACTGGTTTTCTCTAATGATCATTTTTAACATACTTATTTATGTTGAGACATTTTGGCCAGAGAATTCTATGATCAAGTACTGAAAACCCATCAAGAGATGTGTCGTACAAATTCTATATTGTTAATCTATAAGTCCAATACTCATAATTGCTCCCACCAAGATACCGGGTAATCTAGATTACATGTGTATGTCATGCCCATTGGTAACTCAAATGAAATAACAACTACAATTATGAAATCATAACTAACTCAAGATTAAGATTACAGAAAATCAATGCCTATGAGATTTAATAAGTCTGACAGTTATTACTAGGTTAATTAAATCTCATATGTGATCCAATTCAATGTAGACATACTACATCAATAAATTCATACATGATTAAGACAAATCACTCAATGAATTTATTACAGTCTATACCTAAATAAAGTGCCCAACTTTATTTATCAACTGTGAACTTAATTTATTTAATCATAAGATAACTTGTATTTATGTCTTCTGTGAATCCACATAGTGATCGCATAAATACATATAATATGATTAAATGGACTTTACTCAAAATATTAATGCAATAAAGATACATGAATAAAATGTCTCATTTAATTTTATTAATCAGAAATATTATTTATTACAATAAATATAAATATGTTTTAAAGAACATATTTTTCCAACACACACATATATATGTATTTTATAATTTTAAATGTTGAAAACTTATAAAAAACTTTACCAGATCTTTTCTGCACTTAGCCATAAGAATTGAACCTATTGCATGAGCAGTGCGCTTCAATGATCCATTGCCCTTGATTATCACACTTTTTTTCTACATGTTATTCACTAAATAAAATCATTAGGATATATTTTTTATGTTGGATAAAATTGAAAAAATTGTTAAAATCATAAAAACTTCCACGTATTACCTTTCATTTCTCATTCATCCATTTATTAACCATTCGTCTCCAAATAGTAGGGGATACATAATCTAGATTATGAGCGTAGCAATCTCCAGGTGATTTATATTTCTCAAAAATAGCACTTTTCGACTTTAACATTCAATCAGGATAGCGAGATTTTACACATTTTCGAATAACTTCTTTAAGCTCTTCCTCAATACATGTATAAGTAAATCCCGCATTCTTAAAATTTCCAAACAATCTATCAAATGATTCTTGCGGATATTTAGAAAATATTATCCAAAGAGGATACATCACTACTAGAAAAATGGTCATTACTGACACATAGTTTACTGACACTTTGTAAAAAGTGTCAGTAATTATATACATATATACTATTTTTTCACTTTTAACAAATAAGTGTCATAAATTACTGATACTAGTGTGTCAATAAATTAAACATTAGAAATTTGTGACACTAAGGTATTAGTAGTTAAAAAATAAAATTTTAATTTTGTACCTATGACGAATCAAACCCAAGAGTTCTTAAGCATAAATTTCTCAATTTTAAACATTAAACCACTGGACCAAGAGTTTCATTTTAATCTTTTAAGTTACATTAAATAGTACATAACAATTAAAAATTACATCAATCGATCTCACCGATTTCATCATAAAACATCCTCAACGCTTCCTCCCCTCGGATCAGCCTCTTGTTGTCTTTGGCTATACGATCATTTTAAGCAAACTGACACACAGAAGAAGTGATTAAATTCAAGAACTGTCCGATATTACACATACGAAAATTGATTTTTCTTTTTTGGGGGATTCTATTCAATTCCTTGAACCGCGAGTTTCCCCATCTCCGTAATCAAAGAATTAGGGCACAGATTTGTAAAATCCCGAATCTGTCGTTTTGAAATTCAATATGCGACACACTCTCCGGCCGCATCTCCGCCCTTGCCTCCTTCCTCTGCCTTGGCCTCGCTTGCAACTCCAGGCTCTTCGTCGCCTATGTCGCCCTCAGCGGAGCCCTCTGCCTCCAAGGCCTCTGGGAGCTCCAGACTGGTCTCTCCCTTTACGTCGAGGTGTTCATCCCCGAGGGGTGTCATAAACTGCATGATATGGTCAAGGGTGTCGAGGGGTCCACCAAGTGTGATTTGGAAGAGTCTAAGCTGAGGGCCATGGCGATTTTGGATCTCTTGTTTTTGGTTCATGTTTTCTTTGTTTTTGTTATTGTTATGGTTACTTATGCTGCTATTGCTAAGACTATTGCTATCAGGAGATTGGGCTCTTATGAGGCCTTGCCTATTGCTGCTGCTTCCGATGCTAACAATCACATTCAGATGAAAGCTTTGGCCAAGTGGATGCAACAGGTAACTTATACATTACTGTTGTGTATTCTTCTTAAACTTCTCTGTTTAAAGAAAGGAAAACTACCAAAAGGATGTGAACGTTGATTGTGAATTTAAAGAAGCTGAAATTTCTGACATTTTTATCAGGGATTTACTTACTTGCCGGCTGGAATCTGTGTGTCGACAATGGGGCGCCACGTCTCGTATGAACAAGCCATTGCATGGAAAGCTCTTGCTCCCGAAGATAACACTGTCCACTGTCTTGCTTTCTCTTTCATAAACTGGTCTTTTGTGTGAACATTTTAATTTATTTACCCAACTCATTTCCCCCCACTATAAATATGAAAGTGCAAAGAAGTTTTGAAAAAAAAAAATGTTGTGCTCTTTAAATCCTAGCCGAAGGTTTGCATTATATTAATTAAATTGAATCGTTGTTTGGTACGTCCACACTTTCTTTTTCTACTTAGGATTTTGAAAGTTGGAACTGATACTTTATTTAACTTCGGGATAAGCTTTAGAGTCGCGGGCTCATTATTATTTTGCTTCCTTGCAAAAGCCCACTTTGCGAATATACCGAGCTAATATGTCGAAAGTATTTAATATTTGAGTATGGCTACAGTAATTTGCTCATGGTACATGTGAGTTTGAAATTAATGAGGCGGAGGCCTTTGAAATCTGGCATTGTTTACATCACTGTTGCATGGTTTATGTCCTCTTGGATTGTTTAATTAGATCAGTAAAATAGTATAATTAATTTACTTGGATCTTATAAAGAATTACCAATCACTAAATTAATGACGCATCATTTGCGATAAAATTTTAGATATTTATCAATACTCTTTTTTTATATAAAATTTGAATTGTTTTTCCTTTCCACATCTTAAAACAAAATTATATTAGTGTGGAACTGATGTTTTGCACAAATCAAAGAGCCACCCCACCTAAGAATGATAATAGTACCCACAAACCCATAAATCCGCTCAAACCTGCCGACCAAAACCCACCAATTGCAGGTAATTTTGTGGGTTGCTAGAGGTTTTGGTATCATAAATTAAAACTTGCACTAGGTTGCGGGTAGGTTTGGTGTATTCCAAATATCCGGTGGATATCCGAACTTTTATTTTTAAATATTTCTTAAAATTTTAATTAAAAAATATTTAAACCTAAAAATATATAAAATAAATAAACGTAAATGTGTATTTATTATATACTTATTATAATTTTGTATTATTATTATTATTCTCTAACTTAATGAATGGATTATTATATACTTATTATTATTTTATATAGATTATTATACTTTAACTTAATGCATGGATTATTATAATTGTTATATGCATTAGATTTCTTTAACTTAATCATGTATGGATTATTATAATTTGTTCTTCGGATTAGCATTTAGAAAGTATTAGTCTTAATATATATTAATCTTAATCATTATTATATGAATTGTGTTGAAAGAGTGCTAATGGTGGTGAATAAAATGAAAATATTAAGTCTTAGAGATTGTGTTGAATGAGAATATAAGATGATAATTACTGCTGGTGCAGTGGTGTTACCTTTGCATAATTGTGTTTACTTTTTAATATTAATTTATAGTTTTTTTAATTGAAACCACTTTTGAGTTTTGATGGATTTGTGTATTTCATACATAAATTTAAGAATTTGTGTTGGATTGATATTGAAATTTTGATTTTTTATTTACATTGATTAAATTTAAAATTGAGTATTTTATGTGGAATTTAAGGCTATTATTATAAATTTGCATATTGAACAATTGTGATTTTAAATGTGAGAACTTACAAAAAATTTGTCAGATACCATTGTGGGTTTGGTAATCATCAAAACCAACCGCGAATACTTTTTTTTTTTTTTTAAATTAAAACCACAACAAGTCGTGGGTGGGTTTAATAATTTAAAGTTTATACGGATACATATTTAGTATTAGCATATCCATAGTGAGTGGTGACAATTGCCATCTTTAACCTTACCGATAATAACCATTAATTTATGATTATATCATTAGGTTAATTTAGGCATTTTACATGCTATCATCACAAATTTAAAACAACATTGATCAGCAATTCATCCCAGACTTACTGAAAGATCAAAATTACTTAAAACATTTGAAAATTACCGGTCCACATAAAAGTACTTAAAATCTTGTGAAATTGTTGGTAGTCCTCTTAAAGTTTATAAAGTGCATAAGTGAGTTCCGTTACTATTAACAACATCATTATATATTAATTAAAAACTCATAAAGAAACAAAATAATTTTTTATTTTAAACTCTTTAATGATAGCTAACGGAGATAACAGAAAATGATTGGTTGATTTATATAAAATTAAAAATTAAAGATGGTGTTAAGGAATTATCAGAAACCTTGGTAGCTACTGGAGGTGATTTATGGATAATTTTCGTTAATTTATTATTATAAATTTTAAAATTTTTAAGCATGACGATATTTTGTTGGTGGGTTCAAATGTATTAATGTGCATGTATTACACCTTAACGATATTAGCGACTTTAAAAGTAAAAAAGAGAAAAGGACTGATATACTCCTAATATTTAAAAAAAGGAACAAAAAATTTTTTCAATGTTTTAAAAAAGATATTTAAACTGTATTTCTTAACTGATTCCCCTTGGTTAAGTCATTAAGATTATGTTTGGAAGCTCATATTAAGTGTAAGATAGACTAATTTTTGTGACAAAATAATAATCTCACGTTTGGCTAACTCACTTGGATTGGACTAGTGGATTAAATTTTGAATTTAATCCTAAATTCATGGGATTAGTAATCCTAATTTTCAGGTGGGTTTAGTTAAAATCATATAATAGGAAAAAAATATTTGTCGTTTAAGATATATTCTATAATTTATTATATTATTTTTATTTATAACTTAAAATTTATTTATTTATTTGTTATTAATTAAGTAATTTATTTTTTTGTTATTCATGATTTACTTCAAAATTATTAATTAATTTATTATTTGAGTATTTTTTATTTATTTTATATAATGATATGATATATCTCATATGAAATAATTTATAATTTAAATAATTTATATTTCTTGACTATAATTATATACAATAACTAATTATGTATATATATAATGTTCTTATTAGTTTTATTTTTAATTAATTATAATATTTTCTTATTAAATATCTATAAATAGTTGATATTTAAATTCAAATATTAACTTAAATATTATTTAACTTCATTTAAATTTAATTTAAAATAATCTAATTACCAAATACAAATTCACATGGTATATAATCTAACATAATATAATTCAATCTAATCTAGTCTAATCTTATCCTGCATACCAAACATAATAAAAAAAGTTAATAGGGTTTAGTTGATTTGAAATCACAATTTTTGTCTTTTATTTAACTGGTCGTTAGATTGTAAAGAGAAAGATCCAACGGCTTTGAACTGACGTATGCTAATTAAATTGTTAATTGGTTACCATCATGACCAGGGTTTTCAAAAACAAACGTTAGAAAAATCGTCGGCGAACGTATGGGAATTAGTCTATTGGTGGCGTATGTTGTTAACTTGGTTTTTTATATCCAGATGCTGGGGGTTAAATAATCAGCCTTTTTAGATAATAGAGGAGAAGTTGGAAATCATGTTGTCCATCAATGAACTGCGAAGAGAACTCGAATACAAGCCATATTAAAGGGGATTTTATGACGATCATATCATTGGTGGAAATTAAAATGCTGGAGATTGAACGCGTAAGTGGAGATGAGGTAGGTTTTTCATAAGAATGGCAAACTTGGTGGAGTTAATTGGCGTGCATGTCAATAATTATTCTGTTTAAATTTAGAGTGGTTATACTGGGGCTTTGAGATTTTACAGCAGGATACACTGGGTATTTTCTTGCGGGGGGAATTGCGTGGAATATACCCCATTTCCTCCTAACTATCTAAAACATAGTCCAAACTATAGTATTCTTTAATTTTACACATATATACCTAAAAAAATTAGAGAAAATATGAAAATATTTTTAATAACACAAAACTGAACTGATTCACAAAATATTCGACTTACCTAACTTTAGTTACTTAACTTACTCAATTTGCTTACTTCACATCTTATTCGACTTACTCGACTTCTTTAAAAAAATTGCTCAATTATTTTTCAACTTGTTCAAATAACTTACTAACTTATTTTAAAATTACTCAACTTATTCAAAATACTTACCCGATTTCAGTTACTTGACTTCTTATTCTAATACATACTCGATTTACTCATCTCCCTTACTTCACTTCTTATTTGACTTACTCGACTTAATATTTGACTTCTAAAAAAATTACTCAACTTTAGTAACTAGTTAAGAATATTCGACTTAAATTAAAATAAAAATTTTCCTTTTAATTACGTTGGATAAAGAGTCAAAAATTGAAAAAAAATATATTTGACCTCAATTTAACCTTGTCCGAGTATTTATTCAGTAAAAATTCTCGACTTTCATGAAAGTTTGATAATTAATCGAAAATACTTGACTTAAATTAAAATGAAAAAATTTCTTTTAATTAAGTCGAGTAAAATATCAAATAAAAAAATAAGTATACTCGACTTTGGTTATACTAGTTTGATATTTATGTATAATTTTTTTAAGGATTTTTTTTTTACTTTTTATATTTTTATGAGGTATATATATGTAACAGGGTATAGATTGATATTTAAAGGTAAATGAAGGATATTTAAATAAAAAAAAAAACCCTGTTCTTACACTAAAATCAAAATTAGTATATTTGACATTTGTCAGTTGACAGTTTTTATAAATTATCAATTATATTTGTCACTTTATTATATAGTAGGCATGCCTCAAATGTAAACGACACTTAATGGAACATATATTTTTTTTTTAGGATATATGTAATATTTGACTCTGCTTTATACTTTTATTGTTTATTTTTCTAATATGCATAAAGCGTTAGGTATTAAAAAAGAAAAAAAGAAAAAACGAAGCCGTGTTGTGAGTTTTGACTATCAAGTGAAATTCCACTGGACACAGCAAAACGTAAACTCTTCTTCACAGGACGACGATTGAATAAGCTTGCTGCCGCCATTTCTCATCTCCGATCAAAGCTTCTCTACATCCAAAATCAAAACACCGAGACTCTATCTTCTGAATCAGACGCTCTCCAATAGAATTAGGACCGGTCTCCATTGTTCGTTCTCACTTCTGGATCGCGCGAAGAAGAACTAAGGTAATTATTTCACTCTCGCTCTCTTTCACATGATTTATCTCTATTCAATGCCCTAAGTCTGATTTCTTCACTCTAAATACCTTTAATTAATGAGATTTTTATTTATTGAGACTTTAAACTTACTCTAAGGTTTCAATTTCAGATAACAATTAGCATGGATGATTTCATTATTTAGTCAAATTGATTTAATATCAGTCATAGACATTCACAATTTTGAGTTTGAGAAATCTCGATTGCTAAGCTTAGCTCTTGATTTCGGCTTCCATCTAGAACCTAGAAACAAATTCCTAACTTGTTTGAACTCTCATTTAAATTTTGTGTTTCATGATTTCATTTGTATTCTCATTTAATTTTATGCAAGTTGATGATTGTTTTACTAAGCTCTGATATTTTTCCTAAATTTTATGAATCGTAGTGATTTTGATTTACTTTGTTAAAATCATAGGCTTATTTCCTGTAACTGAAACGAAATCCAGAAAGCTTTTAAATCGATACATACAGGCCTATGATAACCTTCCCCTGTTCTGTGTCCGATGGATATTGGCAATAGTATATCAATTTTGTTGTTGATTAAGCTAGGTATACTTTTGGCTCATTCCAAAGTGACATCTTTTGCTGTTGTTATATAAAAATTCAATTTTAATTTTTCCTATGTCTCTGTGTTGCTGCAAATCATGTCGAATTATGACTTTCATTCTGAAAGTATATATCTCGGTTAGTTGAATTGAAGAAATTCAGATGGATTTGCATGAATTTTATTTGAACATTATTAATTTGATGTTCTGTGTAACTTATCACAATTAATAAGTGTTTCTTTTTAATTAAGTAGTGGTTCATTTACCATTGGTATAAAAAAATGTATATGAGAAGGAAGAGCATGTTCTAGAGGTTAAGGACAACATACTGGACGTATAGATTATTTCAAACTTATGATTTGGTTTAAGCTACTCATGTCACCATCGTTATTTTGAAATCTGAATGGGCTTCCATCTCTCTTTCTCTCAATTTCTGTGTGATTATAAGAACGGGTTAGTTAATTTTTGGCATTATTATTTACAAGTAAATATTTGGATCATGTGAAGGGAGAATGACTTACAAGATCTCAATATTGGGTACTCCATGGCATTTGATCCACTAACCACTGGGTGCCCAGTAGTTTGTACCATCACATGAGGCAAAGGTCACCTTAACCATAATAATCAAACTATACCTTATTCTTCTCTCTCTTACCTTGCCCACATGAACTGAATTAGACTATTAACCTCTTTTGTGACTTCTTGTTTTTATCAACCAGAATCACATTTATGTATTTTGTTGAGATTTGAGAATCACTTGAATTTTATAATCAATTAATCCGTACAATTATGTGTAAAGCAAGAGATCTGGAGAAGGTAATAGTGACATAACGGTGACAAAAATAATGGTAAAACTATACAGTATATGTTGCTGTTGAAATTTCATCATACTGTATATTTTGTTTTGGTACATGTGGAATTTGCATGCTTAATTTAGTACTTCATTAATGGATTGTTTAAATCATCTTAGTAGCTAGTTGGTTTATTGTCTTGGACTAAATTTTATTTAATTAATTTTAACTTCTTCAGAAAAAATCAAAAGACAAGTCTTGCTTCTGTTCTTCTCTACTTTTAGTCAGGATTCAATCTTTTAAGCTATTACTAGCTCCATGATTCTCGGAACGAACAGCGAAAGGTACTGCCTTTTTTTTTTTAAAGAAAATTATATTATTTGTTCTTTTCTTAATTTCCAATCTTATTTGTTAAAGCTTGGTAGAATTTTCTAGTTACTGTTAGAAAACATTCATGATCCTTGGAAAACTACAAGAGTACTAGTTGATGCTAATATGAACTTCTTAAAACTTTTCTTCGATAGAGTTCGAATGCTGCTAGAATTTGAATTGAATATTTGTGGCTACTATGTCATGAGAATATAAAGGAGATTATTGCAGACCAAAGTATTGAAAAGGTTAGATCATTAACTTAGAAAAAGTTCAAAAGAGACAAGTGACAAGTAATGCAGATAAGGAGCAGATGATTTAATTGAAGTACTTTAGTTTATTGTGACTTTAACTATGACTTTTCAAGAGTTGACTTTTCCAGAATGATTTTTTGTTATAGCAACTAAGCAGGTTGTAATCCGTCTTGAGTTCTAATAGAAACTACTGTTGGTTTCCAGAAACTGTTCTTGTTAGAATTCTTGGTTATTCTTCTACTTGTTTGATACATCTTACTTTCCGTAAGTGTCTTTGACAATCTTTTTTTTTTTTTTTAATCTTTCTAGTTTTTTCATGTTGTAAGCATTTCTATAATATGCTATGATTTGGGTGCCTAGATTTCTAGTAGTTGATAATCATCTTCAAACAAAAAGTAAGGTTAACAAATAGTAAACAAAATATAATAATAATAATAATAATAATAATGATGATGATCCATAGGGTGCCCAAGGTACAGAGGGTGCCCAAGGTACAATCTATATAAATATCTACATTCATTAGAATTATGAGTTTTTGTTGAGCTCACCCTTTGTTAACGATTTAATAATGCACAAGTATAATTTACACTTTTGAAACTTTGCAGGCTGAGAATCTCGA
Source organism: Murraya koenigii (assembly GCA_025617385.1). Taxonomy (NCBI): domain Eukaryota; kingdom Viridiplantae; phylum Streptophyta; class Magnoliopsida; order Sapindales; family Rutaceae; genus Murraya; species Murraya koenigii. The sequence continues at coordinate 24,070,944 of CM046812.1, forward strand.
ATTAAACATTTTTACATTGATTAAAAGGAGACATCAAAAGAGATTGAAGCTCCTACTCTGTTTTTGCTTCAGTTTTACAAGATCTTGAGGGTAGGATACTAGTAATTAACCCCATTTTTATAGTACTTCCTCGAACAATTGTACTTGAGAATATGTAGTTATGTACCACTATTGGCTTCCAATTAATATTAATACGATCGATTTTACTATTTTACTGTTTAGTTTGGAGTTCTATCAGGTTTTTAGTGTTATAATCTATATCACATGAAGCCTATGAAAGAGATTCCATTATTGTAATTTTCCTTTCAAAAAAGTGTAAAATTTGATATTTTTAACAAGTCATATGTAATTGACATTTTTTTTCAGGTCATAAATATATGATTATTATAAACAATCATACTCATATGATATTTGTATATTGTCACTAGTATTTGATAGTTAAAAGATATAAAAAAAGATTTGACAGTTTTTAAATGACAAACGTAATCAATAATTTTGATATATGTCAAATAAGGATATTTGACACAGCCATACTTGACACTTTTTAACTATCAAATATACTCTTATTTGATGGTTTTTAATTGTTAATTATTCCATTTTTTCTTGTAGTATTGGCTTATGAGGATGAAACTTCAGTAGATGTAAGCGGGGCTTCTTTTTACAATCAGCATATTAGAGATCCAAATTTATTCACTTTGATTATTTCTCTGTGCAGGCTTTTAGAATTGGTTTCACCCCAGAAGCTTGACTATGACTACTAAATAAATATCTTCTTCATCTTGATTGCACTTGTCACTGATACGGTTTTCTCTTACTGGCACAACTCCATAGACTTCAAATCGAGGTATTCTTGCTTATTTCTTGGAGATTTGACGCTGTCAACAAATTTTGGCACACTTTTTTGGTTAAATAATGAAAATTGCTGCAGTGTGGGCTGATTTTCTTTTTTGTCATATCAGGGAATTTAGTATGGTATGCAATCTTGTGTATGTTTTGAAATCATAATAAAAATAATCTGTGTTGTCGTAACCTTCTTATGTGGTAATATGATTTCAAACTTGTCATTCCTGGCTATTGAAATTCACACTGCCGACTAATTCTACATCTCTTGTGATGGAAAATGGAAATAAACTCCTTATATGCCCAGGAATTAGGCAAAGTATAGCCTGTCAGCACAAAACCTTTTGATTAATCATGTCAATTTTAAAGAGATCAGCTTTGAATTCAAAATCACTCATGATCTATTACTGTACAGGATTTTGATTTACACCAGATATTTGGTTTGCAAAACGACCAGCTGCAGCTCTGCAAGCAGTCCAAATTTATTTTCCACAATCACATTCTTAATCATAATCACAAGCAGTCCACACATTGGATATCATTTGTTCATTGTGTTATCTTGATTATCTCCATTTCTATTTGCGAATTTAATATATATCCATCAGCACTATGTAAAGATGTCAGATCTATATCAACCTGGTCCTGTAACATCCCGATTTTCTTATGTCTTTACTTCTTGTAATATTTTGAATTTCTATTAATTTTTAAATTTAGATTTAATTTAAAGACTGAGTTAAGTTGGATAAGAATTGTAGATTGGGTCAACCCCTTTATATTTGAATTGTATTAATTATTGGAGGTGCTATAGTGGAGGCTTACTTCACTAAGTTGTGTAGGTATTAAACAAAAGAGAGAGAAGAAACGAGAACAAAAGAAAAGAGTGATGCAGTTGAAGAGAATTAAGGTGTGTGCTGAGTTTTCATGAAACTGAAGAAGTTTGGGGGAAGCAGGAAGCTTGAAAACGATTCTTGGGCAAGGAAGTGGCTGTTGTTGGGAAGTTTATTGGAATTGGGTGAAGTGTTTTATGCAGTTTTGAGTTTATGTTGTTTATTTAGGGTTGCTGTAGTTCCTTATAATCTTAATCTACTTTATAGGAGTTTCTGTTGCTGATCAACCAGACGATATTGCAGCAAATCAGGATTAATCAGGACTAAATCTGTGAGTGGAATATTTTCCAACAAATAGAATTATATTATTAAAATTAATTCTTAAGCATCTGTTTTGGTAATGTTTGCATTAGTATAGCCGTAATCCATAAATTCCTTTCAGCCATGTATGACGTTGTCTTTTAGTTCAATAGAATTGGTTAAATGATTTGATTAAGATGGATAAGAACTAGATAATAATTAATTAATTATATTCTTATATTGTTATTGAAATAGAATAGTTTTATTAAACCTTAAATTGAACTAGCTTTTATTTTTAATTTTTTTTTAATGTAATCTGTATTGAAATATTCGTTTAGTTGTTAATTATCTATAAGATTTTTTTTTTTTTTTTAGTATTACAGCCTAATGTTTGTCACCAATGTAAAAGATTATATAATTTCTTTAAGTGTTTGGCCTCTGGATCATATTTTTGAGGAGTAATTTAATAACTTCCAGAATTCAGTTTTTATATTACCTTTGGACAACCTTAATTAAGAGTTGTAATTTGTTTTCCCCAACCAAAATTTTCATATTAACTGAAACTGTATTTATTTTGTGTTTAGAGTTTATTTTAGTTCTGAACAGTAATTATTTATTCCAAAAATTGTAATTTTCTGTGATTAACTAGTCTGCAGAGTAGGGATATAAATTTCTAGCTACACATTTAGAAAAATTTGTGTTCTGGTTAGTAGCTTTTATGATACCTTACATGTATCCTTTCCCAATCAGATACAGATTTAGATGTTGGATTTTGGGGCCCTTCTAGCATACAATAGGTTTTGGACCGTATATCTGAACACTTAGCCTTTTTGGAGTAGATCTGCACATGCTTGTACGACCAGCTTGATTTATTGACTAAGTGATGATAGTTACGCCAGGTGTATGACCAGTTATTTTATATTTCCTTGCTTTGCCTGTGCATATGTAGCATCACGGGTGTATGACAAGCTTTAACTTTAAAAAGATTCAGAAAAACCTGAGTTTTACTTGTATCTATGAATATTATACTATTATGTATATTTTTGTCTTTTAAAGTTTTTTATTAGCATTTTCGATGGCATTGTTGGTATGATGAAGCAGTTTTGAAGGAAAACTGGATTCAGTCTATTTCTTTGACCCTTTGAAACCATTGAAACTAATAAGTTGAAATAATGTTAACACACCAAAAATTAGCTGGGTTGGGATTCTCTCTGCTTCATTGTGATCTTTTGATTTATCAAGAATTGAAGCAACCTTTGGGTTTTGGTATTAATTGAGGTTACGAATTTAACAACCACGGTTGTAAACTTTTTGGCTTGTATTGTGGTTTTGAATGTTGTTGGTTGACATTGCAGTCTCTGCTAGTGTAGCAAATGCTACTTTTGCTCTGATTTTTTTTTTTTTTGTGTTCTTATGTTCAAACCAATTAAATAAGTAAAGTTTAAATGAAACTAATGTTCAATAGTTTAGTTTCACTCTTCAAATGAAACTAAAGTTCTAGACTTCCAGTTTGGGTTGAACCGAACTAATGTAAACTATTGTCAATATTAAATAGGTCTTCAATTTTTTTAATGATAATAATCAAATGTGGCCTTTGATAGAATATTTTTTTTGTCTCAAATCTAGGATGTTTCGTTTTCTTAAGAATTTTGGAAAACGTTTCTTGGGAAGTTTGTGCAGAGTTGGCGTCACCAATCATGGCATCAGCCATTCCACATCGAGGTAATAGATAGTTGTTGTTTACATTGTAATTTTATATTAAGCTGACACACTGTATTTATTAATTCCTAATTCTTAGCTAAACTAAATTTTTATTATTTTGATTGAGAAAAAATGTACAGATTTTTACCCACCAGAGTTCCTCATCACGATGGTCTGCTTCCTCGAGGCTTGCATAGCACTCGTTTTCTTGCTTCTAAAGATGAACTGGCCTCGCGCGGGTAAGCTTAGCTAATATCAGTTCTTCACACACTTATCTCTTGGTTACCTAATATCATTTCCTCGCACGCTCATCCCTCACACACACATAGTGCGCCTACTTAATGGAGTTGGAAAAAATGTTTTTCTTCTTAAGGTTCAAATTATATGATTTACTTTGATATTTTTTTGCAGGTTATCCAGCTTCAAGTTTAATAATCTAATTCATTTTCGTAAGATTGAGGATTTCCATTTCCACTGTAAGAGTTTGCCTGTTGGAAAAAATGTTTTGTGTCTGGATGTCGGTGACTACATTGGTTGCGCTCTATTTGACCCAAAGAAAGATAATAAGGGGGAACGGATGGTTGATACTTTTCGGCGCAGTTATTTCCCTGAGAAGTTATTGGAAATAATTGAAGAAAATAATGTTGGAGGTATAATTGTTGGCATGACTTTGGATGAGGAAGACTGGGACGAGATGAAAAATTCTAAGGGAAGACGTTTTCTACATATTACGTCTTTTGTTTGTGAGATGGAGAAAGATGATCGATTCCATGGCCTCTACTTTACATTCAGCAGTGAGTTTGGGTCAACGGTACGGGCTGAGAAGATAACAGCTTATCGAAGAGTGAAGAGGGACTACAGGAGTTATCAGTTAGGAACGGACATAAAGAAGAAGACCCATCTCCTGAATAGACTTTCAGCCTGGATTATTTTGCGAGATTGTCGCAAAAATGACCCTGATTACAAGTAAGAATTGTTTTTTTTTTTTCAATCATTGTTCTTTTTTATTTTAATTGCTAATTTTCTTTTCCACTGCAGACACACAGAGCTCCGATTGAACACAGACCCTTTGTAGTTCTTGATCACTAAATCGAGCTAGATCCAGTTGTGGCTCATGGTGGAAGATTCAGCTGCATAAACAACAATATGACTTTCTAATTTTTTTTTTATTTTCACTGCAGATATACAGAGCTCAAGGTGCAATATGACTATTTGAAATTCTTGATCCAAATCCACACTTTTAGACTTTTAGTTTTGGTTGGAAAAAAAAAATAGTTGTAGTATTGACTACTGAGATGTTTAATTGGTGTAGGAGCTATGAAAATATTATGCTGTAGTACTGAACTGAGTTGTCTCAATGGTTTAAAGACTAATTTGTATGTGACAGCCCCTGACTGTTAGTTGATTGTTACTGTAATGCCCCTGGTTGGATTTTCAAAACATAACTTTTGGCATCAACGGTTATAACAACCAAAACATGACCATAATACCCTCAGTGTTGAATGAAATGACAATTGTATTTTCACTGTATCTTATTGATTGTATGCAGCATTGCTTATGCTTATTGAGCTATATACCGGCTGTGGCCGATTGTCTCGGCAAGATGCTTGGATATTGCTTGTTCATTCGGGCTCGCTTCATGTCCTTGTTTCATTGACATCGATGTAAAGGTCCACTGCTAGCTCAAAGTTACGGGGAGTGAGTCTCGTGCCTGTACATTGCTCATGGACACTGGCTGGTGTGAATGTGCATTCATTACCGTATGAGCATCAATGTGGAAACTGGTTCAATAGCTGTCTGGGCTATGCTTCAAATCTTGATTGAAGTCATTTGATATCGAAAGAAAGATGGTATTAATAACATTAAAGACGGCACCATATTCCAATTACTCATGTTTTGTGAAGAAACATTAGTTGATATTGCTGCTAATTCTTGGATAAGATGCGGTATTGGTAGGAATCAGTAGTTACTTATTCTTTCTTAGGTTCTGTATGTCAAGTACACAGCTTCATCTGGGAATCTAGGAAGGGTAAATTTTGGATTATCCTTATATATTGATTTAAATTATTGTCTTTAAATTATTAATATTTGCTAAAGTAACATTTTTTTTTAACTTTTCAGCTACTGATCCTGATCGTGAGTGTCAACTACACTTTTTCAAGCAATTGCAAGCTCCCAAAATTAAAAGAACGAGAAAGGTAACAGAGGAAGAACAGAAGGAGAAGAAGATATAGACAAAGAATGAGAAGAAAAGCCAAGTTCATATATTGATAACCTTCAAATACAGTTATGGAGGATATTCTCTAAATGACTATGGCCGTTAAAAACAGAATCCCCAAATCTATATGCTCAACAAGTGTAACCATGCAGCCATTTGGGTGGCTTTCTCACGCGACTTGGCCAAAGGTTAATTTGGAGTTGATTTTGAATAGCCGCACTTGGATTTGCCTGGGCCTCTTCTTTGGATTTGATAGAGCTAGCTGAGTTGGGCTTGTCTAACTGTAATATTAGGGTTGTATCACCTTCCCCTGCTTGAGGAATCACCTTGTCCTTAAGGTGAAAATTTGGATATTGCTTATGTAAATTCTGAAAGAGATTCCCATGTTGCATTCTCAGGAGCACAATCTTGCCACTGCATTAAAATTTGGGACTGTGGGATGCCGTTAACCAACACCTGATATTGAGCACAAATAGTAATGGAAACAGAGATAGGCTGGTTGTTGTGAGACTCACCGGGCAGCGGATGAACTTGTGAGGCATCCTAGCCATGAAATGGCTTGAGAAGTGAGATGTGGAGGACTGGATGAATCTTAGAATCTAGAGCCAAGTCCAAGCGATAGGCCACAGATCTAAAACGCACCACTACTCTGAAAGGACCATAATATCGCTTGGCTAGCTTGTTGGAGAATCAATTGGCTACTGATATTTGCCTATAAGGCTGCAACTTAACCAAAACTTGATCCCCGCCTCAAAGCTTTAGCTCACGGCGATGAGCATTAGCCTTTTGTTGCATTCTATGCTAGCTTCTTGCAAGTTGGTTTTCAATGATTTCAATAAAACATCACATTCCAGCAGCAATTCATCGAGTGCTTGGATTGAAGTAGAGCTCTCGGTATAGGAAGGAATTACGGGTGGCTCACGACCATACAAGGCTTTAAAATGAGATATTTAGATGCTAGTATGAAAGCTGGTGTTATTAGAAAACTCAGCCCATCCGAAATAATCAAACCACAATGTGGGCTTAGCTTGTGTGAGAACTCGCAACTATTAACAACCTCCGATTGCCATTCGTTTGAGGACGATACGTCAAGGTTGTACCATTTGACTCAAAAAGTTTCTTCCAAAAAACTACTAAGAAAGATAGGGTCACGGTCTGATATTATCGTGCGAGGAAAACCATGGTGCTTAACAACCGTATCAGTGAATAAAATGGTTGTTTTGCTTGCGGTAAAGTGTGTGGGCAGAGCAGCAAAAAGAGCTGATTTAGTCAAGCGATTAATAACTGCTAAGATAATAGTAAACCCATGGAAAGAAGGTAAACCTGTAATGAAGTCAATGGTAAATTCCTCACAAACCAGTGATGGTGTAGGTAAGGGTTAAAGAAAGTCTGCCGGTGCCTGAGTTGAGTATTTTGTTTGCTGGCACAATAAGTAAGAGGCTACAAATAGCTCCACATCCTTGCGCATATTTGGCCAATAAAGGAGGGCAGATAGACGTACTAATGTTCGTTTGACTCCCGCATGACATGCAACTGGTGTGGCATGGAACTCTTGCAACAAAGAAGGCTTCAAAACAGAATGAGAAGTGAGAACTGATGAAGAACCTGTTTTTGAACCGTATAATGACATCCGAGACTGAATAAGTATACATTAAGGAGTCAGTAGAATACTTTTAGTGGAGAGCCAATGAATCAAGTATTGATTTTCTTCGCGAAGAAGAGCTCTTTCAGTAGGTTATTCAAAACTCCAGATTAGTAATTTTATGTTCGCAAATTACTGGGCTAAAATTTCTTCATGATAGAATATAAGCCGGGTCGAACTAATAGTGGCATCACACATGAAGTGGACATTCCTTAGTTATTAGTTCATACTGTTGCTAATGTGTTACTAGCCAGTCGTCTTATTCCCGAGCTCCTTTTTTGTTTGCTTGATGAGTCAGGTTCCGACCATTCGACTGGCAAAGTTCATGAGCTGGTGTTTTCTAAATGTACCATCTAAGCCTCTATGGCACGAATAATACAATAAGCAATCGCATGTGTCAGACTGGCGTTGCCGTATGAAAACTACTATTTGCAAATTATTGGAGTCTTTTACTCTTTTATGTGAATCCAAGAGAGGAAAATAGAGGGGGGCCATTAACTTATTATATCGTAGGAGCATTTATGAAGTTACCAATAAGACAGTTAGTAGTTGTGATAATTTAATGCAAATAAAATGGCTTATAAAGACTGTTGTGGCCTTGATGTTCTCATCAACCGAGAGCTCACTCTCTTGAAGCACAAGCAAAAAAATGGTTCGTGGCATTAGGAGAGTTACTCTGTTATCTTTGTTTTGCTTTCATATTCTCGTAGCGAGTGTGGTTGCCAGGGAAGTAAGTAATGAGAATGATGAGAAAACATTCGTAGGTGCTGGAAAGGGAGGTGGATTTGGCGGAGGCGGGGGCGGAGGTGGCGGTGAAGGTGGTGGTGGAGGAGTTGGTACGTGGTGGTGGAGGAGGTGGTTTTGGAAGTGGATTTGGTGGCGGTGGCGGATTAGGAGGTGGGCATGGTGCTGGTGGGGGTGCTGGAGGTGGATTTGGCAAGGGTGGTGGGCTTGGTGGCGGTATTGGCAAAGGCGGGGGACTTGGTGGCGGCATTGGCAAAGGTGGAGGACTTGGTGGAGGAATTGGTAAAAGTGGTGGGCTTGGCAGCGGGATTGGCAAAGGTGGGGGACTTGGTGGCGGCATTGGCAAAGGTGGCGGGCACGGTGGTGGGATTGGAAAAGGCGGTGGACTTGGTGGAGGGATTGGCAAGGGCAGTGGACTTGGAGGCGGTATTGGCAAAGGTGATGGGCTTGGAGGCGAAATTGGCAAAGGTGGTGAACTTGGTGGAGGAATTGGCAAGGGAGGTGGCATTGGTGGCGGCAGTGGAAAAGGCGGTGGACTTGATGGTGGTATCGGCAAGGGAGGTGGAATTGGAGGTGGGATTGGAAAAGGTGATGGATTAGGAGGTGGTGCTGGTGGTGGAGGAGGCATCGGTGGGTGGTGGAGGAGGCATCGGTGGTGGCGGCGGCTTTGGAAAAGATGGAGGCATTGGAGGTGGATTTGACAAAGGCGGTGGAGTTGGAGGAGGCATTGGTGGTGGTTCTGGAGGAGGGTTTGGTGGTGGCTTTGGAGGTGGAGGTGGAGAAGGAGGAGGAGGTGCATTCGGGGGTGGGGGGATTCGGCGGTGGCGGAGGTGGTGGTGGTATTGGACACTATTGAGCTTCACGTACCTTGCATGCATGATACAATGATAATATGCATGGTAATTAACGTACGAGTCTACAATATTTTGAATTCTTATTTACTAGTTCATGAACGATTTCAACTTTATTAAAGATTTCATGTTAGCAATAATGTCTTATAAATAATAATACGTACGCCATATCTTTTCAATTTATTACAATACAAAGTCATGTTTCTTGCAACTAGGATCTTGGTCATATTTTCCGCTTGAATGCTAAATCCTAATGAATATTTAATTCATGGTCAACAATCTTTTGACCTCTTTTTGGAAAGAAACTAACAGAAAATAATTGATAATATTTTGTGGGAACGTGGGTTCTTGACGAATTTAGTTTCATTACAAGTGCGTATAGATTACTTGAAAAGGAAAATGGCCAAAAGGAAAAAAAAAAAAAAAGAAAAAAACAAACATGTTGACCATAAAAATCAATGATGATCACATGTACATTAGGAAATAAAATAAAAAATTGATTGGTTTACTACTACTATATCTTAAAAGTGTGATATTAAAATAAACAATAGACTATTGTGAAGAACCACCACTATTGATGGGCTAAGGAAATAAAATAAAAAAATTAAATTAAAGTTTATGGGCCACTATTGATGGGCTAAAATCTGGTCCATTACGTGCAATCTACGCTACCAGCTCCACGCCTCCACCGACTTCCCGCGCTCCTTAGCCAGCCATGTAACAACCGGACCTCTTTAATTTACCTTAAATAATAGATTTTTAATATTTTAGATGAAACAGAGGTAGAAAGGACAATTCCAAAAAATAAAATAAAAAAAAGGTTAAAAACATGAGCGCACGACTTAAAAATCAACTCCATGCTCTGGAAAACATGAATAATATTTTTGAAAAACGTTTTTAAACTCTTATATAGTTTTACTTTTGGCGTTTTCTCTTGTAAAAGCTTTTATATATAGCATAATTTATAATTTATAAATAGCACACATTTTAGGACATTAACATATAAAGATGACTTAAGTTTTTGTTCCTATTGTTCCTGTCAATAGCTGCGCAAAAAAAACACTTTCGCGTCACAAGCCAAACGCGTCTTAAAGGCAAGAGAAAGCACTTTCGAATTGCCATGGGCCCAGCTGTTGACTAAAAATTGGGTTAGATTCAAGCTGGGCCCAGCATATCCACGGACCATTCTTTTAATAATTAAATAAAATTAATTTTAAAAAGGAAAAATAATTTATGACAACCTCTGGTCTCTGTTCACACTTTTCAATTTTCAGACAACTTGCTAGAGTTAGATTTCATAATTTAATGCACGTTCATTTTCTCATTGAACTTCAACAGTTTCATACTTCAAAAACTCTTTAAAATAAATAAATAAATAATAAACAAAATAACAAAATAAAACTAAAAACAAAACCAAACCAAAGTCTACGGGAAGGGCGGAAGAAAAAGTTGATGACGATGATTATGGGGCGTTGATGATCATGAATTTGATGATGATGATAGGGCTTTGGATTCTTGCTTAAGAAGGGGGAAAATCAAGGAATTTTTACTTTGTAAAATTGTTGTAAAAGTTAGAAAAATGCACACTTCAGTGAATGTATTGTGGGCTCAGTCAATTTTTTTTTACCATGAAAAGGTGCTTTTTCTTTTTTCTTTTTTCTTTTTCTTAGAGCAAAGTTTTGATCATGTTGGGTCATTAGTCTTTTTCTTCATAATGCTTGTAATGAGTTCGTTTTTCTGTCACTTTTTTGGCCTCCAATGATTTTGTTTTTGCTGTTTTCTGTGTTGAAATTCACTGAATTTATCTTTTGTCTTCTCTTTCTTATAGTGAGCTATTCTTGTGTGTGAGTTTTGAGTTTCACTGATTCTGAACTTTCTGCAGGTGGGATTTTTTCTTTTCTTTTTTTTTTTTTCAGAGGTTCATGATGTCTTATTGACAAAGTTTGCATTTTTTAGTTTTTGTTCTTCTCTGCTTTAGCCATTTATGTTACGACTGTATATTAGTTCTAAAGTTTGTTATGTTTTGTTGTTGATGCTACTTTAGGAGAATTTCAAGTGTGATGCTACATAATGAGAATTAAGAGTTGGATCAGTAAGAGATTTGGCATCCGACCAAAGATTAGGAAGATGATAAAATGCATTTGTTCTGGACAGCAATTAAGAGTAGATGAGTTAATTTCTTCATCCGAGTCCCTGGTAACTCGAGACTATTCTGCAAGTGGATTTTCGTCTCGAACTGGGGAGATGGACGCAAAAGTTGACAATAGTAACATTGAAGAAGCAGTCATCACTTCGTGAGAGTGGCTATCTGAACTATGAGGTTGGTTACATCTAAGCATTTGGAGTTTTTTTTTTTACCAGTAAATAATAGTTACATGACGAATTAGATCTTATGCACGACATCCTGATTCCAGACATGATAGGTGGCATTCCTCTGTGGTGTGGATATTTTTTGAATGAATGCTTCTGCTGGTGACAGTGACAGTAATGCCTTATAACGTTCTTTTGCTTTATAGTGGCTACAATTCAGACAGGTAGTGAAAATAAGTGTTGTATGATGAAGTCATCTTTTTGCTTATTTTGTTACAATGGTTTTGCTGTAATTTTGTTTTAAAATGGTAGTAGCCAATACAATGGGAGTGCTTGATGGATTTTCTTATTTTCAGAAAAAATTATTTTCTTTTCTGATGTCACATTGTCCATAGTATTGAAGCCATATGTGGTAGTGCATCTATAAAAATTTGAAAATGATTTCATTTCTTTCTTATTTGGGTGGCTGGGATGATGTCCAATGTTTCACTGTGGCCTTTGATTTACTTAAATTTAGTTTGATATTTTCACAATATGTCATGAAACTAAGCAATTATCTTAATTTTAGGAAGCTAGAGCATTACTAGGAAGGCTTGAATTTCAAAAAGGAAACATAGAAGCTGCACTTCACATATTTGAAGGGATAGATGTAGCGGCTGTGACTTCCCGTGAAAGTTTCCCTTTCTAGAAGATGTGATCAAAGTCGGCACCGTTCACAGAGTGATGCTGCACTGCCCATGTCTATGCATGCTGTGAGCTTACTTATTGAAGCAATTTTTCTCAAAACAAAATCATTGCAGGGGCTTGGAAGGTTTGAAGGTACTTCATTCATCTTTTTTCTCCCTTCTTATCATAGTTTATCCATCATTATTTTTGTTTAGTTTTTTTTTATCTTTTGTTCACCTTGTCATATATGTTTTCAAGTCAGGGGATAAGTTTGGTGAGAAAGAGTTCATTATTTATCAATAGAATTGCCATGCATGTGACGATAATGTTTTATTCTTCTAGAATTGTATAATTAATGTGACAAGTCTGAATCTCCTTATTATTTTCCTTCACCAAGTTGGGTATTTATACACATTTTATAAGCATCAAGAAGCAAGAGTTAGATTTCCAGAATTCAAAAACGGACTTTCATTTGTTTTTTATCTCTCTCTTCAGTAAATGGAGACACCCACAATGGAACAAAATTTATGAGAACTTTAGATGGAAAATATCACTTAGAACACTGCATGCCTAACATTACTTCATGGCCTGTTTTCTAGAGGCTTGTCAATCATGCAAAGTTATTTTGGACACTGTCGAACATGGGTTGCCAGAAGGCCTACCTGGAAACCACTCTATAGATTGTAAATTACAAGAGACTCTAAACAAAGCTGTTGAATTGCTTCCGGAACTATATAAACTTGCTGGGGATCCAGATGAAACTATTTTGTCATATTGGCGGGCCCTCCTCTATTATTGGAATCTTGACATGGGAGCCACGGGCAAGGATAGAAAAGAAGTTTGCAGTTTTTCTTTTATATAGCAGTACTGATGCAAGCCCTCCAAATCTTTGTTTACAGATGGAGTTGTCTTTTGTGCCGAGAAACAATATTGAAGAGGCTGTTCTTTTGCTGCTGATTTTACTTAAAGAAACTGTTCTGAGAAAAATTGAATGGGACCCATCAATAATAGATCACCTTTCATTTGCCCTGTCCGTGTCAGGGGATTTATGGGCTTTGGCCCATCAGGTTGAAGAGTTGCTCCCAGGGGTCATGGAAAGAAAAGAAAGATATTGCACCCTAGCTCTTTGTTCTTTGAGAGAAGGTGAGCACATGGTTGCATTGAATCTTTTGAGGAACTTGTTGGATCATAGAGAAAATTCAGACTGCAAACTGGAATTATTGCTTGCCTCAAAGATTTGTGCAGAGAACAAGGTATGCATTGAAGAAGGGATAACTTATGCTTGCAAAGCACTTTCCATGTTGCAGGGGAAGTGTGGGCAGATGGCTAGCATTGCCAACTGCTTACTGGGTGTTTTACTGTCAGCTCAATCCAGAACTGTTGTTTCTGATTCTAAGAGGATTTTGAAACTGTCTGAGGCACTTGTAGCATTGGAGACTACCGAGAAAATGATGAGAGAAAGAGATCCATATATTATATACCATCTTTGCCTAGAAAATGCTGAGCAGAGGAAGTTGGATGTTGCACTGTATTATGCAAAGCAGCTGCTGAATCTTGAGGCTCGGTCCAATGTTAAAGGATATCTCCTTTTGGCTAGAGTGTTGTCAGCTCAAAAACAGTTTGCTGATGCAGAGTTTGTAATTAATGATTCTTTAGACCAGACTGGGAAATGGGACCAAGGAGAATTTTTGCGAACTAAAGCTAAACTCCAGATAGCACAGGTCTGTCTAAAAAATTGCCATAGAAACATATGTAAATCTTCTCGCTGTTCTACAATTTCGGAAAAAAAGCTTTAGTGCTGGGAAGAACCTCCTGAAGGTATGGCATTTATGGTCTGTTTTGGTTTTGATGATGGTATCTGATCATTGGACAGAATGCATCATATCGATATCTTTCATATTGCTGATTTCATCTAGCTGACAGCTCTTATATTTGAGACTTTTCCTTTTCTGAGTTGTTTAAAAACATCCATAATTTAGGAACTAAACGGAAATGTGCTAATAGTTTTGGAAATGATTTGTTAAATCATATGTGAAATGCTGAGCCTTACTATTACTATAAAGGTGTTCTTTTTATTCTTCTCACTTGCCAAAATTTAATTGTCAATAGCTTGCTGGTCCTTCATATGAGCCTTGATAAAAATCAGGCTGTACGGATGAAAGTTTGAAACAAGCCATTGAGGCAGAATACATCATTGAGCATACATTTGATTTTATTTAACATAGTATCATCATCAAGTATATGCGATTGACACTGATATATGAAGTGATCTTGTTGTGTATTCCATTTTTTCACTCGTCACTTTGCACCATATGACACATCGTTGAAAATCGAGTAGTTCATAGCAATGGATTCAACTACTTTTGAAACAAAAGGAGAGATGTAAAAGTGTTTTTCCTTCATTATTTCTACATTTACAAATATTTTAAGGTGATGCAAAAGTTTCTTATTCAGGAGGATGGACTTTAAGGCTTATTTCTACATTTGCAAAAGTTTTTCCTTCATTCTCATAAGCTTACTAAACCAACAATTGTTTGATTAATAACTTTGTTGATGCCTTGTCCTCTCACAGAATAGACGAAACCATGATAAAAGTTTGGAAATGGAATCATGGCATGATCAAGTTTTAGAATCATCTATTTGACTTCTAACCAAGTAAGGAAGCCTAGGGGAAATCACCATGGAAGAAGAGGTGATTCCAGTTGACCCAGTTGGATGACCAAAATAATTATTGGATACAATGCCATCGCGGTTGCCTGAGCCGAGTTATAGTCTGTCTGAGTGTCTACGATGACACTAAAGTAACGGACAAAGCCTCCCAAACCCCCGGACACTCCTACAGCAAAGGCCTTCAAGCCAACCAAGGCCGACACCAGTCAACCGCCATTCAACGAGGGAACCCCGGATATCCCGACATTGAGGTAAGCCCGATTGTCTTACTGATTCTGCCTCTTTCTACGCAGTCAATCCACTTGTACAAGCCAGAAAGGCAAAAAAAGCAAGAAGCGATTTTCGTTCGATCGACAGAGTCCATCGTACTTTCACTTCTGTGTACCAGCTTTCATAAAGCACCTTGGGCGGGCAAGCCCTAAAAGGGTAGGCTTCACAAAGAGGAACGGGTTCTCTACTCGATCGTTCCTTAGGGACGGTTTATAGATCATCAAATTCCCACAAATGGAATGAAAAGTAGGTCCATGTAAATGTGTATACCAGCTTGTCTCAGTGGCGGGATGCTGAAGTCTGTCTTTCCAAATCCAAGGCCATCAATCCTTATTCTGCGTCTGGATGGCACTCCACAGTTATAGTAAATATGTTCCATTGCCTGTGTCCTCAGAAAGATCGGTGGTGAATCAATGACGACAATAAGATGCTTTCTCACTGATGCACTTCGACTTGACAGAACAAACACCACAGCTTGGTACAACCTCGGGCTGCTCTACAGGGCTTATGCTGTGCATCCGCAGTGGAAACTGTGGAATGCTTTGAGGCTGCTGCTCTTCTCCAAGAATCTGCACCAGTTGAACCCTTTAGATGAATGCATAACTTTGTCAATGTTTATGCGAATGTAAATTATTTATTGTCTTATAATCATGTTCAAGGATTTAGAATAACTGCATGTAACTTAGTAGTTTTTTATTTTTTGTTTTTGTTTTTTCGGCTAGGATTTAGAACTAATTTGATGATAGACAAAGTTGAAACAGTTAGGAATTTCAATAGTTGAGTCATAATCTGAGTCCTAATTATTACGTGTTATTCACCTATTGGATTGTAAATTTACAAAATTAACATTCAATCACAATAATTGTTTTTTGCTTGCCATTTTTCATTCCGATGTTGGTCAAGTGAGTGACTTTTACAGTAAGCGATATTGCCAGGTGTTATTCTGCTTAATTCGAAATTTTAACACTATTTTTTAGGAGATAATAAATTGCATCTTGTTTACAAATTCTAACTACGATGGACATGTTATTGAATATATACTCTACCGTAAAATTGTTGTTAACATGTCATACTAAAAGAGGTCCAAAATTAAAGTTAAATTAGTTTATTTAAATAACTTAAATCATTTAATAGTATGAATCAATAATAAGGGGCCACAAATAGTTTTGTATAAATTATTGTGTATAAATTAATATAATATATAAATAATATTGTATAAATTAACGTGTACAAAATAATGTCGGCATGAAAAAATTATGTGAAAGTGATAAAAATTATTATTTTTCATTATGTCCACCAATGATAGTTTTATACAAACAATCTTTTCATGTTATATTTGTTCATACAAGATAATTGCGACTTTATAATTACCCGTATAAATGTTCAAATGATAATGTAAAAATTAATTTGGATAAAAATTAAGTTTTTGTAAAATTAATAGCTGTTTGACAATATGCATGAAAAAGATAAAAATAAACACTAAATCATGATCATGGATTAGATGTTCAGCAATAACTCTCTTGGAAAAATATGTTCTTTAAAGTATATTTGTATTTATTGTAATAAATATATTTTTGGTTAAAAAAATAAAATGAGATATTTTATTCAGATATCTTAAATTGTATTAATATTTTGAGTAAAGTCTATTTAATCATATTATATGTATTTATACAATCAACATGTGGATTTGCAGAAGATATAAATACACGTTATGTTATGATTAAATAAATTAAGTTCATAGTTGATAAATAAAGTTGGGCACTTTATTTAGGTATAGACTGTAATAAATTCATTGAGTGATTTGTCTTAATCATGTATGAATTTATTGATGTAGTGTGACTACATTGAACGGATCACATATGAGATTTAATTAACCTAGTAATAACTGTCAGACTTATTAAATCTCATGGGCATTGATTTACTGTAATCTTAATCTTGAGTTAGTTATAATTTCATGATTGTAATTGTTATTTCATTTGAGCTACCAATGGGCACGACATACATATGTAGTCAAGATTACTCGGTATCTTGGTGTGAGCATTTACAAGTATTGAAATTATAGATTAACAATGCAGAATTTGTACGATGCATCTCTTGATGAGTTTTCAGTACTTGATCATAGAATTCTCTGGTCAGAGTGTGTCAACATAAATAAGTATGTTGAAAATGATCATTAAAGAAAATCAGTAAGTATCAAGGAACAAGATGTAATTAAATTGATTGGCCAGTTGAGATATCAATTTAAATTAACGATGTGGTATAAAGGATTGTAGCTATAAAGGAAAGTAAAGAAATCAATGTGGCTTGGGCGAATTATTATTCGACCATACAATTATGGAGGTCAGTTCCAATCTTATAGTAGAGTAGAATTGGAATTAAATAGTTATATTTGTTTAATTACAAATTTAATTATTGTAGCTACTATTATATGTTCCCAAATGATCCCCGAGTTAGTTCATTTAATTAACAACACCATCACTGGACCCAAAAGAAAGAAAAACTAGCATATTAGGTGAAAATCATAATTATAATATTTGTTAAGACCTAATATGTTATATTCAAGTGTAAAATGGGGCTTGTGATATTTTATAAGGTGGACCCTTAGTTAGTTACACCTTCTATCTTTTATGTAAGTGGAGAAATAGTATTTAATTTAAATATTTAAATTAAAAGAGGAATTCTACTTTAAATAGGAATTCTAATCCTAACATACTAGGGTTTTTCATAAGATATTATAAAAGGAGTTTTATTTTCTTAAGATAAAGAGAAGAGAATCCAATGGCTTTTGAGAAAAATACAGAAGACATTTAAGAGAAGCCAGTTGCAATTAGGAGTTGTGAAACAGACCCCCACACGTCCAGTGTTGATCAATCTTGAGTCATAACCTAGAAGTTCGTTTAGAGACGGATCTACAACTCTCAATTGTTCATCTTATCAAAACATTAAGGTGCGAATTTCTAGATGACTTAATTCTTATATGTTGTGTGAGATCGGTCCTAAAAATGTTTTAATTGAAAAATTGAAAAACTTAATTTTATCCTATCAATTGGTATCAGAGTCATCTCATAATAAAATATAAGAATTTCGTAAGAAATCTATCTTTTTCATTATGTATTAAAGTGACACAATTTATTTAAATATATATTATTTATTAATATTTGAATAAAGCATGCTTGGATTGTCTCAATTCATGGTTAGAAATTTGTTTATATTTTCATTTTGAATTTGTAACAAAAGGGGTGGTATTATCACCATATTTCCCTTTTGATTTAATTTTATGTTTTAATAATTTTTGTAAACCACTGCATATTGTAATCTTAATAAAATTTTTAATATATATATATATATAATCCTGAGCAGCATGGCGAGCGCGCAGGGCTCGCGCAGCACGCAGTGTGAATGGGACTCGCGCAGCATGCAGCGCGCGTGCGAAATGCAACAAGCAGCAGCAACTCCCGCAAGTAACAGCAGCAGCAGACGACTATCTGGTGCCAATAGGTGGCGTGTTTTTGGCTTGACAGCAGCAAGTGATCACCGAAAAAAGGGACGAATGGTAGCTGCTGCGGTTTGGTGATGACGGCTGGAGAAGAAAATATGAAATTAGGGTTTTTGAGTGGTAATTATCATTCAGACCTCTAATCTCTGTAATATTTTTAAAATAGGCAAAATGAGTATACTATTATACATTAAAGTCTAAAAACAGTTTTGGGTTTGATAAATCTTAGTTTTAAGTCTAATAAAATTTGGGCTTAATGGATTAAAATACATAGATATAGTTTAACAAATTAAGTTTATTTTTTGTCCAAAATTTTTACTTAAAATTTTATTTTATTTTCTTTAAAATTAAAAATTTGGATCAATAATAAATTTAAAGTCCATATTAGTGAAGTCCATCAACAAAGATAATCCAATAAGAAGAAGATATTGATAAGAAACCCAATGAAGATTAGGCTTAGGGTTAATATTTTTTTTTATTTTAGGAAAACCATGAATTGAGATTATTTAAATTTTCTATATGTTGTGTTTTGGATGTGAACATGCCATTATAACATGTCATATAGAATAGGTAGTGCCACTCTATGCATAATGATATATGTCATTCATATAACATGAATTCATGTATATTGTTTGAAATTTGCAAATGCTTGTTAATATAAGATATCACGCAAATAATATTATAGGAAGCATGCAATTAATAATATATGTATGTTTTAAAAGGAAAAATTAACTTTAAAATATTGAGTGGGATAGGGAAGATTCAAGATAATTTTCCTACGGGCTCCATTGTTAGTTCAATAATAAAATTATATATATACCTCGACTTTATGATACGGTGATGCTCCCTACGGAGGGTATATATATTAGACATTTTATTTGATGAACTTCTTTAAAGATAAGATCGAAATATTTTTCAATCTATTGATCATCTTAACGGTGGCTACATGACATGAGAAATACGTAGATTAAAACAATGGTTATACACTCAACAAAATTTGTTATTAACCTTCTCAACGAAGCTCTGTTAACAAAATTTTGACCCTAAAGGATAACGATAATTATTTATCATATTACGACATGAAAGTAAATAATCCAATGGTTAATTGGATCTAGTAAGTGGCGACATGACTTCCTCAACGGATAGCTTGCTAAAACGTACTAGATTATCTGCTAAAGAGATCTATCGAGCTGAGAAATCTCTAGGAAGCATAAATATTGCTGAAAATAATTCTTCTAGATCTAATCCAAAAGGCAAAGGTAAGAAGAAGAAACCTGGGAAAAAGAGATTGTCTACAAAGCAAAATGGCAAGCTTAAAGGCAAGTGCTTCAAGTGTAGACAGAAGGGTCACTCGAAAAAGGATTGCCCAAAGATTGTGAAATCAGGTATAGGAAATCTTTTTGTTATTGAGGCCTATTTAGTTCAAAATCCAGTTGACATATGGGTGTTGGACTCAGGAGCAACTAATCATATTTGAAATTCACTTTTGGTTTCAGGAAACCAGAAAATTAAGTGAAGGAAGCGTCAAGCTGCAGCTTGGGACATGACAGTTCGTGTCAGCAGAGGAGACTGGATCTGTTTTATTATCTTTTAATAATGAGACTTTAGTTCCAGACATTAAGAGGAATTTAATTTCAGTAGCTTGTTTGTTAAAACAAGGGTATACTGTAAATTTTGAATCCTCATTTTTTATTTTTGACAATAATAGACTTATTTTTTCTGATACATTAGAAGATAATTTATATCATTTGAGTCCTTTGATCCTTTCTATGCATGACACAGTAATTGATAATAATGAGCATACGCATTTATCTAAGAAAAGAAAGTTTTCTTCCAACCAGTGCTACCTCTGGCATTTACGCTTAGGTCATATAAACCAAAATAGGATACAGAGAATGATCAAAGATGGACTATTGGGTCAATTAGAAAATGAATCATTGTCACTATGTGAATCCTGTTTAGAAGGAAAAATGATAAAAAGGTCATTCTCGGCCAAAGGAATACGTGCAACAGTACCACTTGAATTAGTACATACAGATGTATGTGGACCAATCAATGTACAAGTTCGAGGAGGCTATGAGTACTTCATCACTTTCACTGATGACTACTCAAGATTTGGTTATGTTTATCTGATGCGTAATAAGCCTAAAGCTCTTGAGAAATTTAAAAAATATAAGGCTGAGACAAAAAAATAGTTAGATAAGAACATAAAGAAACTTTGATCTAATCAAGGTGGTGAATATCTCTTCGAAGATTTTAAAGAGTATCTAGTTGAAAATGAGATTATATCTCAGTTGACTGCCCCAGGAATACCACAATAAAATGGAGTAGCTGAAAGAAGAAATAGAACTCTTTTGGATATGGTGAAATCTATGCTAAGTTATTCAAAATTACTTATCTCTTTTGGGAGACTAGCACTAGAAACTGCAGTTTACCTTTTAAACTTAGTTCCATCTAAGTCAGTGCCTAAAACCTCAATAAAATTATGGTCAGGGCGAAAACCAAGTTTACGACATGTCCGTATTTGGGGATCACTAGCACATGTGCTGAAATCAAAGGCAGACAAGATGGATTCACGTTCTGAGGTTTGTATGTTTGTAGGGTATCCCAAAGGAACAATGGGAGGTTTATTTTATAGTTCTCAAGATAAGAAGATAATTGTGAGCACACATTTTACATCCTTCGAAGAAGACTATATGAAGAACTTCAGACCTAAAAGTAAGGTAATACTTGAAGAACTGTCAAGTGATCAAATTGATACTCAGCTTTCAACATTTGTTTTAGAACAGAATTAAGAGCAACAATCTGATCAACAAAGGATTATCCATGAATAACCATCATTTTTATAACCTTGTCGCAGTGGGAGGGTAACTAGGTTACCAG
The DNA here is from genome assembly GCA_025617385.1 of Murraya koenigii. Classification (NCBI taxonomy): domain Eukaryota; kingdom Viridiplantae; phylum Streptophyta; class Magnoliopsida; order Sapindales; family Rutaceae; genus Murraya; species Murraya koenigii. Next base: position 24,092,362 of record CM046812.1, read on the forward strand.
AAAGATATATGTTATTGGGAGAAACCTATATGGCTATCTCAGATGAACATGTACAAGATCCCACTAGTTACAATGAAACTCTAATAGATAGTGATATTGAACATTGGAAAATGGCTATGAATTAAGAAATGGAATCTATGTATTCTAATAAAGTATAGGAGCTTATAGAGGCACCAAATAGGGTAAAACATATTGGATGCAAATAGATCTACAAGAGGAAAAGATGAGTAAATGGAAGAGTAGAAACATTTAAAGCAAGATTAGTAGCCAAAACGTTCACTCAAAAAGAAAGAATCGATTATGAGGAAACATTTTCATCGGTTGCTATGCTTAAATCCATCAGAATTTTTCTCTCTATTGTTGCAGTGCTAAATTATAAAATTTGGCAAATGGATGTCAAGTCTGTCTTTTTTAATAGGCATCTTGAAGAAGACATCTTTATGCAGCAACCAGATAGATTCATACAAAAAGGCCAAGAACACTTGGTATGTAAGTTGTAGAGATCCATCTATGGATTGAAGTAAGCATCCCGGTCATGGAACATTAGATTTGATCAAGCGATAAAATCGTTTGGATTCATTCAGAATATTGATGAACCATGTGTGTATAAGAAAATTCAGGGAAAATCTGTAGCTTTCCTAATTCTTTATGTATATGATATTCTCCTTATCGGAAACTATGTAGGAGTATTGACTACTATAAAGAGTTTACTAGTGAAACAATTTGATATAAAAGATCTGGGAAAAGCTAGTTATATTATTGGTATCAAGTTACTACGAGATTGGAAGAATAAAATAATAGCTTTATCTCAAACGGTCTATATCGATAAGATATTGGCTAGATTTAGCATGGAAAATTCCAAGACTGGTTTGTTACCATTCAGACATGGAATTTCATTCTCTAAGGATCAATCACCTAAAACATCTGAGGAGATATAGAAAATGAGACGAGTTCCCTACACAGAAGTTGTGGGAAGTCTCATGTATGACATGCTTTACACTAGATCAGACATATGTTTTGCGGTTAGGATGGTTAGCAGATATCAATCTAATCCTAGACCTGGACACTGGACTACTGTCAAGCACATAGTGAAGTATCTGAAAAGAACTAAAGATTATATGCTTGTGTATTCTGGTGATGAACTTACTCCAATGGGTTATACTGATTCCGACTTTATGTCAGATAAGGATTCTAGAAAGTCTACTTCTGGTTATGTGTTTACATTAAGAAGTGGAGCTATTAGTTGAAGGAGTGTGAAACAATCCTGTATCGCAGACTCCGCAACAGAAGCTGAATATGTGGTTGCATCTGAGGTTGCAAAAGAAGCGGTATGGCTCCACAAGTTCCTTCAAGATCTTGAGGTGGTATCTGCTGCAAGTGTACCACTTAAATTATTTTGTGATAATAATGGTGCAGTGGCTCAATAAAAAAAAAAATTCAAGGAACCACAAGAAATAAAAACACATTGAAATGAGTATCATCTCATAAGGGATATAGTGCAGAGATGTGATGTAAAAGTTACCCAGATTGCGTCACAGCAAAACTTAGCAGATCTTTTTACTAAGGCTATCCCTGTGAAACTTTTTAACTTGCACTTAGAGTCCATGGGCATGTGCGAGATGCCAAATATGTTTTGAGAGCTGTTGGGAGATTATTGAAAAAATATGCTCTTTAAAGCATATTTATATTTATTGTAATAAATATATTTCTGGTTAATAAAATAAAATGAGGTATTTATTTAGATATCTTAAATTACATTAATATTTTGAGTAAAGTCTTTTTAATCATATTGTATGTATTTACGCAATCACCATGTGGATTTGCAGAAGAAATAAATACAAGTTATCTTATGATTAAATAAATTAAGTTCGCAGTTGATAAATAAAGTTGGGCATTTTATTTAGGTATAGACTGTAATAAATTCATTGAGTAATTTGTCTTAATCATGTATGAATTTATTGATGTAGTGTGACTACATTGAACGGATCACATATGAGATTTAATTAACCTAGTAATAACTGTCAGACTTATTAAATCTCATGGGTATTAATTTACTGTAATCTTAATTGAATTAGTTATAATTTCATGATTGTAATTGTTATTTCATTTGAGCTACCAATTGGCACGACATACACATGTAGTCAAGATTACCCGGTATCTTAGTGGGAGAATTTACAAGTATTGAAATTATAGATTAACAGTACAGAATTTGTACAACGCATCTCTTGATGAGTTTTCAGTACTTGATCATAGAATTCTCTTGCCAGAATGTGTCAACATAAATAAGTATGTTGAAAATGATCATTAGAGAAAACCAGTAAGTATCAAGGAACAAGATGTAATTAAATTGATTGGACAGCTGAGATATCAATTTAAATTAATGATGTGGTACAAAGGATTGTGCAGTAAATAAATCAATGTGGAGTAGAATTGGAATTAAATAATTATATTTGTTTAATTATAAATTTAATTATTGTAGCCACTATTGTGTGTTCTCAAATAATCCCCGGGTTAGCTCATTTAATTAACAACACTATCGCTGGACCCAAAAGAAAGAAAAATTGGTATATTAGGTGAAAATCATAATTATAATATTTGTTAAGGCCTAGTATGTTATATTCAAGTGTTAAATGGGGCTTGTGATATTTTATAAGGTGGTTCCCTAGTTAGTTACACATTCTCTCTACTTTTATGTAAGTGTAAAGATAGTATTTAATTTAAATATTTAAATTAAAAGAGGAATTCTATTTTAAATAGCAATCCTAATCATAATATACTAGGGTTTTTCATAAGATATTATAAAAGAGGTTTTATTCTCTTAAGATCGAGAGAAGAGAATCTAAGGACTTTTGAGAAAAAATACAGAAGACATCGAAGAGAAGCCAGTTGCAATTGAGAGTGGTGAAACAGACGCCCACACGTCCAGTGTTGATCAATCTTGAGTTATAGCCTAGAAGATCGTTTGGAAACGGATCTGGAACTCTCAATTGTTCATCTTATCAAAACATTAAGGTACTAATTTTTAAATTATTTAATTCTTATATGTTGTGTGAGATCGGTCCTAAAAATGTTTTAGTTGAAAAATTAAAAAATCTGATTTTATCCCATCAAACTCAACTCAACATTGAATCATAATCTAATTTAGATAAATTTTTCTAATATCAATAAATTATTATTAATATAATTAATTTTCTTCTAAATTAATTCAATTGGTTAAGTTCAAATTCAATTATGTATTACACAAAAGAATACAAAATAAAATATATATATTAACAAAATAAACATTAGGACATAATCTGGAATTAAGACAAGATAAATATTCAGAATTAAAATAATTAACGATATTTAATTCCTTAGAAAAAAAAAGAAGTAACTCTTCACGGTTAATTAAAAAAAGAAATTAAGATTACCTAAATCTTAAACGTTAAACTCTAAAATCACCGCCTTTATTTCTAATTTTAATTAATTTTACACCTTTATCATTAAAAAAAAATTTATCTACCCAGTATTTATTTCTGATTTTGAAATTCTTTTCACTCTTCAACTTTGTTAATACAATTTGTACAATCAAGACTTTATTAAGGTAAGTTCTAAAACTTTAGCCCCCAAGTGTGTGGTCAGGTTGGTCACCATGCTCGCTGTAGAGCCGTGGCAGTCCGGGTTCGATTCTTGGGTGTGAGAAAGGGGAATAAAAATTGTATTTGGGCTTGTCCGCCCCCCTTTTCTTTAAAAGAAAAAAAAAGTTCTAAAACTTTTTATTTATTTAAAAAAAATCTTATTCGCGTTCTTTTTTCCCTTTTCAATTTATTTTTTCATTAAATTTTTATTTTTTTTTATTTTTACTAACTCATTGTCTCATTAATTATTGTGGTCAGTTTTTTGGGATATTAATAGGTTGAAATATGCCAAACACTGAAGCTCTCGTTCGTGACTTAGGAGTTGTTTTTTTTTTTTTTGTCTGAAGTCTTAATTTGGCTTAATTTAAGAAGTTTAGATATTTTAATTTAAGAAGCATTTGAAGTCTTATTATAATACATTTTCATCTGAATGAAATAAGTAAAATTTTCTTACTTTTATCTGAATAATAAAATATCTGAATGGAAAATTATTATTTTTTCTCACAAATAACTTTATTAAATGTATTTATTTTCTACGTAACTATTAGATATTATATTAAAATTTTACTTGATCTTAAATTGTATTTGGTATTAAATACTTAACACACATTGAATTTGAATTTTTAAAAAATTCTTTTCTTATTAAATAACAATTTTTTATGTATAAATATTATGTTAAATTATAAAAAAATAATGTTATCAAAATTATTTTTCATAAATTATATATCAAATACTTACCTTATAAATATTTATGACATATAAAAACTATTGTACTAGAAAATATTGTAAATATATACTTATTTAAACTTAAAATATATACAACATTTTTAAGGTCATAAGTGTAAAAATATTATAATTAAGATGTTTTATGCTTATAAAAACAAAAAACTTACCACTTATATTCAGACGTCAAATAATAAAAAACAAACATATTTTTTAGACATATGCATTCAGACCTATTCAGATTTCAATAATATTCAGACCCATTCAGATTTCAGATAAAAAAAACACTACCTTAGTCTCCAAGCTTCGAAAACGTTTAGTTTTTAGTATATACTATATACGTTATTGCTTTTTGGAAGTTCTTTTGTGAAAGTGTTTCTTAAAAACTTATTTTGATAGTTTAAAGGGTTTTTTTATTTTTATTTTTTTTCATAACACCAACGGAAGTTCAATTTTATCTGTGTTATGTGAGCGTTGTGAGCAATAAATTTTCATGAAAATTTATTTGTGTGTGTTATTTATGAAATTTGATTATATTTTTGGTATATAAGATTTTAGTTCTTATTCGTGTTTAGTTCACCTTGCCTTAACCTTGGACTTTGAAGACTGACGTGGGAGGCGAAATGATAGATTGGAAGTGTTTCCTAGCAACGCTCCTCCAGGTGTTGCCATTGCTGCCATTCCTTTCGATTCTCCTTGTTTGTGTGTATTATGTTATCTGTTTCACACCTTTATTTCCAATTGTAATTAATTTTACACTTTTCTCATTCAAAAAATAAAATAAAATAAAATCTCTCTACTCAATATTTATTTTTTATTTTGAATTTTTTTTGCTCTTCAACTTCATTAGTGCAATTTGTAAAATCAAAACTTAAGCTCTAAAACTTTTTATTTATTTAAAAAAAAATCTTATTCGCGTTCTTTTTTCTTTTTTAATTTATTTTGTCATTAAGCTCTTTTTTTCAATTTTATTTTTAATAACTCATTGTCTCATTGATTATTGTGGAGGAGCGTTGCCATTGTTACCATTCTTGTTGATTATCTGTGTGTATTTGTATTGTGTTATCTATTTTTTTATAGATTGACAGAGACTTCACCGCTTCTTATTTTTGCTTTTCTAATTTCTAGCAAATAAGAATTAGTAAGTTGGGCTTTTACAAATTTTTTGTCAGAATAGGACTATTAGCGATATTTAATCTGAAATTTAAGACAAGATAAATATTCAGAATTAAAATAATTAACGGAATTTAATTTCTTAAAAAAAAAAGTAACTCTTCATGCTTAATTAAATAAAGCAATTAAGAGTACCTAAATCTTAAACGTCAAACCCTAAAATCATTGTCTTTATTTTCAATTGTAATTAATTTTACACCTTCTTCATTCAAATAAATAAAAAAAAAAAAATCTCTCTATGCAGTATTTATTTCTGATTTTCAAAAAAAATTAAGTTTACATCTTTCTTATTAAAAAAATAAAATCTCACTATGCAGTATTTATTTTTTATTTTTTATTTTAAAATTCTTTTCGCTCTTCAACTTCGTTAGTGCAATTTGTACAATCATAGCTTTTTAAAGATAAGTTCTAAAACTTTTTATTTATTTAAAGAAAATCTTATTCGCGTTCTTTTTTCTTTTTTAATTTATTTTCTCATTAATTTTTTAAATTTTTTTTACTAACTTATTGTCTCACTGATTATTGTGGAGCGTTGCCACTGTTGCCATTATTGTTGATTCTCTGTATGTATTTGTATTGTGTTATCTGTTTTCTTTGTAGATTGACAGAGACTTCACCGCCTCTTATTTTTGCTTTTCTAATTTCTAGCAAATAAGAATTAGTAAGTTGGGCTTTTACAAATTTTTTGTCAGAATAGGACTATTAGCGATATTTAATCTTAAATTTAAGACAAGATAAATATTCAGAATTAAAATAATTAACGGGATTTAATTTCTTAGAAAAAAAAGTAACTCTTTATGCTTAATTAAATAAAGCAATTAAGATTACCTAAATCTTAAACCCGAAAATCACCACCTTTATTTCTAATCGTAATTAATTTTACACATTTCTCATTTAAAAAGTAGAAATAAATAAAATTTCTCTATACAGTATTTATTTCTGATTTTAAAATTCTTTTTGCTCTTCAACTTTGTTAGTGCAATTTGTACAATCAAAGCTTTGTAAAGGTAAGCTCTAAAAATTTTTATTTATTTAAAGAAAATCTTATTCGCATTCTTTTTTCTTTTTCAATTTATTTTCTTATTAAAGTTTTTTTTTAATTTTATTTTTACTAACTCATTGTCTCATTGATTATTGTGGAGGTGCATTGTCATTGTTGCCATTCTTTTCGCTTCTTTGTGTGTGTTTGTATTGTGTTATTTGTTTTCTTTGTGGATAGACGGAGACTTCACCTCCTCTTGTTTTTGCTTATCTAATTTCTAGCAATAGCGATTAGCAAGTTGAGCTTTCACAATTTTTTGTCATAGTAAGTTTATCAGCGAGATTTAATCTAAAATTTAAGATAAGATAAATATTTGGACTTAAAATAATTAACGAGATTTAATTCTTTAGAAAAAAAAAAGTAGCTCTTTACGCTTAATTAAAGAAAGTTAATTATTATATTAATTATTTAATAATTAATATAATTAAAAAGGCTTTGCATAACGATCTATAAAAAAAGTGATACAGTTTGATTCCCCAACTCAATTAGTAGTATCTAATGAGTCCACTTCTTCCCCATACTACGAGCGAAAGGTAAAATATAAAGACTTACTAAATCTTAAATGTAAAACCCTAAAATCACCGCCTTTATTTTCAATTATAATTAATTTTACACCTTTTTCATTCAAAAAATTAAAAAAATAAAATCTCTCTACGTAGTATTTATTTCTAATTTCGAAAATAAATGAAGTTTATACCTTTCTCATTCAAAAAATTAAAAAAATAAAATAAAATCTCTCTATGCAATATTTATTTCTAATTTTGAAATTCTTTTCGCTCGTTAGTGCAATTTATACAATCAAAGCTTTGTAAAGGTAAGCTCTAAAACTTTTATTTATTTAAAGAAAATCTTATTCGCGTTCTTTTTTCTTTTTCAATTTATATTATCATTAAGTTTTTTTTTATTTTATTTTTACTAACTCATTGTCTCATTGATTATTGTGGAGGAGCGTTGTCATGGTTGTCATTCTTTTCAATTCTCCGTATGTGTTTGATTTGTGTTATTTGTTCTCTTTGTAGATAGATAGAAACTTCACCGCCTCGTATTTTTGCTTTTCTAATTTCTAGCAATAGCAATTAGTAAGTTGGACTTTTATAATTTTTTGTCAGAGTAGGTTTATTAGCGAGATTTAAGTTGAAATTTAAGATAAGATAAATATTCGGAATCAAAAATAATTAACAAGATTTAGTTCCTTAGAAAAAAAAGTAACTCTTTACGCTTAATTAAAGAACGCAATTAAGAGTACTTAAATCTTAAATATAAAACCTAAAATCACTATCTTTATTTCCAATTGAAATTAATTTTATACCTTTCTCATTAAAAAAATAAAAAAAAATTCTCTACCTAGATTTATTTTTGATTTTGAAAAGAAATTAAGCTTATACCTTTCTCATTCATAAAATTAAAAAAAAAATCTCTCTATGCAGTTTTTATTTCTGATTTTGAAATTCTTTTCGCTCTTCAACTTTGTTAGTGCAATTTGTACAATCAAAGCTTTGTAAACATAAGCTCTAAAACTTTTTATTTATTTAAAGAAAATTTTATTCGCGTTCTTTTTTCTTTTTCAATTTATATCATCATTAAGTTTTTTTTATCTTATTTTTACTAACTCATTGTCTAATTGATTACTGTGGAGGAGCGTTGCCATTGTTGCCATCCTTTTTGATTCTCTGTGCGTGATTGTATTGTGTTATCTGTTCTCTTTGTGGATAGACAGAAACTTCACCACCTCTTATTTTTGCTTTTCTAATTTCTAGCAATAGCAATTAGCAAGTTGGGCTTTTGCAATTTTTCGTCTGAGTAAGACTATCAGCAAGATTTAATCTAAAAGTTAAGATAGGATAAATATTCAAATTAAAATAATTAACAAAAATTAATTCCTTAGAAAAAAAAAGTAACTCTTTACGCTTAATTAAAAAAATAATAATTAAGAGTACCTAAATCTTAAACGTTAAACTCTAAAATCACCACATTTATTTCTAATTGTAATTAATTTTATACCTTTCTCATTAAAGAAATAAAAATAAATAAAATCTCTCTACGCAATATTTATTTCTGATTTTGAAAAGAAATTAAGTTTACACCTTTCTCATTAAAAAATAAAATAAAATAAAATCTCTCTATGCAGTATTTATCTGATTTTAAAATTCTTTTCACTCTTCAACTTCGTTAGTACAATTTGTACAATCAAAGCTTTCTAAGGGTAAGCTCTAAAACTTTTTATTTATTTAAAGAAAATATTATTCCCATTCTTTTTTTTTCAATTTATTTTCTCATTAATTTTTTTATTTTTTTTACTAACACATTGTCTCATTGATTATTGTGGAGGAGCATTACCATTGTTGCCATTCTTGTTGATTCTCTGTGTGTGTTTGTATTGTGTTATATGTTTTTTTTGTGGATAGACAGACTTCACCGCCCCTTGCTTTTGCTTTTTTAATTTCTAGCAAATAACAATTAGCAAGATTTAAATTGAAAGTTAAGACAAGATAAATATCCAAAATTAAAATAATTAAACAACCTTTCGAAGGTCAGTATTGGTACTCTCCTCCTAGGCTTAGCATGCATATCAATTCTCACAATCATCTGACATTAAACCATAGCATTAACAAAAAACTTGTACGAAGTATTCTTCGTCACATTCTTGACACATAAATAGCTCTATGAAGTGAAGATGAATCAATGTTAAAACAAAAAAGAACCAGGATGAGTGATGACAAGTTGTATGACTTAAGGGTGTGTTCGGGTTGGTCACCATGTTCGCCGTAGAGCCGTAGAAACCTAAGTTTGATTCTTAAAAATGGAAAGGGGGTTAAAAAATTGTATTTGGGCTTACCCACCCCTCTTTCTTTTAAAAAAAATGATGACAAGTTGTATGTTACAAACGGTGGTGCTGCTTGACATTCATTTTTTTTGCCTCCATGTTTGTCTTTGCAGGTGTAGATAGTATAAAACATCAAAAAAATTTGTGCTTAAGCTAGCAGGATCATGCCCATACGTTACATTGGGTCCCATTTAACAGCAAAACTGCTTTACTTTGAATTTCTCTCTTTGCTGACCAAATACACAGAACAGCTGTTTGAGGAGGTTTTATCTTAGGATTTAGAACATTTTTTCTTTCTTTTTATTTTTATAAACCCAAATCTGAGTTCATCAATTTTTGATCATGTATATTGATGAGCTGGAAGTATATCAATTTGCTTCAATTTTTTTTGCCGACATGTGGAGTTGAATAGTAAATAATACTCAACTTTCTGTAGTGTTATAACTCGGTGGGCTTTTAGTTTTGAAGATGTGCTGTTGAAAGTTTCATTTTCCTGATTTGGGGCTTCATACATCCATTAAATTCCTTCATGGAAAATTCGCATTTTGAAGCTCTGTTATGGTGATTCTTTATCTATTTTTCCTTGAAAGCATTTCGAAACAGAGTCACATCAATTTTCTAATTTTATAAACTGTTTCGCTTGCACATTGACTGTTCACTGAAAATTTTCTTTCAAAATGCTACCACTTTCAAAATGACTATAAAGACAACAAATATCAGCATTTTTGCATGTTCTTTATTTCACAATTTGTCTTCTGCTAATAGAAGATCTTACAACACGTGTTGAATGCTCATATAACCACGAACGCAAAGCCTCGTGACGACGTGCGAAAATGAACTAACCAAACCCTTGAGGCTTTAATGATTTGTATTCTCATTTAATTTGGAAGAATTCAACAGATCAGGCAAAAAGAAGATACAGAGCAACATAGAATTAAATTTCAAGGAGAGAAACAGTAAGCATACAAGCTTTACCAACAACTATAGGTAAAAATCGTTTGACCATCGATATCATTCCTTGCGAAGATCTATCCCGGTCTTCTTAGCAACAGCATCCAATCCATTTTTCTCTATCGTCTTTAATGCCTTGGTTGACAAAGGCAGCTTCACATAACGCTTGCCAGCCTCCCACCAAACCTTCTTATACTGTAGGTTAACAAACTGCTGCTTAATTGTCTTGTGGTTAGAGAAGGAAACTTTGCTTGTTTTGTTTGATTTCTTTCCAGTGAAGGGGCACACTCTACCTAAAAAAATATTAAATTATGAGTGACAATATGTAGATAATCTTATTTTGGTTAGTCTGATACATTCAAGTAAAATGGATGTGAATGGTCATTTAGAGATCTAAATTAACCCATGCTTATCTTATAAATATAATTTTCGGTCAGCACCATGAAACCTCCTCAAACATTATTTTCACCCAAAGATGAAAAACGAAAGCCCATTTCTAAATGACAAAAACAAAAGCATTCTTTTACAAAATTAAATTTTCAGAAAAAAAGTACACCGAAAGAACTGTGAATGCAAATGCTAAGACACCCAGTAAACACACATCATCACTCAGCATGTTAATATCAATCTTAAATTACACTGCACCAGTTAACCATCATGTCTACCAGAGCTCCTTCTGAGTTTCACAATAACCCCTTAGCCCTAATTTACCCACACACGCACATTCGACAAGTCCACATTTTTCAGATCCAAAAATCCCCAGCGTGAGTGTATTGGGACCTAAACAGGGTACAGTTGTTGGGATCGACAACCTTTAGTAATCAAGAAAGTTGTGTGATACAATATCTCAGCTATTGGGTTCTATAGGTTCCCTACATTGTTTGATAAGCACAAACTGATCAATGACAAACTTATCTCCACCAACACGATCATCATTTCCAACAAAACCAAGTCCAAGCACTAGGATTAATTTCAGCAGCTATTTCATCAATATATAATCATAAATACTAATACTACAGTGTAAAATGTCCTAACACAATGTTATTAACTCAATCCCCAGATTGCAAAATCTTAATTTTTTTTTTTTTGTAATTACTATTATTTCATTCATGTTTTGTACACATTCTAAGGACCATGCCATTTTGCATACACAAGAAAACTAATAAATTAAAATATAAAAGCATAATTATTTGTAGAATAAAATAAAATGAGAACCAGAACAAGAGAATTACGGGCAACAATAGGTTGAAGAAAGGGGGAGGAAGAAGAGGAAATGGGTGTGGCCACGTCAGGTAGGTTGTACGAAATTTTGATGCCACTGAGTTGTGAAGTAACGAAACCCAGTTCTTCTGAGAAGGAGACTGCCTTAACCTTGGACTTCGGAGACAGACGGGGGGCGAAAGGGTAGATTGGAAGTGCTTCCTAGCAACGCTCCTCCAGGTGTTGCCATTGTTGCATTCTTTTCGATTCTCCGTTCTGTCTCTCTGCGGGCAGCGCGCGCGCGCGTCATCTGTTTTCTTTGTAGATGGACAGAGACCGCCTCTTGTTTTTGCTTTTCTAGTTTCTAACAAAGAAATGACTAAATTACGTTTGGTGTGACTTACGACTTTAAAAATAAAATATCGTATAATCCTTTTAAAAAATTAAATAATAACAAAAACAACGTTAATAGAGTTAAAGTAAATATTATTAACCTAAGAGAAGATATAGTAGAATTAAAATAAGAAATAAAAAAATTGAAAACAGAAATAATACTCGTATAAGTAAGTAAGAAGAAAAGTAAAAAATTAAAAAAATATAAAATAATAAAATCTGAATTTTTAAGAAACCTGAAATAGATACGTCTTAAAAACCTCAACCTGGTAGCTTTGATTAATGATTTATTGCCAATAAATATCTAAAAATAATAAAAGATAATGAAAATTTAAAAGAAGAATTTAAAGAAAAAATTGATAAAGGAAAAGAAAATATAGAAGTTAACAAAGACAATAATTCAGAATAATGGATAAAGAAATAGAAGAACTTACAGAAAACTTTTCTGAAATAAATTTAAGTGATCTAGAAAATTTTAAAAAAAAATATAAAATAAGAATGAATACAAGCGGTGGACCAAAAATGAAATCAAATATACCTGACCTTAATACTTCTTATAACCCAGATAACAGAAAAAGAAAACCCAAAACTTTTACCAAACCCTTTTATGAATATAAACCATTAAATAAAAATAAATCTTAGAATTCTGATTATAATCTTAAAGATAGTGAACTACTACAAATAAGTACTGAAGGAGCATTTTTAGACTTAGATTATAGAAAAGACCCTAAAAAAACTTTAGTAAATTGGGGAATACAAATGAGATTATTTTTTATGTATAATGGACATAAAGATGATTGGAATATAGAAACAGAAGACCAAAAAATAAGCATATTTACTGACATATTAATAGCCAGCTTTGTAGGAAACATTTTTAGTTGGTGGCAAGGACTAACGGTCAACATTAAAGAATTAATAATAAATGCAACTAAATCAAGATTTTTAAGAAGTAAAGAACGAGGAATAGAAACAATGATTGAATATATTTCTAATAAATTTTTAGGCGAAATATGGACAGAAAATAGAGAACGAGAATTAAAAGATGAAAAGTTAGGCAATTGATTAAAATTAATAAATCTAAATATCTGTAATATGTGTTATGTAAAAGAATACACTTGTGAGTTTAGTAAATACTATTATGCTCAATATTATAGTAATGAAGATCAAAATATATATCTTAATTTATATTATTCAAAATTATCACCTCCTTAGAATACATATTTTGTAAATGAATTTGAAAGATATAAAGCAATGAATCCTATGCCTGAAACTTTAGGATCAAGAATTAGATTTTTAAATCAAAGATTAAGTGAGATATATATGCAAAAAAACATAATTAAAAGAAGTAGGACAATTGGAAATATATGCTGTCACAAGACAAAAATGCCTACACAATGGGGATGTCAAACTCCCTACAAAAGTCATAAAAAGTATACTAAGCCAAGAAGAAAGAAATTTAAAAAATATAGACATTTTAAGAAAAAATATGCCAAGCCACATAGAAAATTCTACAAAAGAAACAATTTGATAAGAATAAATGTAAATGTTGTAATTGTGGAGAAATAAGACATTTAAGTACGGAATGTATAAAGAAAAAAGTTAGAATATTAGAAAAAGAATTTAATAATATAATAAATGAATTAGAATTAGTAAGCGATTTATCTGAATATGAAGGAAGAGAAATATATATCATATAAGAAACTACAACTAGTGAATCAGATGAATCAGAATAAGGAAACAGAAATTAATCCTACTGTAGAAGAAAATGAAAAAATATATGAAATAGAAAAAGAGAAAAATGTTAATGGATATAGTTTAGTGGCAACATTCGATAAAAAGAAATATAATAAACTTTTAAAAGCCACATTAGAAAAACCCGATTATGGGATCTTATACAGAGTGAGAGATATATTTAAAAGGAATAAAATAATATTACATGAATACTATGAACAAGAAAAAACTATAACAATAACTCAAGCCGAAGGGAATATAAGACTTAGTTTAATAAATAAAAAGACAATTGACTTAGCACTTAGAAAAATAAAAAAGGAATCAATTAGAGAAAAAATACAATATGTTTATTTAGCAGAAATCCAAATATTAGTAAAATCTTTGTTTAAAAAAGGAATAGATAGTCCAATTGTATTATCACTATATGATCAACGATTTAATGATCCAATGGTAGAACATCTAGGAACCATAGAAGGAAATTTATGTTTTACTAAATTACTATTTACATACCATCCAAAGTATTGTGTACATATAAAAGATAAAAATATAGATGAAACATTAAGCCTCCATTTTAAATTATTGAGAAATAACTTGATGAAAGAAGGAAATAGATTAATGACATTTCATTATTCAGCTTTGTATAGTTTCTGTAATTCCAATTATGGATAAATATATAGTGATAAACCTCTCATAAAAATCAATAAAGAACGTGAAGAAATAGCCACTTTAATTGGCCCAATAGTATAAGATATAAAAATTCCTATAAATTACAGATTAAATATTGATGATAACAAATAAATAATAAATACAGAGAGTAAAGAATCATCCATAATTCCTATAAGCTTTAAAGAAAAAACATTATTAAGAGGAAATTCTTTGAATAAAAATTATACCACAAGTAAACAGCTAATCAATACTCCAACAACAGGAGTAATGAAAATATCAGGACAATATTTTGATGGATTAAACTATATAAAAGGACCATATATAATAATAGATACAGGAGCTAGTCATAATCATATGAGTTATAATAAAAACAATGGATTAATAGAAAAAGAAATAAATGAACCTTATGAGTATATAGACTTCAATGGAATTAAACATATATATAAAAAATAAGTAAAAATACCAATAATAATTGAAGACATAAGAATAATAGTGATTTGTTTTATAAATTCAGATATATATAATGAAAATCATATATTACTAGAAAATAGTTTTCTCGAAACCTTAGAATATTATAAAATTGAAAAACATGGTATAACCTTATCTTTGGAATGAAATGAAATCTTCTGTAAAAGATGGTAAATAAAGCATATTTTAAATACCCTATGTCCATATATATACAAATCCATACACTTGAAACATACATGCGCACTAATAGATACAGGAAGTGAAATCACTATCATGAAAGCATTTCTCTCTAGTCAATGGAAACCCGATGGTCAAATTAAAATAACTAGTATCACTGGAGATCAGCAACAAGTGAGCCATACTATCCAAAAGTATGAAATCATTTTAGGCAGTAAACTTATCCCTATCCCTCAGGTGTATAAATACAACAAGATGGATTGTGATATCCTTTTAGGCAATGATTTCTTACAACATTTTCAATACTACCAACAAACTTTATTTTTAATCACTTTAAAAACACCTTGTAATCACATTCTCCGTATTCCACATGAATTTCGTCTATACAGAGTTCAGCCAGGTCCGCGTGGTGATAAATATGAAAAATTTTACTTAATACAAAAAGGACAGATATACACTATAAACTTAGAAACCATTAAACAACAACTAAAACAAGTCTACAATGAAAATCCTTTAGCATTATGAAAACCTAGACACCCTCGAGCAACAATCCAATTAACAGAAAATAAAATAATTCGAGTGAAACCTATAATGTACACGTTAGACGATAAGGAAGAATTTAAAATTCAAATAAATGAATTATTAAAGTTAAATTTAATACAACATAATAATAGTCCTCATAGTAGCCCTGCTTTTATGGTAATGAAAAGAGCAGAACAAACTAGAGGAAAAGCAAGAATGGTAATAAATTATAAAGAATTAAATAAATATACTAAATTTGATGGATACTTTTTACCAAATAAAGAAATATTAATAAATTTAGTAAAAGGAAAAAATTATTATTCTAAATTTGATTGTAAATCATGATTTTGGCAAATAAAAATGGACAAGGAAAGTATAGAATATATAGCTTTTAGTACACCACAAGGACATTATGAATGGCTAGTAATGCCCTTTGGATTAAAAAATGTCCCACAAATATTTTTAAAAAAGGATGGATAAGATATTTAAAGGGAACAATAATATTGTAGTCTATGTAGACGACATTCTAATAGCATCAAACACATTAGAAGAACATATAATACATTTAAAAGACTTTGTTCATAAATGTATAATAGAATGAATAGTATTATCAGAAAAGAAAGCATCAATTGAGCATAAAAGAGTAGAATTTTTAGGAATGATATTAGATAAAAATGGAATAAAATTACAAAATCATATTGCACAAAAAATAGGAGATTTTCCTAATAAACTAGAAAATAAACAACAAATACAAAAATTTTTAGGATGTTTAAATTATGCAGAAGGATTTATAGAAAATCTGTCAAAGAAAAGAAATATTCTTAAAAAATTATTAAGAAAAAATAATACACGAGGATGGAGTATAGAACATACACAAGCAGTAAAAGAACTAAAAGAACAATGTAAATATTTATCAGAATTAAGATTACCAGCAGAAAATGATAATTTAATTCTACAAACTGATGCTTCTGACTTATACTGGGGAGTAATACTTAAAACAGATTTAAATAAAATTTGTAGATATACTAGTGGAACCTTTAATAAAGCACAAATAAATTATCCAGTTCATGAAAAAGAATTATTAGTAATTTATAAAGGAATAAAGAAATTTTCATTATTCTTACTACAAAAGAAATTCACTATAGAAACTGATAATACCCAAGTAAGTTCTTTAATATATAAAAATTTATCAAATGAGCTTCAATATAGAAGATTGCATAGATGGCAAGCGTATCTGTCTTATTACAATTTTAAAATTATAAATATAAAATATGCTAATAATTTTCTGGCAAATTTTCTCAGTAGAAACGTATAATTCGCCCAGTAAAAGCATGGAGAAAAGGATAGCAGATCTGGAAACAGATCTCGTAGACCTTGAAGAGGTTGTCAGCATCCTTTACAATTTTGTAAATAATCTCAAACTCTCTATAAAAAATTTAAGAGAAGAGTTTAAGGAAAGTAAAAAAGTAAATCCCTTAAGTGGGCACTCAGTAACTCGTGATGTAAACTCTTCAAGTGGAAGCAGTGGTGGACCACACCCATATGGAAAGGCTATCTGCGATGAGGATTATGTACAAATCCCGTCAAGTAAAAGAGTGATAGCAATAAATCCTAGTAAACCTCCAGTAAAAGGGCAAACCGTTGCAGTAGTAAAAAGAGTAAATTTGGGAGGAGTTGAACAGGTAAACCTCTTACCAAAAGAAAAAGAATATATGAGTTTTTCTGAATATATCTATAGTAAAACAGAATATTCGGAAAGTAGCTTCAAAAGTAATGGTAAATCCATATACTCGAGAGTTGTATGTATAAAGGGATCAGATCCAGAATTTGTTAAAAAACTAACAGATTTTGGATACCTTGATCTAATATATCCTAATGTAAATTTAAGTGAATTATTTTGTTTTGATCCAACACTTGTAAGCAAAATAAGCCAATATGTCCAAAAGAATAACGTATGCCTAAAGTTCTATATTATAAGTCTAGAATATGATGATGATGAAGAATATGAAGCCATCCACTTGATCAGCCTCAACATTGTAACCAACAGTTTCAATCTAGAAGTTGATCAAAATAGAAGCAAAGAACTCATCTTCAGTAGAGAATGGGCTGGATATAGAAGAGCAGCCGGTATAACTGTTATAAGGTCACTTGCATCAAATCTTTATGAAAGGGGATACAAAGTCCTCCTACAATAGGATAATTTTATCCTCTGTACACCAGGTACATATGTCGGTAGATCTGGAGTGCTAGCCAGCTTCATTTCAGATATCAACAACCATCACATTTCATGTAAGCCCAGTACAAGACGTATCGCATGTGAAAAAATGGAGCATTTGGTGTGTATGTCCTAAAGTCATGTAAACTTTTTATTTTGTCAAAAGAGGTAGGCCATATGTTGGCCATTATAGAATAAAGACATATAAGCTTTTTATATTATCAATAAATGTAGGCCATCTGTAAGATCGTGATGTAAACTTTCCAAAAAGGAAAAGGCCCAATGTCGGGTCAGATAAGATAAGCGATAAGATTTCATTATGAAACCTTATCACTTTAGGTCATGTAATGATATCACTTTAGAAAAAGTGATAACAGCTGTAATCCTTATCATGTAAAAATTTTTATAAATAGAAGGAAGGCATCAAATCTTCAGCAGAGGATCACAGAAGCCAATTTTTCATCCATCTCACATGTTTCTCAAATAAAAAACTCTCTCTCTCCAAATCGTAAAACAACAAATCAAAACATCAACACTTCTAGAATAGGGTAAGAAACATAAACCCAAAAATCAACTAGAGTTTAAAGGTCCTATAGACACACAGTGATCCCGTTTGCAGAGCTCGTTGTGCTGGTGAAGCCAGGGCGGCGTTAAGACAGTTAGAGCATAGCAGTAGGGAAAAGGTGACCAGCCAACAGGACTAAGAAGTTTCAAAAGATTTGAAGGTATAAAGGAGATAATTCTGAACCTATATCTGTTGGTAGAGATTGTTGTTAATTAATGTTTTACTGAGGAGGAGAATTATTTTAAATGGAAAAAGCTTACCAAATAATAAGTTCTATTGAAAACATAAATTTTGAAAATATAAATCAATTGGAACAAATAGCAAATGAGCTAGAAAATAAAATACAAAATATAAGTTGGAATTTAAATCCAGTAAATATGGATAAAAGATTTATAAATCAAGTACAGTTAATAATGGAAAAACGAATCTTAAAACAGATAAAAGAAGTAATACAATTTAATATTTATATCTCTAGAGTTGACTAACCAAATAAAATTTGGAGAGATATCATGAAAAATTATGTACACAAATGGGTATGATAAAAAAGAAATGGTTCGATAAAGAAACAAAAATTATATATAATAATCAACAATTAATGATAGGATTTAAGTGTAAAACATACCAATACCATAGTATGATGTTTAGAATAAAAGATTTTATACCAAAAATTGAACTGAAAGCAGTATGTAGTATAAATATACCCAAAGAATTAAAAAGAAAAATAATACAACATATAGAATACGAAAATTTTAAAAGTTTGATAATACAAACTTACGTAGAAAAAGGAATAAAAGATTTAATAGAAATATACGAAGATTTTAATATATTTAATACAGATAATTTTATATGTAAAAATTCAAAACATTAGAAGACAATAAATAAAAAACTCGATGGAAACTTATAATATAATCAATATCAGTTGATGTATATATGTCAAAATTCAAAATATTTTTTTAGTCAATATTTGTAACTAATTTATTTATTAAAAATTTGTGTATCTACTCTTTTTACATGTATGATAATATTTGTTTATCTTTACTGATTATTATATATTTATATTTATTTAATATCATGTTTATAATTAATCAATATTAGTCTACAATATTTAGTCAAAAGTCTACAATATTTAGTCAAAAGTTGTTAAAAATCTGTTTAAAGGCTACGCCACCTCCAAATGATATCAGAGCTATGGAAAAGAAATAAAAAGATCATGAATCCAATACAACAAATAGTAGATTCATTGTATACTTTAAAAATAAATGATAAAAAAGAGGTGAGAAATTTAATTGAGCATATAAATGAAAATATAGATCATATAATAAAAATAGCATTAGAATTAATACAAAAAATGAAAGAACAGCTTCAAATTTTTGAAAGTCAGGAAATGGAAAATTTAGAAATATTAAGAATAAAAATAAAATTTATAAATAAATTTGTAGAATTCTTAAATTTATGGATTGAAATATAATGGATAATCTACGTCATCAATTCTTAGTTCAACAAGCAGTAGAAAGAATTCGAGAATTATACTCAAGTATAGATCATATGTTCCTTAGATGAGAAATTAGAATAGAGATATATATAAACCTATTAAATCAAAAGATAGAATCCCTAGAATTGGAAAGGGCAACGATAATAAACATAGGACAACAAATTGATGGAGAATTTATAGATTTATATGAATTTGATAATCATTTGTATCTATATAAACAAATATAAAAAACTATGAAAAAAATGAAAAATAGATGTAGATGTGATGGTCCCAAATATAAAATTAAAGAGAATAAAAACTTGGATAAAATTAACTAATATAAAAGATAAATAAAAATAAATTACGTAATTTGTAACATAGATACCCTTCTAACAATAGCAATTAGAAAGTTAGGCTTCAACAACTTTTTTGTCAGCGTAGGTCTATTAGCACCCCTGTAATTGTCTCTTCAAACCTTCCCCTTTTGGCAAAACTTACTTTTTTCCAATCATAAATTTTTGAATAATTAAATCATATATATAACTCCAATTTAAAGTGAATTCTAATAGTTAGTTAGTATGTAAGTTTTTTTAAATAAAAAAAAATTGAGGAAATAAAAAAGAACATAAAAGACTTTGGTAAAATTGTGTGGGTGTAAGGGTTAGACAAAGAAACTTATAGAGGAAAATATAAGAGTTTAATTAGATCAACTTTGTCCTTTAATGTAATTGTAATAGTTGACTTTGTTTTGTCCATTCGAACAAGCAGGCAAGGCCAGGCAGCCCACTTCAATTTCTTGATAATATATATATTTTTAAGTATCTTACAATGAGAAAAATTTATTGACACCGTCTATTGAATTTCAATTTACTATTAAGGTTAGGCAATAGTATTAAAATATTTGATAATAATAACTGTTGTAACTTAAAATTTAAAATAATTTAATCTATTACTTTATAATAAAATATATATAATATATTTATTATTTTTATCAAAATTATTATTTAAAAAATATATTTATTACACACTATTAATTGTTTTATTTTATTGCTCTAATTTTTTTATAATAATTATAACTTTTTAAACTACAATATCTCCATACCAAATATGACCCAAGTCTATTATATCACAATCTAAATTTTACCGAATAATACTTCACTTCTTAAATTTTTTATCTCAAATAATCATCTTTAATTATGTGGCATTTATCAATTGGTTGAATTCTACTAATCAATTGATAAATGTCACATTATTTGAAATGGTTATTTGAAATAAAATATTTAGGATGTATAGTATTATTAATTTTTACCATCAACCTAAGAGACAACATCCAAATAAATTGGGAGGAAAGACAAGTCTTCAAAACCATGCTCTCAATTTTGATAATAAATAATTAAGATCATATATATTTTTAAATATAAAATCTAAATAGATAGTCAGATTATATATCCAGGTTAATAAATTTGACATGGTTTATTTTACTAATAACGACAGTACTATTTTGCTGATGATTGTAATAGTAGTGATTAATTTGGAGAGGGTAAGTTTGGATGATGAAATTCTTTTTCTTATTTTTTTTTACCCCTCTCTTTGAAAACAAATCTGAAGGAATGATTTTTAATTAACATATTACCTGATCTACAATGATAACAGCTATAAAATTAGCTGGTCTTGTGACATGAAATCTGACCAACATTAGTTAATACATCTTTTTCATGGTATCAAAGTACAACTGAATTAAGATTCGCATAGAAAATACATGGAATATCCAGTGACCTGCTTGCTATATATATCTAAATTTGCATTAACCTGTCTCGCTAGCAGTTTCACAGAGCTCCCTCACCCATTTCCACATAAAAGTAACTCCAAAGCAAACTATACACATAGCTGAAGGCCACCTTTCTTTGGAACAATATTTCAAATCCAATAAGTGAGAGTGAAGATCATCTGGGAAAGAGTCAAAATTAGGCAGGATTTCAACAATTCACTACAGAGACATCTGCAAGACTTGTATGAGGCTATGCCAACCAATCCTATCTCCAGTTTCAATAATCCAAATTGGCTCATTTTGAGAACCTTGCCCAGTAAAGATCAAGAGGAACGTATTCCACTGTCACAATCCGATCATCAAATAACCGTCTGTGCAAACTATGTGCTGCCATGCAAGAGGCTTCTGCTCTCCTGTTCTCCACAAAGACACAGCCTGGTTCAAAAATGTGTCCCTGATTAGGATCCTGGTTCTCATTGTCACCATTCTCAATAGCATCGGATTGCATTACCATCTCACAGGACGCGCTGGCAAAAGCTTCTGCCAAATTTCTATTGACTTCCTCAAGATTCAAATCTTCTTTAGCTGATGATTTGTTTTCCTCACCCATGTGCTCCAATTGAATGTTACAAGTAACTTTGTCATCATGACAGCATGGCTCATCCTTCAAGGTGTTCACCTGTACGGGGACTTCTTGAGGAACTATTTCTGATGTACTATCACAGGTCTGGTCTTCAACAGCCACGTCAGCGTCAAGCTTACATAGTAACTTGGCTCATCCCTCATTGTGCCACCTGCAGGCATGTTATCTTTAACACCATTGCCTTTCCCTGCTTCCTCAACTTCTGTGGAATCGATATGAAACTCTAATTCATTATATTCTGTTGACTGGTGATCAGTGACTTCTAAGCTGTCTCGTTTTTCATTTGTTTCATCACTAGTCAAGTTTTGCCCAACTCCAGCAGACGCTGTATTCTCATTCCCTTCACATGCTTCAATGGTAGTGATATGACTGTCTCCGTAATTGACAACATTAACAGATTTAACAGTGCCAAACCTGCAGAATGCGTAAGGAATTTAACTTCTATATCAAGCAATGGGTTTATAAAGTCATGGAGGAAAGTTTCTTTCACAGACCTTGCACACTCTAAACGTACATCTTCTAATACTTCTTCCACTTCCAGTTCAGACAAAGATGAAAAGCCTTCTGGATTAAACTAGTTAAAAAGGAAAAACTAACACATATATGCCAACAAGAAATTGTTAATCAAATTGACTAATTGGAAAAAAAAAATTCTATAAAGAAATGAGCAGAAGATAACTACCAAAATAATCACATATATATCCAATAACATACCACATTTTTAAGCTTTAGGACTTCAGTTGGCTCCATGAGAAGTGGAAGAGCATGCTTGGGGATCCATAAGATGGTGGGTTTCCACTATTGTCCTAGCATGTTTTTGTTTCTTTATGTTAGTACATAATGCTACTAAATTTATGGTTAAAATATTTTTGATATAAAATGAAGATGCAAAGATTATTTAATAATGTGCTCAGAGTTTATAAAACAAGTTTTCACTTGCTTGTTGAATGGAATGAAATATAAAATGAAGGTGCACAAACACATTTGCAAAACATCACAATGGTTTACCATCCAAAACAAAAAGAGCCATCCAATTGAAAAAAACAAAATGGAAGATTTTACTCATCAGAAGACATCCTCGGAGACAAACGTAACACTGAAGCACAAAATGCTTTATTACCTCCATGAAAGCACATGGTTCCTCAAGATCCACATTAACCTCAAAGTGGTATGCTTTCAGTGGTCCAAAGGTACAAACAATTTCCATAACCTGGATAAGTAGCATAGGAGCTCTAATTATAGCAAGTTACTGATAAGTAGCATATGTAGAACGAAAGGTGGCAGAAAAGGAGAGAGCAAGAGGTTTGACGAGAAATGAGGGCTGAGAGAAGGGTGGGAATATAAGGATCCAAGACGGGACTTGAAGGCAGTATTGCCTCGAAAGAAAATAAAATTTTGAAATCATATTACCATTTTAGACGTTAAAGTCTTCAAAATTCCACCAATGAAGATCTGCACCAACAATTCATAAGTAACAAAAGGATCAATGCATAAATTCCAAATATAGGTTAAAACAGGTATCATGTCAAGCACATTTAACAAACATCAGACTCCAATGGGTGATGAAGCTGCTAGCTCCCAGAACCATTTTACTGGATCCATTATCTTTCTAGAAATGCGAGGGCAAAACAATGTAATTAATAAGTTTTATTCAATCGGAAACTAATTGAAACAAATTCATAGTGAAATATGCAAATATAGAGCTCACAACAGTAACACCCACCAACATCATGAAGTCGAAAATAAAGAGTAAAAGTACAGTGCAATAATATGAATCTTAGCTTATCCTTGATGCCAAAAGAAGCTAAGAAGCACGATCTTACCAACAAAGACAGACAATCTAAGCACAATTCGAGAAAAATAGATAAACCTAATAAGTGATAAGATGAAATTTAGGAATTTCAACCATATAAATACAGTAGATATGGCTTCCCAACATTGTAGAGAGGTTTAAAATAACGATGGTTTCACTATTGTTGTTCACAGCATACCTTGTGAGGTGAATCCTTCACAATACCACTTATTGAATCAACTGAAGCCACTGATTTCTCTGCTTCACTACTCTGCATAAAAAGAGCAACTGTCTGAAAACCTGCTACATGGATAGTAACCACAATATACCTCAGAAACTGCAGAGCAGCATCAGAATGAAATGCTTTTATTATGTCATAGCAAACTAAAAATAAAAATAGAATTTGGGATCATGAAGATCTAAGTAAAGATAGAAAGAACAAGGGAGAAGGAGTTAGCATCAGTATGCATATAATACACTGAGGTTCTGATAGGACTTAGGGCAAAAATAGGGCTAATTTTTATTGATATAATCAAAATAAGGAACAATCCCGACCTACAGTTCGAGAGGTAGGTCAATCTCTCAAGACTCCTATTACTTCTAATACTTTGATAGAAAACTCCACATAACCCTAAATGACTCCTTAATCTCTTATTTATCCTAATAAGTAAATAAGCAAATTTATTAAACTGCCCCTGCCCTTTGATACTTATGTCTAACATAAGTTTTCACGGGTCTAACAGGTTCAAGACATCAAACATGTAATATGTTGATCTGACAGTACAGATTCCACAAGTAGTAAAAGTGTATTGTTCCATAATAACAAGGCCAGAAATAATTTTGAACTTGTGTGGTAGCTAATATCTTAGCTGTGTACTCTGAACCCTTACCCTTATTACAAACAAATAGTTAACGCCCTTCCTAGTTATATTTGTATGTCCACCAGATGCAAAAGCCCAAAATGTAATTAAGCTTATTAGAAAATACATACTTTCACTAGAATAAATCAATAATCACTTCCTATCGAAAAAGAAAAAGAAAAAATTCACACTGTCACTTTCTGGATCACTACCAAGCTCTGCAAGAATTCATCAAATTATACACAACAAGCATTTTTCATTGCAAAGCATTATCAATGTTAGAACAAAAATGCACAAATAGCTACCATCAAATGAAGATAGATATTGTATCTAACACCTCTATCTCAATAACCATCAAATTAAGTTATCTAACCTAAGCAGAACTACACAAGTACCAGTTTTAGAAAGTAATTCATGCATACACCATACTTCTTTTACAAGAATTTTCCAAAACCCAGAAACTCCTTCACATAGAACTTCTCCATTAGACTTAGGCATGCATGTGACTCTTGTTATATTATTCCCAAAAGCTGAAATTCAGCACCACTGAGTAAATGAGTTTGTTTTCAAGTAGATTAATAGATCGACCTGATGATAAGGGTGAGTAAATACTCCTCCAATAGAAGGGACTATAACAAGAGGAATGCCAAAAAGATCTAATAATAATACCGTTACATAATACAAGAAAAAAAAGCATCCCAATATAGAGTTGAATGCCAGAAGCATACACTACCCACCCAATGACTAGGGTAAGTGTTTTTTCATTTCATGTTCTGGAAGGTTCTGTGCATCTATCTTAAGCCCATTAATGAAAAGCAACAATTTTGAATTAGGTTTGTAAAATTATTTTTCTCAACAATAATATAATCAAAAATTATTTTTCTCAACAATAATATAATCAAAAGAAAACTACCTCCAGACCATAGTAATCCCTACAATTACTAATTTTCCATTTTCTCTTTGTATTTATTTGTATAAGGTAAGAAATTTACATAAATGCTACCAAGAAGCAGAACTCCAGTACACTGGAATCCTTTCATTCGCTCTGCCTCATTAAAGGAATTCTTCCTGCTCACAGAGAGGGCATCCCAAGAAAATAAGAAAATGAAGAGTTAAGGAAGAATGTTTATTTCAATAAAAGTGGGGGCAAGGACAAGCTAGTCATCAAGATAAACCATCAGGTGCAAAATGGTCATTGGAATATTAGTTCAGCAAAAATTGGACTGTCAAATCAACATCTCTGACAAAATTAAGACTACAGCTAACCGGTGCCATAAATCCTAAAACAACATCTTGGAGCAATTTAAAAGCTGAACATCAAATAAAGCAGATACTATATCCATATTAATTAAAAAGTTACTGCTTAATGCCTACATCAATGACCCAATACCAATGATACAAAATAAGGTTGAAGTGCATCAAAACTTGTCACTACACCTGGGAATCTTCTTAGTTAGGAGAGAGCTCCATCATCATCCAGAATGTGAATTAACACACCCAACATAGACACCCTATTTAAGAGATTCCAACATGCCAGTCAGAAAACATATCATGTAACATGACAAAAAGATCATTCTAAGTGCAGTAAACAGCTTGTTAAGCCCCCAAAAAAAAAAAAAGAAACTAGCTTTAAATTACGTGTTCACTCTGGACTAACTTCCTCAGTACAACAAAACCATAGACATAAAAACACACAGCTTCAGTCGGAATTACCTGAGCTTCCCCTATATATTGGATCCGTAAGCAAAACCATTCTCAAATTTTCAAAGAAAGCTGGTTTATTTGACCAGGAAAAAAAGAGAGAGAGAGCAGGGTAGAGACTTGGACCTGGATGGACTTACATTACGCAAGCAACAAAAGAGTTCTAAAATAGCAAAGATGAAAACCTTAAATCTCTATAAACAAAATGAGCAAAAGCTCTCAAATTTACACATCTATAATCTTTTTCACCTTTCAAAATCCCAAAGTTTCCATGGCATATTAAAAATTATTCTATAACATGATGTAAAGTCTGGCATCCGATTATGATTGACTAAGAAAGTTCAGATAGCTATCAAATATTGCAGTGCTGATAACATAAATTAAGCACCGAAGGAGTTCACATCTCATAAAAATCACATATGCAATTTATTTTGGAGCATAAAAGCTTGAACAAGAAGAAAAAACAGGAGGTAGAGACAATCAACAATTTTTTTTTTCTTTTTTTAAAAGGGAGGGGTGGGCAAGCCCAAAGACAAGTTGGAACCCCCTCCCCACCCCCAAGGACTCGAACCCGGGCCGCCACGGCTCTAGAACCGAGCATTGCGACCAACCCGACCACGGCCTTGGGGGCAGACAATCAACAATTGTGATATCATATCTATTTTTAAAATTGCATCAATCAAATTATCAGAAACAGATATATTTGTTCTATGAATTATAAATAACTTCCAGTCATGCTTCCTAGTGAAGTTTATGAAAAGTATTTAAGGGACAGGAATTCGGGAATAAGACGACTGCATATTAGCAACAGTATGAACTAATTACTTAGGAATATCCACTTCATGTGTGATGCCACTATTAGTTCGACCCGGCTTATATTCTATCATGAAGAAATTTTAGCCCAGTAATTTGCGAACATAAAATTACTGATCTGGAGTTTGAATAACCTACTGAAAGAGCTCTTAAATACTTTTCTGGTCAGTTCATATAACAAAGAAATGGCCCAACAAGTACTATATCCACTTATGTACTGCTGATGCGATGGCATGAAGTTCTTTGATATAAGTGGAAGTGACAAGCACGCAAGGACCCAATTTTTGGCTAAAATAAACAATAGGATGATCAGCTTGCATCAATACAGTGCCAATACCGACATTAGAAGAATCAGTTTCAATAACAAAGTCCAATTGAAAATCTGGCTAGCGAATGACTAGTACCTTACTCATGGCATTTTTTAAGGCAACGAAGGTAGTGTCATCTTGCGAGGACCACTAAAAACAATCTTTCCGTAATAAATCTATAAGAGTTGCACCAATGGAAGCATAACCATTAATAAAACGGCAATAGTAGCCAGTGACTCAAAAATCCTTGCAATTGTTTCATTGTAGATGGAATAGGCCAATTCCACATGGCCTATAGCTTGTGAGGATCAGCCTTAACTCCAGAAGATGAAACAATGTGGCCTAAACATTCAATATTATCTCGATAAAAAAGACACCTTGATAGCTTCACAAAAAAATGATTTGTATGAAGGCAATCAAGTACTCTATGTAAATGCTCAAATTGGACTTCCAAAGAAGTGTTAAACACTAAGATATCGTCAAAGAAAACAATCACAAACTTACGTAAGTCAGGAGCAAAGAGTCAATTCATTATAGCTTGAAAAGTTGACGAGGCATTAGAGAGTCTGAAAGGCATGACAAGGAACTTGAAATGCCCATCATAAGTCCAAAAGGCTGTTTTATAAATATCTCTATCAAAAACTAGTATTTGATGATAACCAGCTCACAAATCTAGCTTATTGAAAACACAAGCACTACCAAGCTCATCTAGTAACTCATTAATAGTTGGTATTGAAAATTTGTCTTTAATAGTTATTGCATTCAATGTTCAGTAATCCACATAAAAACGGTAGGAGTCGTCCTTCTTCTTAACCAACAATTGGGATGAAGAGAATGGGCTTTCACTTGGGTGAATAATCCTTTGACCAAGCATTTCTTGATTAAATTTTCCATCTCGGCTTTTTGGAAGTGAGGATAGTGGTAGGGGCGAACATTGACAAGTTTAGTGTTTGGTAGAAAATGAATTTTATGGTCAATAATTCGGTGATGAGGTAGGGAGGGCGGAGTGTGAGATAAATACTCATATTACTGAAGAACGGTAAGTACAGGGGTATCAGTAGTAGTTGAAACAGAGGGGGTATCCTGCTCATCTGTAGCATTATGCAACTGAAAAAATTCAAAGAGACCATGTATTTGGTCATGGGACATAAGGGCCTGTAATTGATGAAAAGATATCGATCTAAGAGCAAGGAAAGATCACCCCGCAGTAAAACAGGAGAGCCATTCCAGACAAATTCCATTGACAACGCAACATAATCATGAGATACCCTTTCAAAAAGCTGTAGCCATTGAATCCCGAGAATAATGTCAGGGCCCTCAATATGAAGAACATAAAGGTCAATGGGAAAAACATGGCCCTGCACAGATAAGGCAACTTGGGAACAGAAATAGCGGCAAACCAAAGAATCATTATTGGCGATATATACTTGAAAGGTGTTAAGTGTCTTGCACTGCTAACCCCAAAACTTCAGCCACAATGTTTAATAAAATTATGGGTGCTACCACTATCGATAAGCACTTGTACCGGCTGATGATTAATTTCACCAAGGAGTCGAACGAAGTGAGGAGTACCTTGGCCAGCTAAAGCATTTAAACTGGAAATATCACCAGCAATAATGGTCTCCTCAACAGAATTTGAGCTCCCAGAATTAATCGGCGGACCCATCTCCTCGTCAACATCCTTTGTTCCCAAAAGAAGTAGAAACTTACTTCGATATCTATAAGAATTGCTCCACTTCTGGTCGCAGTTGTAACAGAGTCTTTTTTCTCTTTTTTTTCACGAAGCTCCCGTTGTTAAAGATGCCTAATAGGGAGAGATAGCGTTGGTAAAAGTGGAGGTAAAGCTGACAGGGCAGATTGCGGTGAATTGAGAGCAGGGGCACTCGCAGGAATGTTATTGGATTGAGCTGGGTGAAACGACGCTGCAGATTTAGATGGGTGAAAGGACGGTGTGGTGTTTCTTGGGGTCCACTTGGCCAGTGCCTTGGTGGTCCTCATATAGGGAAGCATCAAAGCGAAACTTAAGATTTTGAAGAAAATCCTTTCAACTGGTAAGAAAGACCCAAGCTTTTTAGTGTTCATTTGAGAGCTCAATGAGAGGGAATGAGAGGGAAGATTTCGCAAGCACTCCCAGCCAAATCCCTCCAACAATACAAGCCGTTCGAAGAATTCAAAAACGTGATGCCTCTGAAGCTTCCCAAGAAGCTCCCGCCTAGACGAGAGGTGGATCATCAAATCGAGTTGGAGAAAGGTTCAAAACCTCCAACCTTGGCGCCCTACCGCATGGCGCCACCCAAACTCGAGGAGCTGCGAAAATAGCTTACCGACTTACTAGATGCAGGCTATGTTCACCCGTATAAAGCTCCTTTCGGTGCACCAGTCCTCTCCCAAAAGAAGAAGGATGGATCACTGCGAATGTGTATCGACTACAGAACGCTCAACAAGATCACTATCAAGAACAAGTATTCGATTCCTATGATAGCGGATCTCTTTGACTAGCTTGGCAAGGTGCAGTACTTCACAATTCCTCGACCGCTTCGTGGTCGTGTACTTAGATGACATAGTGGTGTACAACACCACGCTCGAGGAGCGTGCTAAACATTTATGATAAGTCTTCTAAGTGCTTCGGGAAAATGAGCTCTACCTCAAGATGGAGAAATGTTCATTCGCTCAAAAAGAGGTGGAGTTCCTTGGCCACAAAATATCGTCCGGAAAGCTAATGATGGAAAACTTGAAAGTGAAGGCCATCCTCAATTGAGAGCCACCCACAAAAGTGTCCGAACTTCGCTCATTCTTAGGGTTGGTGAACTACTATCGCCGATTTATCCAAGGCTTTTCAGTCAAGGCGGCACCCTTGACTGACCTTCTCAAGAAAAATAGACATAGCATTAATCCGAGGAATGCCAGCATGCATTCGAAGGCCCGAAGAAGACAATTTCGGAAGTGCCCGTACTAGTTCTTCCGAACCACAAGAAGCCCTTCGAAGTGCAAGCAGATGCCTCAGACTTCGCCATTGGCGGAGTCCTCATACAAGAAGGCCACCCTATAGCTTTCGAAATCCGAAAGCTAAATGATATGAAGAAGCACTACACGGTGCAGGAGAAGGAAATGACCGCAATCATCCATTGCTTGCGAGTGTGGCGACATTACTTACTCGGCTCATACTTCACAATCATGACAACAATGTGGCGACAAACTACTTCCAAACACAAAAGAAGTTGAGTCCGAAGCAAGCACGGTGGCAAGACTTTCTTGCAGAATTTGATTATCGGCTCGAGTACAAACCAAGCAAAGCCAATGTTGTTGCGGATGCACTAAGCTGCTAGACAGAATTGACTACACTTAACGCGAGCCAACCGAAGTCCGACTTTATCTCACGCATCAAGAAAGGCCTCCAACAAGATTCATTGGCTAAGGACTTGTTGAAGAAAGTTCTCAAAGAAAAGACAAGGCGATTTTGGCAAGAAGAAAGCATCATCCTCACCAAAGGAGACCGCTGTTCGTACCAAGGTGGGAAAACTTACCCAAAGAAATAATCAAGGAGTGTCACGACTCCAAGTGGGCTGGTTACCCAAGAATTGAGCGCACCACTGCACTAGTCCAAGCCTCGTACTTTTGGCCAAATATGCGGGACGATATCAAGGCATATGTGCGGACTTGTCTTGTGTGCCAACAAGACAAAATAGATCACCAACTACCGACAAGGTTGTTGGAGCCCTTACCCCTAGCATCAAGGCTGTGGGAAAGTGTCTCGATGGATTTCATTACGACCTTACCTAAGTTCGAAGGATACGACAGTATTATGGTCGTAGTAGACCGATACAACAAGTACGCAACTTTCATTGCCGCACCCGCAGATTGTAAAGTCAATGAAGCAGCCCGTCTCTTCATCAAGAATATAGTGAACCTTTGGGGTATTCCAAGGAGCATTGTGAGCGACCGACACACACGCTTCACTGGATGATTTTGGACGGAGCTCTTCAAGATGTTGGGGATAGATCTCAAGTTCTCAACAAGTTTTTATCCACAGACGGATGGTCAGACCGAGCGCATCAATGGCCTCCTCAAGATGTACTTGTGGCATTATGTGAGTGCTCATCAGCGAGATTGGGCGAAGTTACTTAATGTCGCTCAATTTTCTTATAATCTCCAACGAAGCGAGGCTACCGGTAAGAGCCTATTTGAAGTCATCATAGGATTTCAACCCATGACTCCCAACGCCATAGCCTCGACTTACAGAGGAAAATGCCCCATGGCTCATAAGCTCGCTAGTGAATTGCATGAAAAGGCAGACATCACGCGAGCTTACCTCACGAGAAAAATGAAGAAATGGGTAGATACACGAAGACGACACGTTGAGTACAAAAAATGTGATCAATTCATGATCAAGCTTCTGCCCCAACAATTCAAGACGCTACGGAAAGTCCACAGGGGGTTAGTGAGGCGATACGAGGGACCCTTCCAAATTGTTTGATGTGTGGGCAACGTCTCGTATCTCCTAAAGCTTCCACCAAGACTCAAGATCCATCTGGTCTTCCATATAAGTTTTCTCAAGCCCTATCACAAAGATGTGGGAGACCCAAGTCGAGGAGAATCAAGGCGTGCCTCAACAGCCGTTGTCACCACGTTCGACAAAGATGTGATCCTTGCCGATCGAGTAATCCGAATGAAGGGCGTGCCAGCATACCACGAGTACTTGGTAAAGTGGAAAAACTTCCCCAAAAGCGAAGCCACTTGGGAATGCGAAGAAGATTTGTGGCAATTCGCGGAGCACATTCAAAAGTTCAAGCACAAAAGCGCGACGAGAACGCCACGAGCTTAGGTAGGGGAGGATGTTACGGGCCGCTCAACTAGAACCCAAAAGTGGCCTAAGGACATGAGCCAAGTTGTGATAGCTTGGCCCAATTCCGGAAACTTCCATAAAATTCCAGCAACTCTAGCATACTTGTACATACACTAGATTTCTTTAAAAAATGACATATGTGTATAGAATTCTCTAGGTATAAAATTCTCTAGAGCTAGGCAAGCTTCCCTATAAATATGGGTGAGCATTAGTCATTTAAGCATCTAAGTATTGAGCAAGCACTCAAAGCACTCTTGTAAACTCTCTTGTAATCTTTCTCTCAAGCAAAACAATTTTCGTATTTGGCTTAATTGCTCTCTAGCTCTCTTTTCTTTAACATTTCAGAAAATCTCTTAGCTTAGCTATTGAGAAGCTCAAATGCTTACTTAATAATATTTGACAAGAGTTATCTAAGTATCACACAGATTTATTATGCAAAACACTCATCCTGTGACAATACACTTTATTTGTAAGCAACGAAAGGGGAGTAGAATGGAAAGGAGAGAGGGAAAGAGTAAAAAAAAAAAAAAAGGAAAAAATCATTTACTTTTTTCCTTATCTTTTCCATTTCCTCCTCTACTCTCATCTCATTTCTTTAAACAAAAATTGTCATAGATATTATCGAGGGCGAGAACATTATGGCCATTATCATGGGAATGACACTCGATCGGAATAACTGTGACACC
This sequence comes from Murraya koenigii, assembly GCA_025617385.1. Taxonomy (NCBI): domain Eukaryota; kingdom Viridiplantae; phylum Streptophyta; class Magnoliopsida; order Sapindales; family Rutaceae; genus Murraya; species Murraya koenigii. The sequence continues at coordinate 24,125,514 of CM046812.1, forward strand.
ATATGATTTTTTTATTTTTTATTTTTAAATGGCTGTTCTTTGTAATTTAATTGTTGATTATCCTATTTGCTGCTCCCAACTTCCATTTCTTTCCCATTTCTTTTATCTGCTTATATCTGTCTCACTAATTGGCAGGTGTTGTTTTGAGACCAAGTTTTGCCAATTCCTCTTGGGGAACCAACCGAGAGAATTCTTCCTACTTTAGAAAACTTTACAAAGCCCTTAAGCTCTGTTCGGTAGCGGATCTGCCCTTGACTTCACATGTTAGTGTTGGTGACCTTGCACTATAGCAGTAATAACTGCGGTGACTGACGATGATTTCTTAACATTTTCACAACAATATTGATATTTGTTCGAAATTTTGTTAAAATTCAATTAAAATTGAGAGATGGGATTGCCGGATTGGCACAAAATAAATAAATAAATAATCAAAATTTTCCGGGTGAAATTAAATTATAAAAGACCCATAGATATTTTATAATCTCAATCTCAGTTTTCAGGGTATGGTTGTACTTCCTGTTAATTTTGTTTTTATTTTTTTATTTTTACAAACTATTATTTTTGTAGTTTTTTTATTTTCTATTTATTTAATATAAAAAGGAGCTATTTTACCGATGCACACAACATCATAATTATGAAGGAGCCTAACACACATTGATACACTTATAAACATGGTCTATGAGCCCATACTTGGTATACTTAAACCCATGGCATACTTCTTTGAAATGGTAAAATAACTTTTTGATGTGCAACATAGAGACAAATAAAAGTCATCAACATAATAGCTGGCAAAAAGCAATAAGAAGACAACAAACATAGGAGCACCAATCCATCCTCGGCAACGTAACCACGCAATCTATGCAACAACTGGATGAGTGCCTTACATCCAAACTACGAAAAGATCACCTTCAAAAGCTGACCTGAAAGGCCTAATGGGTCGGTATGCGAGAGATCTCTCCACATGGAGCTTGTTGATACACTTGGGAAAGACCTCATAGAGAGGGCATCGTGGGTTTGAATTACTCTTTGTTGATAACCACTCTTCGAGAGCATTGGGAAGCTTTACAAGCATCCTGAACCGAAACTTCGGCAAGACCTAGTAACATTCTTAGAATCTCAGTGGTGTCATCCAAGTAATACTTGGCCTTGCTGGGTTTCTGGCCAACAGTGCAAGCAAATACTTCTGCAACTGGCGATAGCGAGGGACCAGTCCGGGCACTCTTTATCACTTCAAACATGTCTTCATCCGACCGATCATCCCCAATACAAAGAACAAAATCTGGAAGCATTCCCTTTTGATGCATTGTCTCAAGCAGATGTTCTGCTACAAGACCCTTGTTGACACCCTATTCAGTTGTTTGAGAACACAAGTTACTAAGACATACGCATTAAGTCACTAACCTTTCCCTCTAAGAACATATTATCACATTCTGGCCAATAACACTAAATTATCAATTTATCAACTTTTCCAGCTTAAGAAAGTTTCTTAAAAATGTAAGCACCCCATCATGAAGTTTAAAATCTACCTGTTATAATGAATCAGACACACATAAAATCCCCACATCTTAAAAGCATTACTGATATATGAAGCATTGCAGCTACAGAAGTCCTCAGATATAAAGAAACTGGAACATGATATCAAATACCTGAAACATGTCCAGCCTAAGAATGGTATTTCTTCAATGGTGGGTTAAATGGGTCAATCACTTAGTCATAATCCTGATTTACTTATGAAACTACATATTTGCTAAGGCTAAGGTTGACCAAATGTTTCTCTGTAAAACTACCTAAGGTGCCATCTTCATGCCCTCACTTTGCCAGGGCATTTTCATTTTAGATTTTAGAAATACTGGATGTCACGTGTTCATTGTATAATGCAACTAAATTAAATATTATGTAGTCTTTCATAACATAAAATTTCATATGCTAATTGTATTAATTAGCAACTTTAAGTTTTCACATGGGCATGTGCAAAGGCTTGCTGCATCAGTCATCAGCCACCAAATTAGGCAGAATAAAAAAGGGGAAGGATTTGTTTTCTTGCTTTTCTAAAATATACTTTCACAATCTTTTAAGTGAGAGGATGAGATAGAGAGAGACACAGACAGAGACATTTAAGTGTATATTGGGCGATGGGAAAAGCAGCTCTTTTACATTTTACCAACATTTCACACTCAATATTCCCCTCAGTATCTGAAATTACCAGAAACTCCGTAACATAACATACTGAAGCCTGTAGGAAAACTGAACCAATGTAAAGGGTAATCTTCATTACTGAAACTCAATACGAGCTTGGTATAATTGAAATATGCAATTATGTAATTGTTCAATTAGACATAGTTATACGAAATATGCGATTATCTAACTGCATCTCTGACCTTTAGGGCGGATACAGGGGTTATACTAATTGTTAAATTAGATATATCACAAACAAAAGATACCAAATGAAGCCAAAGAAAAACTTGTTATTGATGTCAACAACCCATTATTTTTATAAATGATACCGTCGCTTAATATATAGTGATACTTGAAGAAGAGAACCACTGACCTGAGGTTTAACTTCTACAATGTTAGGGCCACTCTTCACGGAAACTGGCTCATTGGCAAGAACACTTTCCAGGTGATCCAGGAGCTCCTTAGCCTGGCACAAGCCAAAATCTGGATCTGCATACTGGAAATTCCAAACAAGGGCACTCTCTTTGGTCTCAATGGTAGAACCATCTGTTGTTTCAGTGTACAACTGCATTACAGGCTCAGCAATCTGCTTCCAACTAAAATCAAGCACAGACACACGAGTTTCCCAGTCTGCACCGTGATTTGGCCTGGGGGAAAAAGGGAAAAAAAAAAAAAGTCAATGAGATGGCACAGTGAATATAATCCTATTTTCCTTCACAAATTTGCTATAACTGGCAGATAATCACAGATGGATTAATTTATGTCACAAAACTTTCAGCTTAAAATAAAAAATACTCGGTTTTCAAGTTAGCTTAAAGAGGAAAATAGAATAAAAGCTCACACAAACCACACAGAAAGAACCTTACAGTGTTATGTAATTTTAATATACAGAACCTATATTTGTCTAATAAACTGGTTCAAACCAAATCTTATGTCCGAGCTCCTAACAATTTGAGATGAAAACGTTTTATCAGTGATTCAATTGAAATGGCTTGAGATCTTTGTTTAGGTAGTTCAGTAGCTGTTTCATTTTCCAGACTTATATCTTCTCTCATTTCCATTTTCTTTTCTCATGCAACACAAGTTGTAGATAAATGCCCCACACCTTGGCCTTTTTTAAAAACTTCTGATCCTATATACATGTGCATACAAATAATTTGCAACTGGGGAACTTTTATACATCTTAATCAAAAAATCTCTCTTAGCTTATACTGTTGGAAAAGATTCTTTTCTTGGAAATTCCTGCACATGGTATCCATGGACGATAATTTGTTTGCTGAATAGGAATCTACATTCCGAGAGTGATTTAACAAAAAAAAAAAAAAAGAAGAGACTTACAAGTAGCTAGGAAAAAAAGCTTCATACCTCACAAAATAACCATGCTCAGCAGCAATCCCAAGCCTTTCACTAGAAGAAAACCATTCGTTTAGAGTATCTCTGTCTTTCCCACTAACTAGGAAAACAACATTCTTGGGGTCTCTGCACAAATTGTCCAAAATGGCCACAGCCTCCGCATTAGGACTTGTACTAATTGAACCTGGAACCATCATAGTCCCATCATAGTCCAAAAGGATTGCCCGGTTTTTGGTCCTCTTGTATGCTGAAACAATATGGTCAACTGAAAGCTTCCGGAAATTTGGATCCAAAGCAACTACCCGAAATCCTAAACCAAAACCAATTCCCCAGCATCTTCTCCTTACATGGTCTCTGCAAGACCTTTCAAGATCCTGCAAAAAGCTACGAGCCCAGTATGCAACGTCGTGTGTACTCACATACCTATAGTGCTTTTCGTGTCGCATCTGTTTCTCAGCATCAGAAACTCTTAGGGCAGAATCCATAGCTTCAGCCACTGCATCAATGTTCCACGGGTTTACTCGAATGGCCCCACTTAATGATGGGGAGCATCCAATAAATTCAGAAACCACCAGCATGCTGTTCTTTGCAGTTGATGGGTCCAGCCCTAAGGTCATATCAAGCTTCTCATTTCCTTGTCGGCATATTATATATTCATAGGGTATAAGATTCATCCCATCCCGTACTGCTGTAACAAGACAACATTCTGCAATGACATAATAAGCAATTCGTTCATAAAACTGAAGTGGTGTATCAATCAAAACCACTGGCTGATATCCTGGCCTCCCAAATGTTTCATTAATCCTTCTCACTGTCGCACCTGTTTCAGATTGGACCTCTTGTACGTCCCTCCCTCTGCCTCTAGCAGGATTTGCTATTTGAACCAGAACAATTTTACCCCTCTTTGAAGGATTTTGTGAGAGCAGTTGCTCCATAGCCAATAGTTTCAAGCTAATTCCTTTGAAGATATCCATGTCATCAACCCCAAGCATGACAATCTGACCCTTAAACTGATCATGCAGCTCTGCAACTTTAGCTTCAGTCTCGGGCAGATTCAGAATGGATTGGAGCTGGCCTATGTGAATTCCAACTGGTAAAATCTTAATGCTTACAGTGCGACCAAAATACTCGAGCCCTATGTAGCCTCGCTTAGACTGATAAGACACACCAAGCATTCTACTACAGCATGAGAGGAAATGCCTAGCATAATCAAAAGTATGAAATCCAATAAGGTCTGCATTAAGAAGAGCCCTTAGAAGCTCATCCCTTATAGGAAGGGTCCGATAAATTTCAGATGATGGGAATGGACTATGAAGGAAAAATCCAAGCTTCACCCTATTAAATCTCTTTCTCAAAAATGTTGGCAAAACCATCAAATGGTAGTCGTGAACCCACACAAAATCATCATCGGGGCTAATAACTTCCATCACCTTGTCTGCAAAAATCTTGTTCACAGAAACATAAGCTTGCCAGAGGGACCGGTCAAACCGACCACCAAGATCGGGTGATAGAGGAAGCATGTAGTGAAATAAGGGCCACAGGTGCTGTTTGCAGAAACCATGGTAGAATTTGCTAAAAAGCTCGGGAGGGATAAATGCCGGGACACATTTGAAAGTTTCAAGCAATGTTTGAGACACATCATCTTGCTCACATAAGTCAATCTGTTCTTTTATACAACCAACATAGATTACTTCTACATCTTCACCAAGGCCATCTTTCAGCTGTAAAAGCAGAGAATCCTCATCCCAGCTAAATGTCCATTCTCCACTGCTATCTGAACTTCGATGCGCCCGAACTGGAAGCTGGTTCCCAACAATTATCATCCGTTCCTGAGAAACAGATGAGGGAGCATCAGAACCAATGCTATTGCTGTTCTCATCATCGATCTCAGACAACACCCCAGCAACGGTGGCTACTCGAGGAAGCCTCTTCTTCTCGCGACTGAAATTTGGGAAATCTCCAGAAGCAAGATCTAAGAGGTTAGAATAAGACCTCGAAACCATCTTGAGGTCAAACAAAGAACTTTTGATCTATCGAGATTAGCAAGAGAACAAAGTTGATTCTCCTTTTATCAGATCAACATAATCTACAAAATGCCCCATGATAAAACACAATTAGAACTGAATCCCAACTGTTAAAGCATATCATATAACTAACAGAAAATTATGTATACCAAGCGAAGCCTAAAAGATTATACTTGCAGTACATGATTTTGGAAGTCCAATTTGGTAAAAAAATCCTCACAAAAACCAGTTGTTCCCCAGAAAACAAAAAGGTAAACGAATAGCTCACTCCTTATGACCTTCTCGCCGTAACCCAGAATGGAGTCACTAGAAAACTGTGAGTGATAATTACTCCATCATTTATTTTAAAAAAACAAGAGCTGGTGCAAATTTTAGCAGATTATTTGGAAGTACCCAGAAGCAAAATCTGATAAACTGCAACTAGTTAAGATGGCCTAGCAATAAATAGCAAGCTTGATAAAAAAATAGCCAATCAAGGCATATCAAATTTAGTAATCAAAAAGTAGAATCTTTAGCAAGAAAATAATTTACAGACAGCAAATCCGCTGAGCATGCAAGAAAAAAGGAGCATGCAACATTTAAAGAGGACCAAACAAAAAAGACAGAAACAAAAACCCAAAAAGTTAAATATCATAGTATTAGCAGTGAATAAGAAGAAGAATGAAGAAGGAAAAGAACTTACTTTGGAGGCTGAATACAAACCAAATATGAAAGATTCTCCTCCTTTTCTCTTATCTCTGTGTAACAAAACTTTTGCTTTGCTTTTTCAGCTTGGACAAATTAATAATATAATTACTTTGAGTTATTTTTTATTTTATTTTTTCATAAAACAAATGTGAAGCGGATCATGTCTTGCTTTATATAAAAATTTGATTCTCTCTAAGACAAGTGACTTCGAAAGTGCTGAGTTGAGTACTTGAGTGTTGAGTGATGACAAGAGTAAACACTATCAACAGTAGATTCCTCCTACATCCTTTAACCATAGTTAGTTCATGTTTAGTTAACTACTTAACTTCTTCTTCAGTTATTAACTTCGTTTATGTCTTTGAGTAATGTCCACCTAACTCAACTTGTGTTGATGATGTAAAAGTTTTGCTTGTTTGGCTGCCCGCTGCAACTGCAAATAGCGCGTGGACGACACGTCCTAATCATCAGGTTTCTTTTTGTTGAATGAATCATCATTGCGAAATGCCCTTCTAGGTTCTCCTAATTTCAAGATTTGGGTTCTGTTATTTGTTTCCCAAGCAACAATTTGAACGTGAGTTTTTTACATCTCCATATGAACATAATGACTTATCATAATTCATAACCTTTAGTCAATTTAAGACCATGCTTTTCTAAATTCATGCATGATGTACATTGCAATGTTATCAAACTACTTTTTAATATCTATCAATACTAAATTGACATAATATTTTTAAAGTGACGTTACATTCAAATTAATATCGATCATGTGAGGCAAATTAATAAGACCATCCTTTTAAGGACATATGTAATTTTATATTTTAATAATATTTAATGTCTATTAATATTTTTTATTTTTATTAATTTTAAAAAAAATATTAATAAAATATCTTATTAACTTGTACTAAAGTATCAAACAAACTCATTATAATTATTAAATGTTCCCAAGCAGAGACATATCATGCTCACTCGATCTTCCTAAATTAAGAAGACCTTCGATCATTTGCCTAACTCTCGTTTTCTAAGTAATAGTATAAGCGGTAGGTTGGGATTACAAACATCACTAATTTAAAAATTATTATAATTATATTAGTTGGATTGAGAGTTGAGATTATTTATTATTAAGTCATATCATGACAACGTTATTAAAATTAACTATTTTTAAGAACAGCTAATATTATACTAGTAAAAAGTAATATTATTTTGATGGATTGCACAATAATTTTATTCTTTTTTTTGTAAATAGTATGAGATCATACATAAATATAAACAATTAGTGAATACAAATTAAGTTAAGTCAATTGATGTTACTTTTTGTTTATCTTATTACTATTAGAAAAACCATTTTCTCTATTTTAAGTTGGACAAAACTTTGTTGGAACCGAACCGATCAACTTAATTATCATAACCAAATTTCACAACATCTCTAAGAAACTATTGATGTATGTCAACTACAATTTTTTTTAATAAAAATGAAATAGAAAAGAGAAAGTCTTTCTATGTATAGAATAGAAGCCATCGATTATTCAATGGCGACATGATTGTAGAGGGAGACAACAACCAGAAAGAAGAATATTTAATTTTTTTATTATTGATATGGAACTGGAAGTGTCTTCAATGAAAAGAGAGAGAAAATAAAGGCAGGTAAAGTGCACGCGCCATGTGATGAAGTAGCTATCAAAATGAAAATCTAACTAACGATCCGTATTTTTTTGGGCTATATGGCCGGTGTGCGTTGTCAGCTCCACGACTTCTACTATTGCTGTCTGTAAGCAAATCTTGTACAACCAAAACCACCATAAGCTACTGTACATCTTTTTATTATTGGTTACAATTGTATTAATACTAAATTCTTTAGTATAAGAATTTGTTACTTTTTTTTGGGGTGAAAATGTTACATGTTATTTATTACAACATGTACTGAATTTTTGTATCTGAAACATAATATTAATAGAATTTAATAATTTAACATAAAAGATCGTACCTTATAATAAAACGAAAGAAAAATTTTAAAATAAGTTAAAAAAATAGAAAAAATGTTGTATGAAAATTATATATCTACAGTTTTAATAAATTTCAAATTGTAATATATTTATAGATTGTAACAATACAAATAAGAAATAACTATGCTATATTATTTATTCTTATTAACGAATTATATCATCAATTATCAATAATCGATCAACCAAACAATTTAATCAACATTTAATCTAAATTAATGAAAAAACTAAGGTAATAGAACAATACCTAAGTCAAAGATTTTTGGAAATTGAAACTGTACTCACTATAGGCTGTTGAAAATCAAGGCTATAGCTCAAGCAAAATTGCACTAGAAATGAAGGAACTCGCCATCATTCAAAAAATGCCGGGAGTGAAGAAACTAGACGTGGGCGTAGTTGGGTGATGGGAGGTGTTGTTAGGTGAAAGAATAATTAGGAAATGTTTTGTTTTTTTAGGGGTATTTTATTCCAAAATGATATTATAAAAAAAATACAAGTATTATCTTCTTTTAATATTGAAAGTTAGAAACTAGAAAGTGATTTTTCTTTATCTATCTATATTGATGAACTATATCAAAATTATACCTGTACATGAATATACACAAATATATATATATATATATATATATATATATATATATATATACACACACACATTCTAGTGAAGATATCTTCATTTTGTTAAAGTGAAGACATCAGTAAAATATAAAATACACACAGATTATAATACATCAGAGACTGTATTTTTTTATCTGTTAGTAGCTGTTGGGATTATGTGCTCTTTAAAACATATTGATTTTCTGATTAATAAAATATTTCAAGTATTTATTCAGATATCTTGAATTGCATTAATATTTTGAGTAAAATCCATTTAATCATATTATATATATTTATGTGATCACCATGTGGATTCACAGAAGACATAAATACAAGTTATCTTATGATTAAATAAATTAAGTTCATAGTTGATAAATAAAGTTTGGCACTTTATTTAGGTATAGACTGTAATAAATTCATTGAGTGATTTATCTTGATCATGTATGAATTTATTGATGTAGTATGATTACATTGAACTGTATCACATATAAGATTTAATTAACCTAGTAATAACTGTCAGACTTATTAAATCTCATAGGCATTGATTTACTGTAATCTTAATCTTGAGTTAGTTATAATTTCATGATTGTAATTGTTATTTCATTTGAGCTACCAATAGGCACGACATACACATGTAGTCAAGATTACCCGGTATCTTGGTGGGAGCATTTACATGTATTAAAATTATAAATTAACAATGCATAATTTGTACGACGTATCTCTTGATGGATTTTCAGTACTTGATCGTAGAATTCTCTAGCCAGAGTGTGTCAACATAAATAAATATATTGAAAATGATCATTAGAGAAAACTAGTAAGTATCAAGAACAAGATGTAATTAAATTGGTTGGACAGTTGAGATATCAATTTAAATTAACGATGTGGTACAAAAGATTGTGCAGTAAAGAAATCAATGTGGCTTGAACGAATTATTATTCGAGCATACAATTATGGAGGTCGGTTCCAATCTTATAGTGTAGTAGAATTGGAATTAAATAATTATATTTGTTTAATTATAAATTTAATTATTGTAGTCACTATTGTATATTCTCAAATGATCTCCGAGTTAGCTCATTTAATTGACAACACCATCACTAGACCTAAAAGCAAGAAAACTGGCATATTAGGTGAAAATTATAATTATAATATTTGTTAAGTCATAGTATGTTATAATCAAGTGTAAAAGAGGGCTTGTGATATTTTACAAGGTGGTCCCCTAGTTAGTTACACATTATCTCCACTTTTATGTAAGTTGAGAGATAATCTTTAATTTAAATATTTAAATTAAAAAATAAATTCTATTTTAAATAGAAATCATAATCCTAATATACTAGATTTTTCATAAGATATTATAAAAGAGGTATTATTCTTTTAAGACTTTGAGAAAAGGAAAAAGAGAAGAGAATCTTAGGACTTTTGAAAAAAATACAGAAGACATCTAAGAGAGATCAGTTGCAATTGAGAATGGTGGTGAAACAGACGCTCACACGTCTAGTGTTGATCAATCTTAAGTCATAGCCTGGAAGATTGTTTGGAGACGGATCTATAACTCTCAATTGTTCATCTTCTCAAAACATTAAAGTATGAATTTCTAGATTACTTAATTTTTATATGTTGTATGAGATCGATCCTAAAAAAGTTTTAATTGAAAAATTGAAAAACCTGATTTTATTCCTTTAGTAGCATCCTCACTTTAACAAAATAAAAATATCCTCACTAAATAATGATTATGTATGTGTGTGTGTGTTTGTATTTCTAATAAGGAATCAGTTAAAAGATAAAAAAGAATATATTTCAATACATTATCAACAAAATATAGTATTTTATATTCTATATGTGTTTCTGTTTTTAATTTATCCCTAACTTTAATATAAGTTATAATAATGATATTTTTATTTTTATTTTAATAAAGTGTGGATGCTACTAAGAAATTAAAAAATAACATATTTTAATATATTTATAAATAAAAAAAATATAATTTCTAATATATATATATATATTAAATTTTAAACAACATTCTCATTTTAATAAAATAACGATTATACCACTATAAAATGGTTAAATATAGTGAGGGAGAAATTGTGGTCCTTAGCCACCATGGACTGTTCTTCGGTTTAGGTTCATATACCGGTCCAAGAGACGATTTGTCAACAAATTAATTCAGACAAACTTTGTTTGTACGTTCCCTTACTTTTGCATTTAGGAATAGTGTTTTGACTACGCGATGTGGTCATTTATGGCTTCTAGATAACACAATTCCACCCAAATTCAATAATAGAGCTATGATCTTCAGCCCTCTTCCTATTATGATCGACAATTTTCAAAATGCATGTGTAGGTTTCTAAAATTTAGTAAAAATTATCTAATCTTTTTATACAATATCTCAATAACTAATGAAATAGTTAGAATCTAAATAAATTTTCTAATAAAATCCAAATTCAGATGGTTAGAATTAAGAAACATAACTAGTCTAATTAATCATCTCTTGCTTTTAATTTATTGCTTCTAATTTCATTTCACCTGTTTACACATATAAGCTACTTTCATCTTAGATAGATGGCCATGGCTGAGTGAGGTGGGGAATTAAAAATATGAGCTTAATGTTAAAAGAATAGTAATGTGTTGTTTGTCGTTAGGGTTCCAGTAACTTCATTTAGTTAGCTGCGAAATTGAAATCCAAATTAAATTTAATTGCCGGTTATCATTTAAAGCATTTATCATTATTATTGTTTTGTTGTCATAGGCTTTTATGTGCTTTAAAGGTTGTAATAAACTTTAATCATTTATGAAAAGAGTCAAATTATTTTAAAATTTTAAATTAGTTAACATGGTTTATGTTATCAGCCTTTGGTTGGGACAACACAAGGAAGCAATAATGAAAATGAGTTTATTTAAAGCATGGCATCCACAACTCTTCTACTTTCCATAATCATTTGCATAACTTTATCATTATCCTAATGTGTATGCTTTCTCTTCTCCTTCTTGTTTTAAACAGTCTTTTTATTGTTGTATTATATTCTATCGATATTACAATTATATATAACAGTTTGGGATCTATCGAATTTAAATTAACAAATCTACTATAAATAAAAGTGAGAATCTACATTTCTCTAAGAGTGTTTTACAACTATAGGCACCTAGTGTGTTTGCTTTAATTAAACATAGCAATATGATGGTGATTTGATTCTAACATTATAATAACACTTGTTTGTTGGAAGAAAACAATGATGTGAGGCTGATGTTAAGCGTGCATGGTGATAATAACGATGATGATGATAATTGTAGTCTTTGAAATATTTTTCCTTTTCTATATAACTGAATCAATTTTTTAAAAGTTTGTCTTTGTTATAAAGACTCTTTTTCTCTACTGCCCTTAAAATTTCATTCCTCAAGAAAGCTTCTCAAAACTTAAAATCACTTGGGAAAAACAATAGAGAACAAACTTTGTTACAAGGTAATGCTAAGTAAAATTGTAACTTATAATTTATGTAAAATTATGTGGATTTTATTAAATTATTATAATTCTTTTTATAATTTTGTATGAGTTGTAAGTTACATATAATATAATTTAACAAAACTCTCTTGTTAATGTAAGAATTAAAACTTAAAGTTATCCTAAGTTCTATCTAAGATTTAATTTAATCGATGGAGGCTTATATTAGATTATGTTTTTTCAACAATTTAGGGGGTATATTGATGAACTCAAAAGAATTTGAATAATATTTAAAATTATAATTTAAGTCTCAATATTATACATAATTCATTTATTCGATAACGAATATTAAATTATTATTCTATCATCTAATAGATTAATACCACATTAATTATAACTTAAATTATAATTTAAATATTAAGATCCTTAATATTATTTAAAAAAATTTAAAATTTACAGAAAATATTGATGAGTTCAAAAGAATTTAGAAAGATCATAGATTCTTTGTCACGTTTGAAAATGACTTCCCATTATCCTTCCTGCTTTACTTATCATTCTAGGTTAACACCGACCAACATCATCATAATGCTAAGAATAGTCCTTACAATTAGTTTTTTCACTTGGTATCAACCCATACTATTGGGCTGTGTAACAATTAATGTAATATAGCAATATGACTATGTAACGATTAATGCGATATAGTAATATGGGGTACTTTATAGGGTAAAAACAGAATTTAAAACAAATAAAACTACATTACCTTTGAATTTAATGATTGAGGTCATGGTCTCCTGCTAATCTGTCGTCATTGCTCAAGGTTCCCACTACTAATTTTCCAAAAATATTGAGAGAATGATTTCTTTCTTGATCTAACACAACGAAATTGGATCCAGTAATTTGTGCAGTAAATTTTTTCCTTGTTTCAATAAACAGCTAATTATTACTATGTGGATTAAGTTACTTGTGATGAAATTTTAAAAAAATTTATAACTAATTATAATATAACATTTTATTCTTATTCATAGTTAGCCCGTATATCAACTAAAAAAAAAAAATTATGATTACATGATAATTATTTTTATGACAGCAAACCAATCCTTTGTTTTTTTTTTTTCTTTTCCTTTTAACTACCTAGGAGAGCCTGTAGTTTGTTGTTGGGTTTACACATATAATATTAAAAATAGAGTGGTTATATTTGATCCTATTATTATATCTCACCAGTTTCTATTTTTCATTTAATTTTATTAAAAATTTTAAACTAATTTTTATTTTTTAACATGCCCTACTTAATCTCAAATTTACCCTTATTATATTTTTTATCTTTTTTTTTCCAAGCACCCACCATATACTACTTCTAAAATATATTTTAAAAAAAACTTTCATAATCATTATAATTTCTTTTTTTTTTAAGATTTTATTCATCGCTGCCATAACGATAAAAAAAAGATTTGATACTTCTTGATCATCCTCTATTGAGTATTGTAAATTAATTTTTTCTATAATTATAAAAGTAAAGTATACAATATTTAAGAAAAAAATTATTAATTTAAAAAGTTAAAAAATTATGATTTTAATAAATTAGATTAACTAAATTAAATATTAATAGAAATTATCATATGGAAACACTTAAAATTATTTATCTTTTTAAGTCTTTTTGTATAAATATAAAATAGACATTAATATAAAAATAATTAGTAAAAGCTGTTGAAATATAATGAAAGATCAAATATCAACTTTAAAAATATAACACTAAACTTAAAATTTGTAATATGATTAAATTAGAACAATAATTTCACAGTTAAATATGAGCATCTTCATCATCGGCATGCATCCATTTAAAAAAAAAAAGGTGGAAGTACAAATAAAAAATAAGCTAATGGCATCCTTTCAAACCTACCCAGGAAGTGAATATTACAAATTTTGGCGAGAATTGCAAGTTCATCCTCACCAAGCTCTGTGACTGCGGAATTCACATTTTTCGCATTGCAGGCAATCATGCCTTGTCCCCAAAGTTATTGACAAACAAGAATATGAAGTCACTCATCCAACACAATTCAATTATACATTTTCGTTTTAAAATTTAAACATAATTTACATAAAATGTTCAGAGGCAGAAACATACTTATACACAAGTGCACGGCAACTTGATTTGTCTTTTTCAATATGTCCAAACACGTCCTATGAAACCTAATTCTCTAAGCTCATAACAAATCAAATAATCTGTACAGAACTATTTGAATTCTCTGTATTGTTGAAGGATAATCTATCATTTTCTTCTTGATCTGAAACTGAAGCAGGTGGTTGCGATGATCACACATCATTGCTGCTACATTCGACTGACAACTGCTTTCCATGGCTTCCTTCCCTACAAAAGAGTCACTCGCATATGCAGACAATTGGCTACCTTGAGGAATAGGTGCCCAGAGATTATTTTGTGAAACCTTAAATGTGACAGAGATATCAGACCTTGCAATTCCTATGGAATCTCTCCAACAAATTTGTTCTAAGGCAGGTCTAAAGATTCAAGTGCTTTCATGTCCCCAAATGCAGGAGGAATGTTACCTGTCAGACTATTGTGAGAAAGGTTCAGGATACCTGAGGAATCTCTCCCTGAAACTGATTTTTTGAACGATCAATGGATGTGAAATTGGTGGACTCCGTATTCATGTTCATTCCCATTCATTACTTTCCAGGCAATAGACCAATCAGAGAGGTCTAGAATTCAGAATTTAGGATAGTGAAATGTAGTTTCACAATCACACTGGGACTGTAGAATCTATTGGATCTCAAGATCAGAATTTTTAGCTCCGGAATAATTGTCAACCAACAAGGAAATGGATCACTTATCATGTTACTTCCAAACTTCTTAACTTCCAGTTGACTACAATTAGCCAAGGATCTTGGTGGAGGCCCTTCCAAGTTATCGCCACTAAGATCTAGAATCCTTTATAAACTTACATCTGCAAATATATTAGGAACCTAAGTACAGCATAACAAGGCTAATGTTAAGTTTTCCAAGACATGGTGGAATAATTCCACTCAAATTGTTGCCAATCAAGGAAATGTATTCAAGTGACCTGAAGTTGCAAATAGATGAAGGAATTTTTCTCAATAATTTGATCATAGAAACAAAGAATTGTGTTGCAGGTGGTGGAACTGGAAATAACCCTTGGATTGTGTTGCTTTGAAGAGAAGGAAACTGAATATTCTTCCGAGCATGATCCTCTATGTATACCAGAAAATTGTTAGAAAGATCCTGGTAAATTAATTTTATTGTTTCTCTTTTCTATATTGTATTCCTGAATTCATTTTGTTTCTTCCATCTATTTCCATAACCCACTAAAACCTCTCACACCCATTGCAAAGAGATTGCTGTTGGAGTCACAACTCACAACTAGAACCAAGAATCATGAAAACAATTGATGATGCACGAGCTGCGCCACATCATGTATAGCCATTGCAGGCCTTGTGGCTATAAGAAGAAGAAAAATAAATCAGAAACTATGGTAGTGGAAGAAAATATAACAACAAAGAAAATAAATAACGGCAAGATAAAACCCAATAAACTTCTTATGCACCTACCAAAAAGATTCATAACAAAATATTTAAAAAAAAATGCAGGACATAAACACAATGGGATAATAACATCTGGATCCATAGAGTTTTTCAGAAATCTCATGTAAGGACATCTGTTTTAGTTTTTGTATCAAACAAGTTTATTCTTCTACAAATTATAATTTTTCCATTTCTCTTTAGACAAATCATTTTCACCCAAAATCAACTCAAACTCCCATTAACAAATTGTGAAATCAATTTCCGCAAAGTACTTTGAATGAATAACATCAAATGAATCAATAATTTATATCTTCATTTTACTACTTTTCACTACAACAGGAACTAGTCTATTCAATTGTTCTTTTAAGTTATAATTGCAAATAATAAAGAAAAATATTAGAGAATAATATTTTTAGAATGGCTTGTAAAAGAATTTGGAAGCATTTTTAATAATTGTAAGAGTTTTACAGAAGCATTTTCCAAGAAAAATTACCCCCAAAAGCAATGACTGCATTCACCATGTGATAATGTCAACAAAAATACAAATAAAATAAATAAAAGAAAACGAAATCAATATATCATGAAAAAGGAAGAATGAACGAGAATCTTTACCAGAAATGCCAACATCATAGCCAAACTCAGGGACTCATGAGGAGAAAAGGTAAACTTAGGAATCCTTGTGAAATGAAAGCAAAGAAAGCATCAGGCTAGGGACCTACATAAGAAAAGGTTAACAGTGTCCTTGATATTTTACCAAAACTCATCAATATTCCAAAAGAAAATGGGGTTTTACACATAACCTTCTACCCCAAAAACAAGCACTAACAGAAACATATCTATATTGTAAAAAAAGAATAAAAGAAAAAAAAATAGTATTTAAAAGTCTCAGCAGGTAAAAACTAGACTAAAAGATGGACGATCTAGACGGCAAGTCTTGAGACCGCTCACATTACAAAAAATGCTTGACAGAAACTAACACAATTGTACATCAGTGTATAGCAATACTTTTTTTATATATATGTTGAAGCATGCCCTACGAAACAATTCTGTAAGTTCATTTACAAACTCATATTCTGTGCAGGATTATTTTGAATTTTCTGTATTGAATTGAGGGATATTCTACATACCTTCCTTTCAAAGGAAGGTATATTGAAATTGAAAAGATATCTACAGTAAGAAGTACAAGAAAAATGCAGAACATGTGTGATTCTTACCTTTCCAAAGGCACAGGGTACGAAGTCATTCACTATTTTACCACCAATTGGTGAACCACAAACAAGAAATTGCCTATAGCAATCTTTGGTTAAGTACACATTTCTTGTGACCCACTACTTCGAAGATTATAGTCAGCAAGAGTGCCTAGCAGTAGACTGTCTGGCATGATTCCACTTCTCAACATACTGTCATACAACTGCATAGCTTCAGTTGGTCTCCCGGCCTTGCAGTAACCACGAATCAGGATTGCATAAGTGACCACATCAGGCAATAAATGATTGTCTAGAGCACAATGAAAAGCATATGATGCTTCCTCCATAAGTCCTCTTTTGCAAAGACCATCAATGAGGATGCTGTAACTTACAATATTTGGAGAGATATAATTTTCACGCATCTCTTCATAAACCTCAAAGGCACCTTTCATATTTTGAGATTTGAAATAACCGTCAATTAAACAACTATAAGTGACCACGTTGGGCTTGGGACCCTTTTCCAACATTTTGGAGAATATCATAATGGCATCATCCATTCTACCTTCTTTGCAAAAAGCATCAACCAATATCGTAAAAGTAATGGAATTGGGTTTCAACTGTACATGTGTCAGCTTTTCAAATAGCCGAACAGCCTCATCCAACCTGTTCAATGAGCAGTAGCCACAAATTATTGTATTGTAAGTTATAATATCAGGTTCTAGACCTCTAACAGTAAGTTGACTGAAGAGTTTCAAGGCCGCATCTAAATGGCATTCTTTTATAAGCATATTAAGAAGAACATTATATATAGTAATATCAGGAAATAATCCATTTCTTTCCATGAGTTTAAACATCTGCAACCCAGCACTTAAATTTTTTCGCTTGAAGAGCCCATGAATGAGTGCAGAATATGTAATGACATCTGGTGTGAGACCCCCCTTCAGCATTTGGAAGAATAACAACATTGCCGCACTCAAGTTCCCTCGACCAGCGATCCCTCTAATAAGCACAGTGTGGGTAATTATATCTGGTTTTACATTGTACATACCCATTAATATGAACAACTTCACAGTATCTGTTGTACGCTTTAATCTACAGAAACCATCCATCAAGGTGTTGAAAATAAATAAATTGGAAATCAAACCCATCCGTACAGACTGAAAGAAAAATCTAAGGGCATCACCCATCAAACCTTGTTTGCAAAGACCATTTATTAACAAACCGCAAACAATGGCATCAGGTTTAAGGCCCTCCTTTATCATATTATCATACAAAAAGAACCCCTCTCTCAATTTTCCTGATTTGCAAAAGCCATCAATCAGACTACTGTAAGTCAGGAGAGATGGCTCCAACCCCCGAACCAGAAGCTGACCAAATATCCCACAAGCCTCAACAGGCCTACCCTGCTGGCACAATCCCTTTAAAAGGATACTATAACTAATCACATTTGGCAAAATCCCTTCATTCAACATTCTACCATACACCTGCACAGCCCTCCCAAAATCCCCAATTCCTACATATGCATCCATAACTGAGCTAAAAACAACAACATCCAACTTTACATCTCTATCCAATGCCATCAACAGTAGTTCATTCCCTTCCTTCAGTCTACCTGCCTTGAAAAGGCCATCAATAAGAATACTATAGATAACTAAATCAGGCACCAAATCCATCTCTGTCATGAGATTATAAAGCTCAAATGCTTTATCCAATTTCATCTCCTTGCAACATGCATTAATCAATGTGCTAAATGTAACCACATTTGGTTTCGGACCAACCAGAAGCAACAAATCAAACAAACTAGAAGCATTTCCAATCTGACCTTTTACACAAAGAAATTTCAAAATTCTATTACAAGTAACAATATTAGGCACAAAACCCCTCTGAATCACCTGTTGATGCATATGAAAAGCATTTTCAATCTCACCCTTCCTTAATAAACCATCCATTACAAACTCATACACACAGAACCCCCTCCCTCTCATTGCTCTACAGAGCTTATAATACTTATCAACAAGTACATCAACACGATTCGAATCAACCAAACAGCTCATCAGTCTATGCACCAAATCCTGCGACACATAAATGCCCATTTCACACATATAACCAAAAATCTCAACAGACTCATCAACCATTCCAATTCTAAGATAATTTTCAATCAAAAAGCTATAATCAGAACCAGAATCCTCCAAACTGTCAAAAAACAGGCCAAAAAAGTTGTAATTTCTTCCAAATTGAGTAACCATTTTGTCGAAAACATGCGAAGCCACATCTCTCATATGGTGCTGCAGCAATATGTGAATTAGCTGTGCAATATTGGGTGAGCTGATACAGTCTTGAGTCCATTTGGAAAACTGAATGGCAGGAGCGGGGTTATTGGTTTTGATGAGGTTCACTAAAACGGCATTAACTTGGCTGGATTGTAAACTTGAGATATGGGTTTTTGATTTTGAGCAGTAACACTTGTTAATAGAATGCAAAACAGTTAAAAGGTTTTTGAATTTAAGTAGTACCTTTGAAGAAGAGCAAGGCCAAGAAGAGAGCATATCTGAGAATAAATATAATTACCCATTTATCTTCATGAGCCGTTGTTGTGCTTTTCTTCAAACATCTTCCGCTTCCAGTCTTCAACTACACATTTAATTCAAATTTCAAAGCCCTTCCTTCATTCTCCTCAAAAGCTGGTGAGTGATATTTTGTCTGCTCCCCACCGCGCGATGTTGGGAAAATTTAATTACACAGTGGGGCGTTGCTGAGTGGAATTTTGGGGAGCAATCTCTACAGACACGCTGTCGTTTTAAGAAGTTCTATTTATTCTTTTTTTCCATTTTATTAGGGTAATTGTCAGATAAATCCCTAGTAGTTTGGGGTAGAAAAATATTGGCACGGATTCAGATGATACAGGCCGGAAGCATCATTTGAAAAACTCATAACTTAGCCGGAAACCAGATGTTATAGAAAATATAATATAAATGATATCTTATTTAAATAATTATATATTTATATATATATATATTCAATATATTTAAAAATTTAAATATTTAAAATTCATATTTTATGTTTAATTTTATTAAAATGAATTTTAATATATATATATATATATATATAATTTTAAAATTTATATATATAAAATTTAGACTTAAAAGGCTTAGATAAAAACCTAACTCAAAACAAGTCCGGATCGAATAGTATAATATTAAGGTATTTAAAAATTTAGGTTGGGTTCGTGTATAGTAATACTCGGCGTGGACTCATACTTTTGCCAATCCTACTAGTAGGATTTATTAAAAGTAAAAACTTAATCGGAGGTTTATTAAATTAACCAATTAAAATCCTCATTTTTACAAAGAAATAACTTATTAAAAATTATAAAATAATGTCTAATTCTAGTTATCCATTTATTTTTCTTATTTTCTTTCCCATGTTTCCTTTCTTATTCTTTTTCCCAATTCACTCAATAAAATGAGACATAAATCATTATTATGTGAATTTAGTCATTACTCCTAAAATTTTTACTTTCTTATTAATAATTTCAATGATTATGAACTTTGTTTGGTTTTACTTACCACTTCTCTTACCCATATCAAATAAAACTTGTTCATGAAAATTATATTTAACTTAGATTGAGAGAGAGACATAAATAATTATTACGTGAATTTAGTCGCCATCCCTTAAGTTTTACCGGCTTCCCTAAAGTTTTACTGTCTTTTTAATAGTTTAAGTTATTATGAATTTTGTTGGGTTTTACTTGTTTTGGTGGATTTGTAACGGTAAATACTAAATTGGTTTGATTCCTTAGATTTCTTAATTTAGGATGAGTGGAAGAGAGAATTCTCCAAAAGTTTCAAATACCCTTCAATTTGTAACACTACACAACTTCTGTAGGATCTAATGGCACGTGGTTACTACCAAATTGTATGGTAAAGGATTTATTTTAGTTGTATTTGATCAGAATTTTACTAATTAATATCAGTGAGAATGAATTTTTAAACTTAAATTATATAATATACATAAATACATAGTTATGAAAAAAAAAAGAGTCTCACCTTTTTTAACTTAAAAAAAAAAACCTTACTAGAAAGTGTCCATTAAATAAACGACACAAACATTTTGAAAGTGTAGTAAAATGGTTGCCGTCTGAACTTTCACCCGTGACAAAATTTTCAAACACGTCAGATGATTCCTCTTCAACCAAATCATCCAAACGGACCAAACTCAATCCCGTGCGTGTCCCGTTGATTGAAATTCTCCAGAATCAGAAAACTGATACGCCACCAACCACTTTTCCTGTTCATATCAATTGCATTATGGACTCCATAACTTCACTGTATGTATATGCAATGCCCGTGCCACGCGTCCGGTTAATCGAGACCTTCTAGCTTCTAGGCCTATTAAATTCAAGTTTTATCCTATTAACTAATTAACTAATTAATTAAATTATATTACATAAAAAAAAGGCCAATAAATCAAAATGATAGAATCACTCACCTGCAGTAGCGCTAGATTCACTGGCACGCCCCTTGAAATTACAACAACAATAACAACAGCGAAGCATGAGTCTACTGCTGCTTCATCTTCCTCATCCAATTCCAAATTGAATAAATTTGATCGTCGAAGCCTCTTTCCATTAACCACCAAAAGCATTACACCAACACCTCATCTTACCAGGTTACTAATTAGATAATAAGTTTGCTTCTTCATTCATTCGTTCATTTGATTGATTTGCATTTTCAAATATTATTTAAAGTTTTCGTACGCAGAAAGAGATCGGCATCTAGAATCGGAATGGCGAAGGAGGCGATCGATTCGTCGGACGTGGTTTCAGGTGACATGATTTTTGAACCGGTTTTGGAGGAAGGAGTTTTCCGGTTCGATTGTTCGGCGAGTGATCGTCAGGCGGCGTATCCGAGTCTCTCATTTGTGAATGGAAAGGATAGGGACACACCAATCTCGACACACATGCGCCCTTTATATACTCCCACTTATCAATGTGCCCGCGGTCAACAGATAGTCAAACTTGAGGTTCACTCTCTGCGTACATTGCATTTTCTTAATCTCTTTAGTAATGCATTTTTTTTTTGTTTGGTCACTAGATTAATTTGATGGCATTTGGTTCTGATTTTAGTTTCCTGCTGGTACCTCGTTGTATGGAACTGGGGAAGTTAGTGGTCAGCTAGAGCGGACGGGAAAGAGAGTGAGTTATTATTTATTTATTTTTGAATATGATGTGCAATGACCCTTTACTTGTTCAACTACATTGTGGTGATCTTTTTTCATGTAGATTTTTACTTGGAACACCGACTCATGGGGTTATGGTACTGGAACAACGTCCTTGTATCAGTCGCATCCTTGGGTGCTTGCTGTTCTTCCGAATGGAGAGGCATTAGGGGTTCTTGTTGACACAACACGTCGATGTGAGGTGCAGGGTTTCTTGTGAACTTAAATTGTTTGTTTTTTTTTTCCTTTGAACTTAAATGTTTGAATTATAATGTTTTTTTTAACATGGCATTGAAAGTCATGATGTCTTGCTCCATCGTGTGCTTGTATTGTGTTTGGATCTACTTTACTAGTTCATTAATTAAAGGGTAAATATCATTCAACTCATTGACTCTTGGCCTAAAATCAAGCAGCTTCAAGGTCTTTTTGTCTGTCTTCATCCCTGGCCATGGTTGGACTAAAGCGAATATACTTCACATTTCTCTCAAAACTAGCCTATATTGAAGCTCATATTTACTCGTAATTTCCAAAGCTTACTTTTGTTCTTTCCGCTGTATTTTATTGCTTAGATTGAGTAATTGGTGTTTTTAGCATTCTATTCTTTTGTCAGTTGAGGAAATTGATGGATTGTAATGAGGAGTTAAATGAGGAACATGCAAAGAGTGTGGAGCAGCTTGATTTCAGATTAAAACTTGAGGAGCTTGATCGTATTTACCCTTTGATTAAATAGGCCCTGAAATGAGAGGGGTAGAGGGGGTGGGTTTGTTGGATGTCAAAATGCTATTGTTGAATAAAAAGTTAACTTATTATTAACTTTTGTGGGAACCTACATTGATCTATCCTAACAGTCCTCTGTATTTATTCTCTGGCAGATCGATCTGAGGAAAGAATCAACAATAAAGTTCATTGCTCCGTCCTCATATCCTGTTATTACATTTGGTCCTTTCACTTCTCCTACTGCTGTTCTGGTTTCTCTTTCTCATGCAGTTGGTAATCTCCTAGACCGAGCTTTCTCTTCTGCAAGTGCTCCATCTCCTTGTCAAGTTTTTATGATGCCAAGATAACTTCCTCTGTCACACTTTACACTCTGTGATTTTCATGTTGAAACTGGAAACATTATACATTTAATACGTTCCTTTGTATTTTTTGGTTTAAAGGGTATCTATTTTTCTTTTAACTCTTCCTTGACTGATGCATGAGTTGAATTCTGTGTTTCATTGAGGTATTTTAGATATATATATTTGTTCTCAAAGCTTCTCTGCTAGTACATTAATAAGAGTAATCCTAATAAAATAAAAGCAATCCTTCTTTCTTTAAGCTTAATGGATATAACGAGTACAAGTTTGTTTCCTATCATTTTAAAAAACAGTTCTCAAACCTACTTATGAAAATGAAAATTGATGTTCTTCAAATGGTGTTTTCTTGATCAAAAAATCATTTTGGTAGTGATTGCTACAATTGTTTTCTAAAAATAAAATTGGGAGAACATATTTTTTTATTTTTGAAAATGAGATTTTTATTTTATTGTTAATATTATTATTATTCATTTGAAGTTAATTCATTTTCATAAATTCCAAAATTCTAGTTATAATTTTGAATATTCTTTTTTTGTTATACAAATTGGTTTCTAGAAAACACCACAGCAAGTAAAATTATACTTTTATTGGAAACATAAAATCTATTTGACAACCATATCTAAACTCCCATTAATATACTTTCATGATCTATAATGGTCTGTTATGAACTTGTTTCATTGTTTGAGTCTATGATTTATCATTGATGAAATAAATAGAGACTTCCGGTTGAACGATGATGGTAATAATGAAAAGGTCTGGAATTTTGTATAATTGTCCATCTTGATTTCTTCACAGGAGCTGCATTGTGTTTCAGGGGCTTCTTGGATCTTTTTATTTTTAATATATCATCTTCATAATTTTTTTTTAATTTATTCTTCTATAAAAAGGAACTTCTAATTGTAATATACGTTTTATGGGTTTACAAAAAATGAAAAAGCTGTCCACAAAAACAATACCATATGGCTTGAACTCATACTTTGTAATTGTTGATTTTTCTTATTAGGGACCCTTTTTATGCCACCAAAATGGTCCTTAGGCTACCACCAATGCCGCTGGAGCTATGATTCTGATAAGAGAGTTCGTGAGGTTGGTACTTTCTCTTTTTCCCAGTGAATTTTTCTTCCTGATGTGCTTCATTTTTAGAAGAACAACAAAATTTTGAAAAATTGTCATTCCTAAAGTTAGTTCACCATTGTGCTTTCGAGATCATTCTATTGTAAAATTTTATTTCTTGCTTTTCTGATTATTAACCCATCATATATTCAGATTTGCAGGACATTTCGTGAGAAAGGTATACCCTGTGATGTTATATGGATGGATATCGACTACATGGATGGATTTCGTTGTTTCACTTTTGACAAGGCATGTTCTTTCTTAATGATATTTGTGGATGATATGTCTATTGCACTGTTAAGTTACTTATAAGTTGAAATTAAATCAATATTCAGTAAAGCAGTCAAAAGCAAATATCAACCCAGCGGAGTTCCATTAGTTCGTTTAGACTTCCAATAATTGATTAACTAGAGTACTTGCTAGAACTTCAGTTTCATTTCAATGAGCTCAAGACTTATTATTAACAATATCTGAAACTAATTCTTTTCATGAAGGTTAATAGATAAAGAAGAAAAATGGTCCGTTTATTAATTTGCTGGCCTAGGATCTGCTATGACAAACGCTTGGTTATGGACAACCTTTGTGAACTTAACAATATCCACACTATATGTTTTTGTTACATGGACATGTCCCCTGCCAAAGCGTTGCTATAACAGAGCTGTATATTAGTCATTATGTGATAACACTATCATCCTTGACGTGGGGAATGAATTATAATGATTTCTTTTAGGAGCGTTTCCCAGATCCGAAATCTTTGGCAAAAGATCTCCACCTTAATGGTTTCAAAGCAATCTGGATGCTTGATCCAGGAATTAAACACGAAGATGGTTATTTTGTGTATGATAGCGGCTCTAAAATTGACGTCTGGATTCAGAAAGCAGATGGGACGCCTTTTATTGGTATTGTTTTTTATTTGATGGAACTGATTCTCTAAAGTTAGTTTTTTGAAGTGTTAAAGTTACCAATGTCCTTATTTCAGGGGAGGTGTGGCCTGGGCCTTGTGTTTTCCCTGATTATACACAATCAAAAGTTCGTTCCTGGTGGGCCTCTTTAGTTAAAGATTTCATTTCAAATGGAGTTGATGGTATATGGAATGATATGAACGAGCCAGCAGTCTTTAAGGTTATTCTTAATTTTATTCCTATGCCTGTGTATTCTCTTTTATTTGTATGTGGTCTTACTACTTTCTTCCTTTCAGTCTGTAACGAAGACAATGCCGGAGAGCAACATACACAGAGGGGATGATGAAATTGGAGGTTGTCAAAATCACTCGTATTATCACAATGTATAGCTTTTTGATCCTAGTCTGGTAGCTTTCTTCTTACATGTAATCTCTTTTGATATAAGTTTGTATGTGCATAGATCTCTTTGGTTATGCTATTTTGCCCGCATAGTAGTGCCAACCTATGCATGAATGGTTATTCTCATGATGGCCGTTATTAACATGGGTTGCCAAACTTAGGTTTATGGCATGCTAATGGCAAGATCAACATATGAAGGCATGAAGTTAGCTGATAAAGATAAGCGTCCTTTTGTTCTCACCAGAGCTGGATTTACTGGTAGTCAAAGATATGCTGCCACATGGACAGGAGATAATGTTTCAAATTGGGAGCACCTTCATATGAGTATATCCATGGTACTTCAATTGGTAAGTGTTCTGTTGTTCACTTTTCTGTTTTCACAAAGCGCTAATGAGCTAAATACTTTATACCCTAAATAATTTATTCCTTTTCTCCCTGCTATAGGTGATGTTATTGTCTCTACTTTTTGCTTCTCTCAGAAACCTTTTCACTTTCTCTATAAGGAAAACTTAAGTGCTGTATGAATGATGTATGCTGATAAGAAGTTTGGTGTGTGGTCTCTTTCAAGAGTATAAGCAGTTATCTTTTCCTTTTTCTGAAACCTGAGAACCGTAGAACCAACCACTAGGCAGCATTTTATATCAAAGTTCATAATCTATTAATTCATTATAGATCTAACTTGGGAAAGGGGTCTTGAATTTATTTTGTGAATTTGGGTTTGCATTATTTGATTTGAGACAATTTATTCCTAAAGATCCTATGCTTTTATTCAGAGAGCTTATCAGTTTACAATTGTATAGAACATTTTTTTATGTTTTAAGAGTTCTCTTTTCGTGAACTTGCTCCTTGCTTTGTATATCCCTTATTTTTAGTATAAGATTTTTTATTTCCTAAAAGAAAACGATCTTCACATTCTTCGTATTAAATGTATATTCAACTTTTTTCCCTTCCATCTTTCTTTAGACCTTTTATTTTCATCTATCAAATTATACTAGTTCTTCATAACCAAACACTCTTGACTTCCACATTATACCAATTCTGCAGTCCCTGTTAATCATCTTCTTCCTTCAGCTGGGGCTTGAAATTTTCACGCTACCTAGAATTCTAGAGCTTTGTGATGGTTTATTTTGGATCGTGAGCGATTTTTCACCATCTTCAATCTATAGAGTTCTTGGAGTAAACCATGAGGTCGTATTTCCCTATTTCAATCCTGCTTCAAATAATTAAGTCATGTCTCCCTTTTTTTTTTTCCCCATCTTTTACCAACTTTGCTGGATTAGCACAACACTTCCCTAATACATCATCTTCATCAATTTTAGTATCATATCAATGAAGCCTTACGGTAATTGTTTGTGCCTGGCTATAGTCTTTTGGCATTATCTTGCTTCTTTATGACTTTATTGTCTGTTAAGTGATGACTCTGTCAGCCAGAAAACATATTACTGCCAGCCTCTTTTTTAACTTTTGAAACAATGTGTCCTAAAGATATTTGCTTATGTTTATATTTGGATTCCATTCTGACATTCTACATTATCTTAACACAGAGCTGGCTTTGCAGAACTGTTTGTCTTGGTTCCCCATTTTTAAACTGAATTACTTGGAGGCAACAATTTTTTTTCCCCCCCTAACAAATTCTATGTTCGTATACATTATTTAATTTGTATTCAGGGACTCAGTGGTCAGCCACTTGCAGGACCTGATATTGGTGGATTTGCTGGAAATGCAACACCAAGACTTTTCGGACGGTGGATGGGTATAGGTGCCATGTTCCCTTTTTGCCGCGGGCACTCTGAAACAGACACTATTGACCATGAGCCTTGGTCTTTTGGGGAAGAGGTTTTGCTCTGCTCTAGCATTGTTATTATAACCTTTTTCTGTTTCAAGTAACCATGATGACAGTCTTATGTATTACAGGTTATGGAGAATGAAATTGTTTTCCTATTATTGATGACTGACTAAAAAAGCCCGAATATATGTTAAAAGGGTAATTATAACAGATAAGAACATTTTATTAACAACATTCCTTTTATATTTGGAAAACAAATTCATTGCCTCTCTTAAGCACAATAGAATATTATAAATCATATGAGAGCTTGTATAATGTATGAAAAAATCTTGAAATATCAGATTTTATGAAATGTTCTATTTCTGGGCACTGGGGTAGACTGGAGAAGGGCAGAAAAAATATTTAAGCAGGATGATGCCAACTAATTAAATGACAACTGATTTAATCTGCTTTGTTTGCTTATTAAGTACTATCATAATCTATTTAGAGCTTAGTTGATCTTAATAAAGGGGGTTACCTGTGAATATGCATGCTTGATCAAAGCACATAAACTAAACATTGATTAGTCAAAAGATCTCAGTAATTGTGGTGAGAACCATGGTGTAGTACCTTGCCTAACGTTTTTAAGTTATATCTTCTTTGTGTCCTCAAGAAGAATGATGTCAAGGCACAACCAAGAGGTTGTGAGATCAAACTATATGTTGTGTACTTTGAGCTAGGGCTGAGGAGATCTATGGTAAAGCTGATAGGTGAAGGACCCAACAATAGTGTAAAGCAAGATGCGTGAACTAAACACAAGAAGGAACAAAAGTACACCTTGTCATTGATGTGCTTTTGCATGTCAACCAGAAAAACACCATGAGCCTTAATAACTGCAAAAAGCTTATTTTAATAACAATAAGAGGATTCAACAATCAACTACTTGGTCAAACTAAAACTGATAGCTTAGAGCCAATAATTGTATTAATTTCTACAATTTTTTTTTCAAATTAAACAAGTGGGAGTGACTAACTACTCTATAATTTACTAGTAAGTGTTGTTTCTGGAGACAATTGGTTGTCTTTTCTTTGAGTTTATTCAATGTCAACTTGAGTGTCTACAAGTAACTTGAGTTCTTTATTTTAGTGTGAAGAAGTTTGTCGGCTGGCCTTGAAGAGGCGCTATTGCCTTCTACCTCATATCTACACTCTATTTTATATGGCTCATACAACTGGCACTCTGGTGGCAAGTCCTACCTTTTTTGCCGGTATTTCCTTGTGTATGGATTTTGTTCCTTGTGAAGCATTATGAAATGTGTTACCTTTTTATACAGGCTTTAAAATAAATGTAAATTGCTTGTGCAGATCCTGAAGATCCCACATTGAGGACACTTGAAAATTCATTTCTATTGGGTCCGGTTTTAGTTTGTGCAAGGTTCTTATTATCTCCCTTAGAGATGCATGCATGATGACGGAAGAATAGTATATGTATATATATGAATTAGTGTCCCATTTTCCTCTCGGTTTTATGCCTTAATCTCCTTCTCGTCTACTTGACCATGATCATCGAATTTTACATGTGATTTGATTTTCCTGCTGACAGCATAGTTGTCTTCATTCTAAATATTACATAAATGTAGACCAACCCCTGGCTGACCTAGTGTGAATATAACTCAAACTTAGACCTATTGTCCCACCCTAACAGATTTCACCAATTAAACCAATGTTCAAATTTAATAATTGTGCATTTTTCTCTTTCTCTCTCTTTTTATTTTTTTTTTTTGGTAGCACAGCAATATTTAGTTCTTTTAAAATTGTTGAAATATTAAGTCTTTTCTGTACAAAAGAATGCAGTCTCGCAATAGGGTTTTGGGGGGATGCTTTTGAAGATATAGGCTGGTCTTTTATGTCTCACTTGTCATATCAAGTTAACTATTCAAAGCAGCAGAATGCCAACTGCACAATTTTATTGACAGATTCTTTATGCAACAATGTTCAATAGCTTCTTTCTCTTTTCTGAGAATTATCCTTCTCTGAGAGAGTTATCTTATTTTTACTTTCATCTAGTCATTTCTATTCTTGATTTGATGTCACTGTTCTCATTTCTCTGTCTATTCAATATATCTTTCTAGTTTATTATCAAAAAGAGAGAGATAATATATCACCAAGATATTTCTTTTGTATACTGGGGAAAGTAAGAAAATCAAATAACAAAAGAATAAATACGAAAATGTAATATTATTATTTACTTCTTGATTTTGTTTTTCTGTGTTGAACCCCTTTAAATTTCTTAGAATTGTTGGATTTTCACTAGTTTCATTCTTCTTATGGATTTTTAAGAATTGGGTTAAGTTGGAGGACCTCAGTATTTTGCTTTTGATCAAGCATATACTAACATCCATATTTCTTCTTAATTAGCACATTTCCTGATCAGAGGTCAGATAAGTTGCAGCATGCTCTACCCAAGGGAATTTGGCAAAGTTTTGATTTTGAAGATTCACATCCGGTATCTGATCTTGGACATTTATCTGCATCTTTAAAGGGCTAGTCATGTCTGCTTTCCTTTTTTTTTAAAAAAAAAATGAATTTTGATGTTTTTCCCTTTTGCTCTTTTTGTAATATAACAGGATTTGCCATCGTTATATTTGCGAGGTGGATCAATTTTACCTTTAGGTCCTCCCCATCAACATGTTGGTGAATCTAAGCCATCTGATGACTTAACACTTCTGGTGTCTTTAGATGAGAATGGTAATTTTGATACATTAATTTTTTGTAGAACAACTTTATATTCGAAGCTAATAATTTCTAAAATTGTTTATCATCCAATATAGTTCATATTCTAAAGCATTCTATTTGCCTGTTGATCTTTCTGGTTTGATTTTTTGCCTACAAGATTGCAATCCTGTATGATGATTTCAGCTGCTTACAATGTTTATTACTATAGTTTTGATGCTTTTAAGTTAATAATTTTTTAAACTGTTTTTTCCCATATCAAAATATTAAAGTAGAAAAAACCGGAGAGATAACACCTGAAACATTGATTTGCCAGCAATCAGCCACTTCCATGTCATCACCAACAGCACTTGTGATTTTGCTGGCAATCAACCTGTTCATTTCATTCATCAGTCATCTTCAACCTGCACCATTACTTCCATTGGTTACACACATGGCCTAATTTTGCCAACCTAGAATTGGTTCCATTCTTTTGCCAGATCCAGGTTCTCTTTCCAGTCTTTTGGGCTTTGAAATCTTGGGCCAGTTTTCGTGGACCTTTTTGGTCAGATGTACTGTGGTCTTTAAATATTTTGCCTAGTTTGATTTTGTTGAAATAATTGAGTGACTTGCATTTTGATCCATGTCTAAAAAGTTCTGATCATAAATTAAACAAAATGACAAAATGTTGTCAACCTGATCATGCCCAGGATGATATTACTCCACTTTTCTTTGTTTTCTTCTTTTCAGTCATCTGTCCTACATCAATATGCTTCATGCGAGTTTTTGAAATAACTAAAAGTTTGGTAGCCTTAACAACTTAAATGCAATGCTATTGATCCTGCTTTCCTTTAGCTTCTGTTATTTTCTCTTGCAGGCCAAGCAAAAGGTGTTCTATTTGAAGATGATGGTGATGGATATGGATTCATTGAAGGCCAATATCTACTGACATACTATGAAGCTGAGCTTCAGATGTCAAAGGTTACTATTAGAGTTTCCAAATCTGAAGGATTATGGAAAAGGCCAAAACGTCGTCTTATTGTAAAAATATTACTTGGTGGAGGTGCAGTGGTTGGTCTTCTTTTCCTGAGAAACATTCATTAAAATCCTGCATTATGCTTTTGTAATTTAGCCACTGGTGCATCTGTTCAAAAGATTTATAGTGACTGAACTTTTGTCAAAACAGATTGATACAAGGGGAATGGATGGAGAGGATTTGCAAATTGCAATGCCATCAGAAGCTGAAGTGTCTAATTTGGTATCAGCGAGTAAGGAAAAGTACAAGATTCGTATGGGTAAGACTGCTTTCCCAAGCCGTCTGAGGCTCACTCATTGCTATGAATTACCCACTAATTACTATTTGTTGATTTCTTTTTCAATTTTCTTAACTAGATTTTTATGGTAAAATACTTGAGAGATTTTAGTATGCTTATCCATCGTCTTCAATTAAGTAGATTTGTAGTTAAGATTTTTATGGTAAAATACTTGAGAGATTTTAGTATGCTTATCCATCCTCTTCAATTAAGTAGATTTATGCTACAAATTCAAATGTGATGTTCGCAAACATTCTGATGCTCCTATTGCATTACCTTGTTCAGTCACATATCTGCAATTGTATTATTTGATTAGGTGCCTTTCTGGAAATTGTATTATTCTAAGCTTTTCTTGGGGATTTTTTATAGATAGTTCCCTGTTTGGGAGGTTAAAACTATAGGAGCACTGAAATTCTTAGAGCATCACCAAAAGGCTCTTCAAATGAGATTTTACTTATCATTTGAAGAGCCACATAAGCAAAAAGAGTTTCAAAATGCTCGTCTAATGAGATTTTCCTTTGCTTTCTTCAATAAATCTCATTTGAAGAATCTCATTCGAAGAGTCTTTTGGAGCCTTTAATTTAGTATTATATTATATTTTTATCTTATCCTTCTTGATAGGAGAGATGTATTGTAATTATTATTGTTTTGGTGGAGGAAAGAATTTGATTGAAGAATTATAAACTTATTTTTATTTGAAGAGTCTTTTGAGAGGAAGCTTACTTTTTCATATTTTCATTTTTCAATAGAAAAAAAGAAAGAGAAAGGAGGGGGATTAAGATGTTGTGTAAGATACTATAAAATAAATTGAAGAACCGGAGCCGCTCCAAAAAAAGGACATATTTTTTTTTAGGCAAGGAATTAAGAAAAACGAGATGCTCTTTGCCACATAAGTAAACAAATAAGTATTTGAAGAGGAAAATTAGAAGAGTCTTTTGTTGATGCTCTTACATTCGAGGTTTTTTGGGTTTCTGTTTGTAGAGCAATTTTTATAAATTGGATAGTATTTGCATAACTTAATTACTAGGCCCGAACACCATTTTTTTCTGAAATTCTCTCATAATGTAATTTTTTAATGTTCATGGCCATGTTGCCTCCAGCGAAGATGCTATTAAATGCAGAATTCATTATCTTGTTCCAGATGTGCGATTCTCAGAAGACAAGACAATAGTTTGAAGAAATCTTCTATAATTTGTTAAATTTCTGTAAATTGTGTTGATTCCACTAAGCTTTAAAATCTTTATAGCAGTCATGTTGGTTCTAATGATGCTTTTTATTTGCAGAAAGTGCCAAGCTAATTTCAGATGCCGAAAAGTCTTCTGAACACAAGGGAATAGAACTTTCATGGACTCCTATTGAACTGAAAAGTGGTGATTGGGCTCTTAAAGTTGTGCCTTGGATTGGGGGAAGAGTTATTTCCATGGCACACCTTCCTTCAGGTAATTCATTATCATTTTTTCTTTTGAATGGGATGACATCAATGGTCTCTTTTTATTCTGGCTGCTTTATCTCAAACATATTTCATATACTTCATTGGTCACTGTCTTAAACCTCAAGACAA
Source organism: Murraya koenigii (assembly GCA_025617385.1). Taxonomy (NCBI): domain Eukaryota; kingdom Viridiplantae; phylum Streptophyta; class Magnoliopsida; order Sapindales; family Rutaceae; genus Murraya; species Murraya koenigii. The sequence goes on from CM046812.1 coordinate 24,158,579, forward strand.
ACTTGACATTTTTTAGCTTGTCCTTGCTACAGCTTTGAGCTTAACAGTTATCTTATCTCCTTGAAGTCCTAAGTTGCCATTTTTTACTCTCATATTTACAACTATCAAGACACTGATGTTAGATTATGAAAGTAAAAAAACAATGATGGGTCTCTAGACCCTTTCTTTACAAGTACTTTAAAGAGACATTCTACTAAATTTGGAATAATTTAAATACAAAGATGGAACAGAATACGTAGCATAGCTTGAAAATTTGTTGTTTGTTTGCTGCTTAAATGCCTTTATCAGCCTTTTGCCCTAGACTGCATGAGATTTTTTTATTTGAAGAATGTTAGAATGTACTTTCATTTCTAGCATTATCTTCTTGACCTTACACATTCTTGTGTAAAAGAGATGCATGAAGTCTGTGTTCAGTCACATGCAAGGGAGAGTGTTACAAGTCAAACACGTGCATGCATACACGTGCCCCCACATAGAGAAATTTTACAATTCAGTGGAGCCTGACCAAATCAATTAATTATTCATTTGAATTTCTAACGTGTGAAACATTATGTTAACTGCTCATCATTTGACTCCAAATTTATTATGTTGACAGGATCACAGTGGCTTCATAGCCGGGTTGAAGTTAATGGGTATGAAGAGTATTCAGGTACTGAATACCGGTCTGCTGGATGTACTGAAGAATACAGTGTCATAGAGTGAGTTTCTGATTGATACCTTTAAAACTTAATTTCTCTTTTTGAAGAAGCATAATTTAAATAATCAAGAATCATAATGATATAATGTTTGATGGAATGGGACCTATAAGATCAAATAGCCAAGCATTTGATTGAATTGTTGACGAAGAGCAGTAGGATGTGTTTGTTTTATTTAAGATGGAGTCGTAGAAAATCTTTTTTTACTATGCTAAAATATTATCCACCTGATAATAATACTTTACCTTTTCTTCTGTTGTAGGAGGAGTCTTCAGCAGGCAGGAGAAGAGGAATCTCTCATGTTAGAAGGTAATATTGGTGGTGGGTTGATTCTGCAGAGGCAGTTAACTATTCCCAAAGATAACCCAAAGATCTTTAAGATTGATTCTAAAATTCTAGCCCGCAAAGTTGGTGCTGGTTCTGGTGGCTTTTCAAGGTCTGTTTCATTCTGTGTTATCTTTTATTTCTTTCTGAAATAATCACTTCTAATAGTGTTAATTCTGCATCATTTGGGACTGTCTATGGATTATTGTTTGAGAAGTACTAAGTCTGTATCACTTAGATAATGCTGTAAGGGGGTATTTGGCACCTGTCATTACCCTTCATTACATAGGGTTGCATTACGATAGCAATGCAACTCCATGTTTGTTGCAACAAGTGGCTGCATTATGGTAATGCACCATAGTGCAGCCACTTGCTGCAATTGCTAAGCCTGACTAGTAGTCAGATTTAGCTAATGTGGCATTTTTTAAAATTTTTATTTTTTCAGTATAAATATAAATATAAATTAATAAATTTATAATTTATTATTCTATAATAATATGTTATATTTTAATTTTTATTATATTAAAAATATAACTAAATAATGTATTATTTAATTATACTATAATAACTAATATAAAATTGATTAAAATTTAATAAGTTAATATAAGTAATATATATACTTAAATAATATATAAAAATATAATATAATATTACATTATTTAATTATATTATAATATATAAAAATTATCTATTTTTAAATAATTAAAATTAATATATTTTTTTAAATGTATAATTTAAATTAATCACGAAAAAATTAATATAGTACAGAGTAGTACCAAATATTGTAAAATATTATTATAATGTAGTGCTAATGCAATACAGTATAATACAATATATTTGCATTAAAATAATACACTTCAACAAAATACAACACGGTGTGTCAAACACACCATAACAGTAGAGGGAATGAAGTAGGAAGAGGATGAAAAGAAAGAAAATGAGAGAAACGTCTGTTTTCATTATGTCAATCAATCATCCAACCCTCCATGATCAGATCGATAGATTCGGTAGGCAACTCCTAAGTCAACTATTATTAAAATAATAACAACAGCTGTATCATGCAACTTCATTCCCAAAAAATGAAACATTTTAAATCAGTGTACATCTTTGCTGCTTACAATTATAGTTATACTCTCAAGCTTTCATCCGGTTTGTTGTGGGAATACAAGATTAGTATACTTTTGGAGCCTTGGAGGTTTAAGAGTGTGAATGACACATCCTTATTTTCCATATTATTATTACACGAACGGAGGCTAGAAAGCATCTTCTATATTAATCTTTTATTTTGTGTAATATTAATGTTTCTGGAAATTCAAGTATCGGAAATTTCTCTTTACAAAAATTAAAAAGGAATTGCCTCCTTGACTCTTTTTGAACATGAAAAGCTCGTTGCTACTTGTGTGCATGGTATGTTATGGTTTTCTTTTACACAAACTCTGCAACTTTTACTTTTTGCTGCAGGCTGGTTTGCCTGAGAGTGCACCCCATGTTCACCCTTCTGCATCCAACAGAGACTTTTGTCTCATTTACCTCCATTAATGGATCGAAGCAAGAAATTTGGCCAGAATCTGGGGAGCAATTTTTTGAAGGGAACCTTCTACCTAATGGTAGTACTCTATACTTACAATTTTATTTTAGTTTTATGTCAAAAAGTATAGCATTGTTAACTAGATCAAAATATAAAGGACATTAAAAAGTCACTATACCAAAGGCATACGAGGATGGACAGAAAAATTTTGGTTCCCTTTTATTCTTTATTTGTCTGCAATTGTTCTCCCAACTGCTTCCCAAGTGAATCATTGTTTAAAATTGTTATCAGAGGTAAAAAGATCTTTTGAAATCAAATGTGATGCTGATAGATATTTTCAAACTCAATTTGTCACCGTGCTTGCCTCACCATTTAAAAAAATTGACGGTAAATTTGTTTTCATATGTGATTTTGATTTCAGGCGAGTGGATGCTTGTGGATAAGTGCCAAGGTCTGGCACTGGTTAATCGATTTAATGTCAAGGAAGTTTTCAAATGTTTCATCCACTGGGGAACAGGGACAGTCAATTTGGAGCTATGGTCCGAAGAAAGGCCAGTTTCAAAGCAATCACCTCTTGCAATTTCCCACGAGTACGAGGTGATAAAAACTCCATAGGCACTTGGGAAAAATTCTACTAAATATTCCAAACTGTCAAAGAAGTTCTCTGAACTTGAATAAACTAAGACTGAGTGTTTGGCTGGCAGAATGTAAATATCAATCAGCGCAGCCTAATAAAATGTACCTTAATGTTACTTGTTAGTGTCTTGTGCAACTTGATATATTTGGTGACCTGGTAATGCCTGATTATCCTTCTAAGACTTAAAGAAGCAACAATTGGATGGAAAGTTAAGCAGCGTAATCTTTGTTAGCTGGAGAATGGTATGGGGCTAATGCATGAGGTGACCAGAAAAAAAGTAATCTTTGTTAGCTGGAGAATGGTATGGGGCTAATGCATAAGAGGTCAATTGACCAGAAAAAAATACTATGAATTGATATGGCATAGGATATAATAAACTCATGAATAACGAAGGTACAAAATAAATATTTACAGGTGGTCACATACATCTTGCATAGGATATAATGAGCCTCTTTTAATAGTAGAATAACAATTCATATGCTACTTCATATTCATGCTTAGTCTGTTAACAAATATCAAAGGACCACAAACTCCAGTAACTCCACAAACATTTACAAACCGAACAAATACCATTACTATACTCGAAAGGGATTTATTGTTATCAATACTACTACTATTAGTAAAATTTACGCTGTAATTGAATTCTGATTCGTTTCATCATTGGATCAATGATACCCCAGTGGAGCTGGGGATTCCCTCAATTGACGCCCTTGGAAATGTATGTCCTGAAATTCGAAAGACAAATTAAAATTTACTGCCAAAAAAATGTGTCATGTAAAGAGTTTAGTTCAAAAGAGAATCCTGATCATACCGATGCAAAGTGATTAACATCACGGTGGTGAGCCTCATCTGCTCTTACAACCATCACAACATCCTTGAGGGTCGAGTTTGAAGGCAACCTCCAGTAATCAATAGCAATTGCCGGAGCAGGAACGTTCTCAATGTTACCTTTATCCAACTCCTTGAGGAACTCAGTATACGAGTGGATTGCTTCTTCCTCAAGGTACCCAACCATCCGATGAGCAAATTTAGGCGAAATGAGATAGCCTAGGAAATAAGCATTGAAGAACACACCTTGCACGGCAAACACAAGAGCACGCTCATACCATTTAGGCTTTGCTACCTCCATGAATGTCATCAAATGCATACGTTCATTTTCTGCTTCTTCCAACAAAGCCTTAATCCAACCACCGCTGTGTTCGAAATGCCTCAATGACTTGCAATGCAACAGCATCCCTCCCACCATCCCGGGGACCGCCGCCACTGTTTCAAGCATCATAGCCCGGCACCCATATCTTCTCTGTTCAGGTATAATAAAATAAGTTCTTATTAATCTTTACCAATCTCACCGAAATCTAGAAAAGATTGAGAAGTCCAGATATTTAGTCAATTTTCTATGATAATTATTTATTTGGCCCCACAATTTTACAGATGTTGTGTCATATCTCCCCAAAATCCTAAATCTGCCAATGGCCTTTTAATCATTTAGTGTTTATCAATTTATTTTTCCCAATAATTACAGATATTATGAATAAACCCCTTCATGTTTAATGTTTCTATATTCTATCCCCTACCCCATAATCAATCTAAAACATAAAATTTACATACCTGAAAGAACAAATCAGTAGGCCATCTGAGTGATTTGACGGTCCAAAAGGCCATTTTGTCCAAAAACGTCGTTGGTGCATGGTGCTTCTTCAAATCGATTGATAAATCCGCTTTGTAAGTCTCCCATGGCTATAATAATATGAAACACAACGCCACAAACACATTAATGATTGCTTGAAGCACACGTAAAATAAAGATCCAAGAAAAGAAAATACAAAAATAATAATAATTCATGAACATATACCCTAAAGCAGCTCCACTTCCATTCAGTGCCATCATCTTTATTAACTTTAGGAGCCTCCACGCCCCAGTAACTCACAATCCTCTTCTCATCCTCATTCTCACCGCCACCGGCTGCCGCAGCTCCGGTCGTATGAACATTCTCTTCCCGCTGTTGTTCTTTCTCACCGCCTAAAGCCAATGTGCTCCGGTTCCTTAACCCCACAACCGGAGCCCTAACGAAGAAGGTCGACAAATGCTTGTTATTTTGACCGGCCAAGATCCCAGCGGCCGCCTCGGTTGACGCTGCGCGTGCGGTTAGGGTTGAAAACAAGCGGACCCCACCACGATACATCATGTTCAAGAATTAAAAGATCAATGAAGAAATGAATGAGAGCTATATTGATTTGTTAATTTGCTAAGAGAGAGAGAGAGAGAGCGTTTTTGGTTTTAGGTTTTTGGGTTCTGTTCTGGGTGTTTTTGGTGTTTCTTGGGGAGGAAGGCGAAGGTTTAAGGGAGGGTTTATAAATTTGTTAAGTGATAAGGGTTTTACAAATTGTGCGGGACAGGCTGTACCAATAGGTGTGGAGTGAAGTTTCTGGACGCTACCACTGATAGAAGAGGCGGCTGGCGGTTTGCGGTTTGGTAATTTTAGATTTTTCTTGGACAACAAGCACTTTGACGTTTCGTGGGGAACAAGATTCGTTTATCTAAATAAATGCTACCAACATTTATTTAGTTGGCTTTTATTTTTTTTATAAGAACGGGTCGTGCCTTCACTCTGAAGCGTCTTGGATTCCTTCCTTTCGTGATTATTTTACTCAATTTTTATGATTTTTAATTATTTATAAAGATTTAATTGGATTCTACAAATGAATAGTCATAATTTTTAATTTCTTTTTTAGGTTGACGATTCGAGTCTTTTGGGAGTATACGAGTTTATTTCTAAAATAAATATACTATCACGTGGTGGTAAGTAGATGTATCATAATATCAGCATGGTGGTTTGTTTCTCTACACACCACTTACACAGGGTGTCGTCCATGTATATATTCTTTGTAGCTAGAACCCATAAATAGAATGATGGTGAACCTAGGACGACGAATATGGCTCAATGGTGTCTATACAAGCCCCTCTCTTCTTCATTCAAAGAGATGAGGCACTGCACGAATGTTACTTGATTCATTCTTCATGAATCTTTTGGTTAGAAGTTCTATTTTTTTTTTTCTAAAAGGAAATGCCACGCAGAATGTATTATGAGGCGTTCTAATGAAAATGAAGAGATTAGTAATAATTATTATTTTGATTTAGTTATCTTTAATATTAAAAGTTAGTTTTTTTACTCTAAATAAAGATTAATTTTTTTACTCTAACATAACATATATTTTTATGATATATATATATGTGTGTGTGTGTACAAGTATTATTATATAGTGGTAAGTTCTTCATATAAAACGAGGTCTAAAAAAATATAAATTATTACACTATAAAGTTTATTTATAATTAATTCAAATTAAGAATAAAATTTTTTATAAGTAAATAGAGATTATCTAGAGAAGTTTCCTTGTACCTACGGAGAGTAGAATCTTTATCACCCGAGACAATAGCTAGGTGTTTCATTGTATGCATTAATTTATAATTAATTGATTGTCATTGCCAAAGAAGTTCTTTGTCACATCTATTGTTTTAAAATTCTTTCAAAATTCGGGAACATTAAGTCGAATGGCACTCACATGGATGAAATTTTCTTTTTTCTAATTAACATAGAAGTTCCTATTTCATTCGACCAAAATATAGAGTCAGTTACATTAGTAAATAGCTGTAATATACACCAACAAATTAAGATAAATTTACATAATTATATATACCCATTGCATTAAAGATTTGGTCAAACTAACTTCACATTAAATATAGACACCAATAAAGAGTGTATATGAGTGCGTATCTTAAATCTTCTATACTCGAAGCATCGTTCAATTCAAAAATTACGGTTTTTTGACCATAGAAAGTCTTGCCATTTTTTTAGATTGTGGATTGTTTGTTCTATTTGTAGAAAAACAAAAAAAGTTAAATGAACATTTGATACTAATTATATCATGGGTTGATCTTAATAAGTTGTAATCATCATTTCACTCAAAAATTGATTGATTAACAGTGTAACTAACTAATTTATTCACTATTCTAGTTCATTGAATTGTAGAACAAAAATTTTGATTTACCATCGGAGTTAGCTTAGAGGGAATTGACATAAACCATTCATATTCTAATATTATACTTAAATGCCTTCCAAATTTTATAAAGATGCCAGAGTGGAATCATGACTTAGAAGATTATCACCATAAACATCAATGAATTAATTATATTATTTGTTGTCTCATGGGGTTAAGGGGTTAGCAACACAAAAAAGATTCTCTTGATTTAGAATATTCTACTATTAAGAATAGAGAGAAGAAAAACTTGTGGGTTCTATAAAGTCTAAAGTCAAGCTTGCTAAAAAGGACTAGTACGAGATGAAATTTTTTCTCTGTAATATGTGTAAAACACTTGTATTACAAATTTAATACAAACACTCATCATACAAATAATACATCATCTTTTGCCCCACACTCATTGTTTTATTTCTTTAACTTATGTTTTCACTCCAAACTAATCAAATAAATATATACATATTAATCATTTAGTTAATCAACAACAAGAATGCTTAGTATATAAATCAATGATATCCAATCGGAGCAGGTGCGTCCTTGAGCTCATGACCTTGACATTGAATGTCCTGCAACACATACAACCAAAATTATCAATTAAAAATCTAAACAAACAAACAGGACCATTGAATAGAGTCATATTCGTGTTTTTCTTGTCTTTTAGTTTAGTTCTTACCGAAGCATAGTGGTTAAGGTCCCGGTGATGCGCCTCATCGGCTCGTATGACCACTACAACATCACGAAGCGTAGAATCAAGAGGCAAACGCCAATAATCAATAGCAATAGCCGGAGCCGGAGTGTTTTCAAAGCTACCATTCTCCAAGTCTTTAAGAAAATCAGTGTAAGAATTCACAGCCTCCTCTTCCAAGTAACCCACAATGCGGTGAGCAAGCTTTGGAGATGCCAAATATGCCAAGAAATAAGCATTAAAAAACACTCCTTGTACAGCAAACACAAGGGCTCGTTCGAACCACTGAGGCTTTGCCAATTCTATGAATGTCATCAAATGCATACGCTCATTTTCTGCCTCTTCTAACAGAGCCTTGATCCAGCCGCCGCTGTGTTCGAATTTTCTCAGAGACTTGCAGTGCAAGAGCATGCCGCCCACCATTCCGGGGACGGCGGCCACCGTCTCGAGCAACATGGCGTGACACATGTGGCGTCTCTGGAAGAATAAATGGGTTGGGAATTTGAGAGCTTGGACTGTCCAGTATGCAAATTTGTCCATGTAATTTTCTGGCTTGTGGTGCTTGGTGACATCAATTGATAAGTCTGCTTTGTAGGTCTCCCAGGGCTGCAATAATAACATCGATCATTCATCTTACTAATCCATTAATGTCACAACATTTGAAAATATTTTTTAAAAAAATTATTACTAAGAATGCTCATTACTTTTTAAAAGTATCTGCACAATATTAGCAGTCTTGTCTTGATATAATGAAGCTCATTCAATCATGTCTTGTCATTATTTTATTAGTACGATATACTACTTTTAAATAAAATAAGGTACGATGAGTCTCACTAACTATAACTAATGAATTATTTTACGCGTCTCAAATTTTTTATTTTAAATAACTATCCCAAATGATACGACAACCAATTGATAAATGTTACATTATTTAGAATAATTATTTAATATTTGTAGTATTATTGCTAACTAATTTTAAAATGAGAATACTAGATCACATTATTATGGCACAAATGACACGAAGATCAGCTAAGAATTTGTATCAAACCCTAGTAACTGAAAGTAAATTTACCCACTTAATTAGAATACCTAATATTATTAATTATTACTCATGAGTTTATGGAAATATGTATATACACTCACCCTGAAGCAATTCCATCTCCAGGCAGAACCATCCTCTTTGGTAACCATAGTTGGAGCGATGCCCCAGTAGCTAACAATGTTCTTAACATCTTGCTTATGATCAGAAGGGCTTGCACTTGACACTTGCTTATTGATCTCCTCTTTGTCCTTTGGCGAGTCTACAGGAGGTGGTGATGATGATGATGATGAAGCACTACTCCAATTCCGCACAGTCCCGGCGGGATAACGACTCATCAGCTGCCTCGCCAAGGTTAATGAAGAGAAAGAATAGTTAGCCCCTGCTGCTTGCCATATCAACGGCCTCGATACACGTGCCGCGGCGCGATAAGTACTCATTATGGGATTGAACAGCGTAATTAGATAAATGAGAAATGTAATTAGAACTTTTTTTTTAATTGACTTTGTTGAAAGATATGTTGGACTTGCTATGCAAAATGCAAGGAGGATTTTTCTCAATATATGTATATAGGTATACTGACCTTTAGTTTTGAGCATACTACTGGAAATTAGGAAGAAATGTCAAGGTAAGACTTTCCAAGTCTTGTTGGACACGTTCTATTTGTTGGTTCTTGTCGTCGACTCAGTTATTGACCTCACAATGATGATATTATTGAGGAAAAGCAAAGAAAATATCTGATAGTATTTGCTTCACCATTGTAACATATGTTTCTGGAATCGATGATGATCTTTGCAGAGTTGAATTTTCAGAGTGAAAAATCAATGGAGGGTCAATTAGTTAAGTCAATTATTTCTGCTTTAATTGACGTAGGATGTATGCATGGGGCCGGTGCATTTTGAGTCGGCGTAATTAAGACCGCATACGTGAAAATAAGGACATGACATATTGTTTTGAAGTTCTCGAGAGATGCAATGAATATCACTTTATTTTAGTTGAAGTTTTATCAAATTCTATTGTTTTTAAAATTAAATTTGTTTCTTCATCTTTTTGAAGGCTTAAAATTATTTTTCTTGTTTTTCTTAACCAGAATGTCTAGTACTGTTTTTTTAACTATAATAAAATTGCTAATTAAATTTTCTTTCATTTTAAATTACGAAAATATATATCTCAAAATTCACTATCAACATAAGAGATTTTATAAATTAAATTAGCTATTAACCGCATAATTTCTTAATAAATTTTAGAACAATATCTCTAATTTCTCGTAACTTCAATAATTCAAAATTAAAGCTAATTATCCTTTTTTTTAATGGCTCAATTTCGTTCGTAATGGCTTATCATATATATCATGTGAGTTGTGGAATTCAATTTTGATTTCGAATTGGCTTGTTCCAAATTGGTTTGTGTATTTTAGCAAACTTGGTCAATTCTGGATTGCCACTATATGCACTAGCATGATACGCCTCTTGTTGATATTTTTCCTCCAAGTTTATTTGTTCTTTTTAGTAGATTTTTTTAATAAATAGTAATTTCATTTTAACAAACACAACAATACAATAAGAACAATGAAAATTCTATAATACCGTAATGAAAATTATGATATCAATACCGTAATAAATATAAATATTATAAATGACATATATAATTAATTAGTAAATATAAAATAAAATTAGTAAATTCATACAATATTATTAATTATTTAAAAAATTAATAAATTTTCTACAGAATTTTAGTGAAACATATTTTATTCTTGTAGAAAAAATAATTTTTTAATTAAACAAATAAAAAATTACTCACTAATTAAACAAAAAATTATCATAAAAAAAGTGCAATAAGTTTTATTGTATTAGTTTAACCATAAATTTTATATTAATTCTATGACATTTTTATACTTTGTTTTCCCATTTTTTAATAATAATATCTATTTATTATCCAGTTAGTTAAACATAATTATTTATCTTGATGTAGATCAAGTAAAAATAAAATTAAAAAAATATTACTATACTATTAGACACATATATAATATATTAATAAAATTATATCTCATTTTAAATCTTATGCATATTTCATATAGTTTTAAACTTTTTACTTGTGCTTAGAGATCATTTAAGATTGTTGTTGAAAAAGTATAGAAAGATGCAAAATAACTTCATCTTACAATAATCATGAAAGATATCAAAAATATTTTTTTTTTAAATCTGATTTTGAGAATAAATTTCATTCTTAATAAAATATCATATGTATTATATAAATGTAAAATTAGCATTATTCAATTTAAATAAAAAAAATTAATAAATATATTAGGTAATAAACATTATAATGAATTTTTATTTTATAATTATGAACTCTTTTTTTATAGTAACTCTTATATTAATTTACTTATTTTAATTTTTATTCATAAATTTTAGGTATAATCTATAAAAATTATATTTTATTTTACACTTAATATTGATTTACTTGTTTTATGATTATATTTGTAAGTTTTCATTTTATTTACCAGTAATACATCAATTTATCAGTTTTATAATAATTTACATATTTACATTCTTTTTACAAGTCTTATACTCCATTTTCAAAAATTATGTTTTATTTTACGGTTAGTGTTAATATACTATTTTTATATTATATTTGCAAGTTTTTGTTTTGTTTACTAGTAATACATTAATTTACTTATTTTATCTTTTATTTACAAGTATTATGTTTCATTTCTAAAATTTATGTTTTTTTACTTAATATTGATTTACTAATTTTACGTTATATTTATAAATTTTTATTTTATTTATTAGTAATACATTAATTTACTAGTTTTATAATAATTTACTTGTTTTACCTTATATTTATAAATCTTTTATTTCATCTTCAAAATTTATGTTTTCTTTTACAGTTAATGTTGATTTACTAGTTTTAAGTTATGTTTACAAGTTTTTGTTTTGTTTACTAGTAATACACCAATTTACTAGTTTTATATTAATTTACTTATTTTATATTATATTTACAAATCTTATGTTTAATTTTTAAAATTTATGTTTTATTTTGCACTTAATGTTAATTTATGAGTTTTATGTTATATTTACAAATTTTTATTTTATTTACTAATATTACATCAATTTGTCAATTTTATATTAATTTACTCATTTTATCTTCTATTTACAAGTTTTATATTTAATTTCTAAAATTTATGTTTTATTTTATAGTTAATTTTGATTTATAAGTTTTATGTTAAATTTATAAGTTTTTTTATTTTATTTATACAATTTATGTTAAATTACGATATTGATACTGTAATTTTAATCACGGCATCATAGAATGACCCTAAAAATAATATTAGCATTATATATAATAATAGATTTAGAGATAATTCATTATAGACACGTTACTTAGTCTTTATATAACTATCATAAATCTGATAAATTATTTAGGTTTTTCAAGACCTAAAATATTTTAGATTTAAAATTATGAATAGATTTTTTTTTATTTAGTTTAATAATTTTTTTTTTCTACTCATGCGAGCAGAACAAAATTTGAATCCTAAACCTCTAGTTTTCATTAAAAATGAACCGAAATTAATAATTGATAGGTTTAGTACTGTGACACAAAAAATTAAATCTAAAAATTCCACCTATTTTGGTTCACTACTCTTCGATCAAAATTAATATTAATTCAAATTTTTGGTTTCTCTTGCTTAGCGTGAACCCTTTACAAAACCGTTTGGCTCATTAGAAAATATCAAAATGAACCGACCTCTCCGGGTTGTTAAACCCGGTTCATGTTTATGCCAATAACCGCGAAGGGGTTAAAAAATTGGAGATTCCTTATCTTGCTGGTCTATTGACTTCCCGAATCACTAAAGTCAAAGTAATAGGCCAATCGAGCCCAATTATCAAATACTGCAAACATAAATGATAGGCTTATTCCTTGTTAAGCTGTCAAATCCCAAAAAATAAATAATTTTTTTATATTTGTCATGCTTCCTCTCTTTCCAAGGAGATACTACTACTCAGTAGATACTATGACTACCCTCTAAGTATCCGTTGAATTAATTCAGTATTACAACAGATGAACGGAATAAAATGGTAAGCAAATAATGAAATTGAGAAGTGAACTGAAGTCTTGAAGGATTCAAATTATGGTGTCAGTTTCACAGTGCCCACCTTTTGGTTTCTCTGGAAAATATTACCATGTATCTGAAGATGGAAGCTGCGTGAGGCAAAGCAGTTTCTTCCAAGGCCAAGCAGTTTTGAACCAAGGCGTTGGCTACTCCGTTATTCTTGGTTTTGGTGCCTTCTTTGCCGTCTTCACCTCTTTCCTGGTACGTACACATGTGCCTTTCAGCTTAAGCTTTTCGGTCTAGCAGTAACTTAAACATTCATTTCTTGTACTCTTGTTCATCAAAATTTTAAAATTTTGGGAGGTCAGGTTTGGCTAGAAAAGCGATATGTGGGGTCTCGTCACACGTCCGAATGGTTTAACACTGCAGGCAGGAATGTTAAAACAGGGCTTATTGCTAGTGTTATTGTGTCACAGGTAACATTGCAATTTTGCAAATCTAAATAGATATATTTTAAGCTTAGCTTAACGATGATTCGATGAATTTGTATTTTATGTGTAGTGGACATGGGCAGCTACAATATTACAGAGTTCTAATGTTGCATGGGAGTATGGAGTCAGTGGACCTTTTTGGTATGCTAGTGGAGCAACCATCCAGGCATGTGAATTTCCAAGCAATTTGTTTAAACTACATATTTCTCTTCAATTGAATATTTTGGTGGGTAATTTTGCTACCTAGATATGCAAATCAACAGGTGCTTTTGTTTGGTATAATGGCCATAGAGATCAAGAGAAAAGCTCCCCATGCTCATACTGTTTGTGAAATTGTAAAAGCTCGGTATGTTTTTGTCACAGTGACCGAACTAGTGTGTCCATTTTATATGCTGATGCCATTGAACTCTCCTCTTAATTATACAGTTGGGGGACTGCTGCACATCTTGTGTTCCTTTCTTTCTGCTTTCTGACGAATATTATAGTGACGGCGATGCTGCTACTTGGAGGTTCTGCTGTTGTTAATGCTCTAACTGGAGTGAATATATATGCTGCTAGCTTTCTAATTCCACTTGGAGTCATTGTTTACACACTAGCAGGAGGACTCAAAGCCACCTTCTTAGCAAGCTACATACATTCTGTTATAGGTATTGTCAAACGTTTGATGTGTTGTAAAATTTTCATGTTATGCTGCTGGAAAACCAAGCCGTATTGATTTGATGACATAATTGGTTTCAGTGCATGTGGTATTAGTCATTTTCGTTTACTTGGTTTACACGGCAAGCAGTGAGCTTGGTAGTCCCAGTGTAATGTACAACCGTTTAGTGGAGGTAGCCAGCAAGTCAAGAATATGCCAGGAGCCAGTTTCCCATGATGGGCAATCCTGTGGTCCTGTCAACGGAAACTACAGAGGTTCTTTCCTGACAATGCGGAGTTCTGGAGGTCTTGTCTTCGGAATCATTAACATTGTTGGCAACTTTGGCAGTGTTTTTGTTGATAATGTAAGCTTCTCTTTCCTGTTTCATTTGGTGCAAGCATTTCTTCTGCATTTTCATCAATACGTGCCTAATTAATTATAACTCGTGAAATCCTCTAGGGCTATTGGGTGAGTGCTATAGCTGCTCGACCTTCGTCAACTCACGAGGGCTACTTACTGGGTGGGCTAGTGTGGTTTGCAGTTCCTTTTTCATTGGCAACATCACTTGGTCTAGGAGCACTTGCCCTTGACTTACCACTAACAGAAAGTGAAGCAGGTCATGGACTTGTTCCTCCTGCTACTGCTATTGCTTTGATGGGGAAAGGCGGATCAATTCTCCTTCTCACTATGCTTTTCATGTAAGTTGCATTCAATATTATAAATCTTCATATTTCCTTGCAGGAAGTACCATTTGCTAGTAGTTTTTAGATTTGAACCACCTGCTTTAAATAATGAACAGGGCAGTGACATCTGCTGGCTCATCAGAGCTAATTGCAGTGTCTTCGTTATGCACGTATGACATCTACCGTACTTACATAAACCCGGATGCAAATGGTGAAAAGATTCTCAAAGTGTCAAGGGCTGTGATCTTAGGCTTTGGATGTTTCATGGGATTTTTAGCTGTAATACTCAACGAGGCTGGGGTGTCATTAGGTTGGATGTATCTTGCCATGGGAGTGCTAATTGGTTCCGCAGTTTTTCCTATTGCTTTTATGCTTCTATGGAGAAAGGCAAATGCAATTGGAGCCATTGCAGGAACAATCACTGGCTGCCTTCTAGGCATCATAACTTGGTTGTCGGTCACAGCCATTGAGTACGGCCGTATAAATCTTGACACAACCGGCAGAAATGCTCCAATGCTTGCCGGAAATCTTGTCTCTATACTTACCGGAGGAGCTGTTCATGCTGTGTGTAGTCTTTTGTGGCCTCAAAATTACGACTGGGATACCACTAAGCAGATCACAATGGTTGAAAATGAGAAGGGTGAGCTGCCGGTAGACGAGTTTGAGGAGGACAAACTAATGAAAGCAAAAGCTTGGATAGTGAAATGGGGTGCTGGTTTCACTATTGTGATTGCTATATTGTGGCCTCTGCTTACTCTTCCAGCAGGTAAAATTCTATTAGCAAGCATTGAGGCAACACAAGATTTGAAAGTTCTAATCACTTGTTTTACTTGTGTTTTTATGCAGGGGAGTTCAGTTTGGGGTACTACACATTCTGGGCTGTGGTGGCAATTGCATGGGGCACAATTGGATCAGCTGTGATTATTGCTTTACCATTAATTGAAAGTTGGGAATCCATCAAAAGGGTGTGCATTGGTATGTTCACAAATGACTTGCTCATGGAAAGAGTTGAGGAAATCAATTTCAAGCTACAAACTATCATGCTAGCAATTCCTGAAGCAGAGAACATGTATTTGCTTGAGAAAGAGAAGGCAAAAAACAAAGAAGCAACAGAGAAACAAGCTTGATTTGCGTCTCCCTTTTGCATCATTTAACTTTGATATGAAAAGCATTGGGATTGATCCCTTTTAAGGGTGGTGGCGGTGCATATATGTGACTTCAAAATGTTGTTTGTTAATTATGGTAAAATATTTTGATGAAATTCCCAATTAAAATGTATTATTTATGGTAAAATATTTTGATGAATTCCCAATTAAAATGTAACCATTTTGCTTTTCTGTTAATCAATATCATAACTCGTAAAAGATTAAAAATCATTCAGATCTTATAGAAGAGTTATCATCGTAACCTCTTAATTTTTCATTACATGCTCATATCCACATTATTTTATTTTGAAGAAAAATAAACAACATTATTAATTTTCCTTTTTTACTCTTACAGGTCTTTTTTTTTTTCCCCACTCTCAAGTTCTCATTTTTCCAACATTCGTTCACAATATAGGAACGAGTTGTGATGGCTTCTGCATAGCTTCAAGATTCTATTAATTTCTCTCTTATACCATTAAATTATACCAGTAACTACTTCAATTTGAACAAAACATTCTTTTTGTTTTAGCTATATATAGATTTTTTATCAGTTTACCATTCATAACATATCACGTTATCGAGTTATTTTTTTGTCAAATTTTATAATTGCATTAACTCTATTTTTTAAGTCTAATCATTCATTCTTTACTATCACATCAACCACCACTATCTTTAATATTTTATCATAATTAATTCCACACTTCACCTCTTTGCAGAAACATGATAATACACATTGTATTAATCTGCGGTGAAAAAATTTTAAAATACATTAAAAATACCACATCAACCATACCATAAATAAATGATATTATATTATATATTTATTTATTTTAAAAATTAATATATAAGTAGTAGTTATATTAAATAATAGTACTATATATTTTAAATTTTTTATTTTTAAAATTATATTAAATAATATAACATTCATCAATTAGTTAATAAAAAATATAATTAATTTACTTGAATTTTATAAAAAAATTACCAATTATTTTATAGATGATATATCATTTAGAATAAAATTTGAAATAAAAATTTAAGATATCTATTATTATTATTATTACTATATATTAAATCTATGAATTGATAGGTATATAATTAGCTTTCAAGATAGTCAAACCCAAATTAAATTTTGGAAAGGACAGCTGAAACCCTAATTGATAAATATTATAACTTTGGCAGTAAGGTTTGTTGAAAATCTTAAACTGTAAAATATTTTTAAAAGCTAATTAATAATTTAAATAAATTTATATATTAAAAAATAAAATTCTGAAGAAGTCAACTATGCGGCCTAATAAATATCCTTAATTATAATTTTAAGTGTAGACTTTAACTCATATAATTTTATTTTAATCACCTCCAACATCTCAAACTTAAATAAATATTAAGTAGAATAAATTAGGAAGATCATGTCCCTAAATCATATAAATAAAATTGACAAGAAGGAGACCATGAACACTATGTTTGAAAGAAGAAAAAGTTCTATAAGTTTGTTTATGCTTGTCACATAATTTAAAAACACAAAAAGAAGGATAAATATGGGAGTGATAATCTCTCACTTTGTGCGTTTAGTAGGACATTGAAATTCGAAATGCATGAATAAATTAATTTTTTTTTAAAACAAAATGTAAAATAATTCTATAACATTTTTTTTTTGCTTCTTTTAGCCTATACCTTATACCTAAAGTCAATGCCACGCCAAGCCATACACAATTAAAATCCAAAAACAGATGGGAACTATAATCTCTATATTTTGACATTTATTAACCAACATGTGAAAGCCCATTGTACATGGATACATCTACTGAAACTAATGCTTCAATCTGAATATGACATTGTTTTTGGTTTAGGGAAGAGAAAATGTAAGATTTGTTGGTATAGATATTGTTTCTTGCTCAAGTTGTAATCTTAAACGGCCGAAGATATGGCCAATGCAATAGAGAAATACAAAAATTAAAAATGTTGTTTGTTAATAAGGATAAATTTTTTCATGATCCCAATTAAAAGGTATTCATTTTGCACTTTTTGTCCTAAATGTCATAACTTTGAAAAAGATTAACATATATAACACCATTCAATTATATGTGAGATGTTAAGGGTAATAATGTCATTTAAATAGTTAAGTTGAGCTAAGAAAATATATAAATTTATTTGATCAATAATGGCAACAGAGGTTATCTATTATATGAGAGTTGTCATGACCTTGATTTTTCATTTTATTTGTGTCAATTACTAACACATTACATTATCCTATTAATAACAATATTATTATCATACACTTTAATTTTTCATTTTAGTTTACCTTCTCAATTCATTAACTATATAGCAAGATTGGCCAACAAGTCCATCAAGAACTCAATGCATGGCATTAACCCGTTAAGCACATGTCATTAAAGTAAATTAAGAGTAAGTTGTATGTGAGTGATTGATATCTCGTTAGCGTATATTTGATTAGAAGAAATAAGAGAAGACGAGACAAATGGAAAGGAGAGAATATGTGAGAAAATAAAAGAAAAAGAGAATTAATCTTAAATTCATTTTTTAGTTTAACATAGAATAATCTCTTCTTCCCTTATTATTTTCTCATTTTCTCATTTCATCTCCTCTCCTTTCATCTCATTTATTCAAGCCAAACATTGCAACTAATTTCACTCGGTTATTGAATTTGATGAACATTGTTTTCAAGCTTTTGACAGAATAGGATATCTCATGAGGAGAGAGGCAGTGATGAGGATCCATATGATGTTGATGATACCAATGGTCAAGATTCAATTTATTGGATTGATGAGGACAGCTGATTTGGTGGACAGTGGCTGTGATGAAAAGGGGACAAAATTATATGAACAATCAAGTGTTAGCTTTTTCTGTTAATTTTTTGCCGTTGGAATGAAATATGTAACTATAAATTTAGTAGGAATGTAAGTAATAAATAATGCAAGGACGAAACTGGTTTTGCTCTTGAAATATTCTTTCAATTTTCTTCTTGATTTTGATTAAGCATTTTAACCTAAGACTTGAATCCGCACATGTAATAGATTTGGAATCTCACTCACATCTTCACATAGTATTAGAGAACCCACTCACATAAGTACAAGGAAATTAGATTATAGTGTAGTTAAATAAAATTAATATATATATATATATATATATATCAGTATAAAAAAAAAAAAACATTTCATGCGTCATTCTTAATGTCCCAACAAAATAACCAAATCCAATAAAATTGTAACGTCCCATGAACAAACAGTTTCTCAGTATATTACAAAAGAAGTGATAATAAGACGAAAGTCCAGCCCATAACATAATATTTCTGAAAGCTTGTTAGCAACAAATTAAAAAAAAAAAGTCCCTAATATTTCTGAAAGCCCTATATTTTGTAAGCAATCAATTGAGAAATCATTGGACACCAGATTATCAACAAACTTTAACATCTATAAAATAGCAGTTCGCCAACAGAGTAAACCATGTTAAATAAACGCAACGGATAAAACCGTGAATATATATATATATATATATATATATATATATGTTTTAATTTGAAATTTTAAAATGTAGAAAAATTTTAAAATTGTACAGTTTAAGTGTTTTAAATTTTAAGCCTCTAAAATTTTTTATGCTCTTTGATGCTACTACTGGTACCGAAGATCGAAACTTATTTAGATGTAAAAAGAACGAACCAAGATCTATAATTAGAATACTACAATTAGAGAAGAAAAAGGTAATTGTCAAGCACAAGCGACCTTGCCTTACATTATAGGTAAGGCAAAGCGTTTTTTCTAAGAAAACATCTAATTCATCTTATCTTACGACTTTAAAATTTTTTGAACTTTTTTACACTTTAAAATTTCAGACCAAATCGGGACTTATATATATATATATATATATAATATTACCATCTTTCTACTAATAATTTCTCAATTTTCCGCCATGATATATTTTCAATATACTATCATTCAGTTCCCAATTTCTCAATTTTCCGATTTGCCAACATTTAATCAAGAATCAAAGCATATACGGTCCAAAACTTAGAGGAAATCTGACGCTTTTATAGCAAAAGTAACCAACCTATTAGAGGTGTACTAATGTCCAAATGGCTTATATTCTTAATTATCATTTCAGCTATGTGCTTTAATACATAAAATTTTATTTTAATCACTTAATTACCTCCAATATCTCATACGTAAATAAATCTTTAAGCAGCAGGAACATCATGTTTCTAAGTCAGATAAATAAATTTAGAAATTTTAATATGGATGTTAAATATGTTAAAAACACAAAAAAAAAAGATATTATTATTTTTCTACCTAAGTTATTCTAACATATCAAGTCAGTACCATGATTTATTAAAAACAATATTTGATTACTAAACATTTATACTCTTATTATTTTACTGCAATTCCGTTAAAAATCAGTTAGTATTTAATAGAAAATAAATAATAAGTCAATTTTGCCCCTGAAATGTAAAAGACAATCCTCACCCCCGTTGTTGCGCAGGCCCCGTGCAGGTTCTGACTCGATCTCATGCTTACCCGTGACAGCCGCTGAAAACCCTAGCCGCCAGCCCCCCTTGGCTCTTGCACATCTCCGCCGCTTACCGGCCACCCTCACGGTCACCCCTCACTCCCAGCCAACTGCCCTCACTCCCAGCCAACTGCCCTTCGGGTTCTGACTATGTTTATGGCAATCCTCGCGTTAAAGATAACTGCAATCCCCGTGTTCATGTGCGCGATAGTGCCACCATGCATGGCCTCCTCACGGCTGCCTATGGTGGCTCCCGGCTGCCGTCCACCATCTCTCACTCCGTGCGTTCTGTCTGCCAGCCACAACCAGCCTCGGCTTGTCCTGCAATGCCCCCCACCCCGTAACCAAGAACCCCCCTGCTGAGTCAACTCAACGTGACTCGAGCCATGCAGCTCTCATGCAAAGATGGCCATGAATACTTCAACAAAGGCTACTCAGCGGCTGTTGGACAACTCAACTCTTCCTTTAATACTCCGCGCGACAAAGATGGCCATAGAACTGCATGGGTTGTCAACAGCTGGTGGTAACTTTGTAGCCAAGGCAAGTGTTTTCGACTTGGGCAAAGGAACAGCAAAAGGAGGATCACCAAAAGCCAGAGTGGCAGCTTACAAAGTTTGCTGGCCCCTGTGGCAGGGAATGAATGTTATGATGCTGATATATTGGCAGCCTTTGATATGGTCATTCATGATGGTGTTGATGTGTTATCTGTTTCTCTTGGTGGCAAGGCCTCCGAAATTTTCAATGACGGCATTGCAATTGGTTCTTTCCATGCTGTTAAGCATGGAATTGTTGTCATTTGTTTTGCTGGTAATTCTGCCTTTGTACCATGGTTCTCAGCGTCAGTTGGGACATGTTCGATGCGGGTGGGATGAGATTCGGCCTGGGAGGGCTGCCAAACACGAGCAGGGGGACGTGACAAGCTTTGCATAGGAGCTGCATGGCTCGAGTCACGCTGAGTTGACTCAGCAGGGGGATTCTCGGTTAGGGCAGTTGGCTGGGAGTGAGGGGTGACCGTCAGGGTGGCCGGTAAGCGGCGGAGATGTGCAAGAGCCAAGGGGGGCCAGCGGCTAGGGTTTTCAGCGGCTGTCACAGGTAAGCATGAGATCGAGTCAGAACCTGCACGGGGGCCTGTGCAGCAACGGCGGGTGAGGATTGTCTTTTGGGTAAAATTGACTTTTATTATTTTATTTTTTCTGTTAAATATTAATTAATTTTTATCATAATTATGGTAAAATGATAAGAGTGTAAATATTTAGTAGTGAAATATTATTTTTAATAAATTATAATACTGACTTGATATATCAGAATAACTTAAGTGAGAAAATAATAATATTTAAAAAAAATGATATGTACGGTGAAAATCTCTCGGTTTTGTGTTCATTTGAATTGAAATTTTGAAATGCATGACTAAATTAATATTTTTTAACACAAAGAAGTTTAAATATTTTTTTGTCAATGGTAAAACAAAATATAAAACAATT
This sequence comes from Murraya koenigii, assembly GCA_025617385.1. NCBI lineage: Eukaryota > Viridiplantae > Streptophyta > Magnoliopsida > Sapindales > Rutaceae > Murraya > Murraya koenigii. The sequence goes on from CM046812.1 coordinate 24,180,527, forward strand.
CTATAACTTATTCACTTCTTTTAACCTATACCGTCAAATGCTGCTCCAACATTATATAATAAATACATTTCAAGGTAAAAACAAAATTAAATTCTAAAAATCAGATGGGAACATGTCATAAGCTTCATCCACGTTTGATCACTATTTTTTTTTTACCTTTCTTTCTCCTATTTTGCTAATTTATAATGTGCTCTTAATTAACAACTAATCAACAAATTACACATTTCAAAGATACCTGGAATACGAATTGCTGAAAAATCTATGATTGGAATCACAATTTTGACCGATGCAATGCCTGACTGCCACATTAGCACCTACAATTAATGTGAAATGAAATCTCACCCAACCACCACAATAATAACAAGTGTTTAATTGATGACTTCTAATTTTTTTTTAATTTTTTTAGTAATCTTGATTTGGTACTTTAAATTAATTGAGAGATTCAGGAAAGAAAAAAAACAAAAAAAACTGTCGCATTCATTTTAACGTAACCCATCCGGTAAAAATCGGCCGATTCTGATCACAACAAAAATCGGTTTAAAAAAACCTCATAACATATTGACCGATCCGGTTCGGTTTTATGCCCACCCCAACAAGTTTAGAATTGTATGCTTATTCACACCAGGAAAATCTACACTGCCCATTCATAATTAACTGTGGAAACTTAAATTACAACCAGAGTCCCCACTGAAAAATTGAAAGATGGGGGCTGGGATATAGAGCGGTTTTCTTGTTGAAAGCTTTTTCAGTCTATATGCTATATACAGCTTCAAACATAATTCTGGCACAGTATATGACTTTTGAGCACCAATGGCAAATTTGAAGTGACCTTAGCCTTGAAATTACCCGGCTCTCTGCAGCAAAATAGACGCTGGAGCCCTGCACTCAAGAAGCATCACCCTGGCACAAGCAACATAAAATTGGCGACAAAATCAGCAGTCTGTTTCTGGGTGATGAGCGAATTATGTACAAATCACCTCTAACAGCATGAAATCAGCCCACAATTTTGGGAATGTAGTCGACAAAGTGAATCCTCATTCCACCTCGCCTGCAGATGTATACCCAGTGTATCATGACATTCTTTGATGTTGATTAATAGTCTACTTCTGGATTTGAAAATTAAGCTGTGACTTGACAATATCAATCTTTGCAGATGAATTTGCTGCTGCCCGTTCCTTCATGGCTTCTTTCTCAAGTTTCTTCTTCTCTGCATCAGCCTGTCTTTCGTTCTCTTCTCGTGATTTCTTGAACAGCTTCACGAAAACGACCAAAATTTGCGTCACTGCAACCATAATCCATTAAGGATCACCAACTGGTGAGAACATGTATAGTATTTGATCACAATAAATTTAGAGATAAAAGATCTCCACTATTGAGGCTGCAACACCCAAGCAATTAGACAGACCGGCAATATTTGTTCTTTGCCTTTGAGGTATTTTAATTTTCTATTATTTTTTATAAGAACCAGAAAACATTCAAGCAATGAGAGGTTTGTCGCAGGGAAGTGAATTTTTTTTTTTTTTATGATAACCCAAACTCCCGCACTGACTCGGACCATGGGTCATTCAGACGCCCCAACCTCATAAGACAACAAAGGGTGAAACTTTTAAGCTCACCAAAAGGATTGAACCTGAGACCTCGATACAACCAAGTACCAAATCCCAAGCCCTCAACCAACTGGGCACCTTTGGGGGCGTTGCAAGGAAGTGATCAAGGGAGTCATATCAATTACACATCACTTACTGTGTCAAAAAGCAAATATTAAAAGTGCATTAAGTGAGCCAAATAATGAAAAATTATCAGACCTTGCTCAAAGGGACAACGAGCTGGATCCTCCCCAAAGTACTGGGACAACGAGTCTGCATTTCTACCCTGCAAGACAATGCATTCATAGAATGAAAACCAGCATGTGACTGCACATTTGTTCTATAAAGAACTGAGAACTTAGAAGCTCACCACTTCAGAATATAAAGAGATAAGAGACCTCACTTCAGCTTCAGCAGTATCAAGGAAATTCTTTAACGCCTGGAAAACAAGTTCATATTTTCATGTGTACAGCAAGTTTGGCATGTGACTTGACAAAAAACTTGCAGAACAAGTCTGGCATGCAAAGTAAATGCCCCATACAAAGTGTAACTACTAACAAATAAAAATACACCTCAAATATACATTGGTTATCCATATTATTGTGTAACCTAAATTCTTGAGAGAGAAAAGTTTATCATGTAAAACAAGAGAAAAAGTACAACGTGGACGTGGTTTAACATTGTGGAAGGTTGAAGTCTAAGGTCCCTGATGTTTTTCACTTTGACCCATAAACCAAAGATGTCAAAAGATTAGAACTTTGGTTTTTTAAAAGTAGCACTGAGATCCCTAGGCCAAATTGGCTCATAATCAACTTGACTATGTTGGTGAACAAAACTGGAAAAAGACCATTTTACCTTTAAGAGTAACATTTGGGTGCAAAATTGTCTACCTTTCGTGAAATTTACATCAAAACATTTATTTCACATTAAGTGACAACATTAAACCACCTCTAGTATGATATATTATGGAAAATTATGCCCCTGTATTTTATATTTTTTCAGACATTAAAAAAAAAAGAATTAAAAGATCATATTCTTTAGCACTTTTCTCTGTGGTGCCCAAGGCTGATTGAAAAAATGGCCAGCATCCAAAACTCATAGAAGGTCAGATGCTTTATTTTACAAAAGAAATAATTTGACATTTTTTTATTGTATGACAAATATTACAATGCATGTAATTATCCACAACTTTCAATCCGCAAAGCAATTGGTTGAGTCACCTGAAAGTGAAGTAACTTTTTCTTTTCAAATAAATTCAGGAAAGAGGTAAAAATGTCATTTTGACCAAATGTTTTGCTCTGTGGGATATATACATGTATATATATTTCCTGCTAACACAACTAAGTTAACCTTTTAAGCTAGCTATGTCAAGAAACCATTAAACCAAAAAGTAGGCTGTCCCCAGGTACCTTGCAAACCCAGCAAAATGTAAACAAGAAAGCACATTACCCAAGGAACAACAAAACCACTGGTATCTTAGGAAAGAGCTCAATAAATTAATCACTTAGAGAAAAAAAAATGGTTCTTTGTACTATAACAATGTCCTACCTAGTAGTTTGGATAACAAAACTCTCAACAAAACACCAGAAAATGAATTTCCCACGCAAATATGTATGACTGCTGCAGGAGAGACTTTAAGCAATGTTTGAACAAATCTAAATAAGCTGTAATCTTTACAGGAGTAGATTCTTTCTTTGATTTATAAATTATTTAGTTTATACATTTGATTATTCTTCTAGACAAGATTCTTCAATCAAGTAAAAAAGTAGCATTATCATTACTCACCTTTTGGAAGCCCACAGAAATAGCACCATCATTTTCTGAAGCCATTAGTTCTTGCTCAACCTTTTCAAGACCTTTACTTACAGCTTGCATTTCTTCAGCCAGAGCTTTTAATTGAATCTAGTCATTTAATATGAAGTTAGTGAAAACAACAAGAACTCTTTGAGCAAGAGGGGCTACAATATAACAATTTAATCATAACAACAAAAGGGGAAAAGAAGATGATGAAGCACACCTTTGAGGCAGCTTCCAAATGAACAAGATCCTTGTCAAAATCAAGCAACTCTGGCATTTTCTCAGCAAGAAGCTAATGAAAAGGAAGACGACAATGAAAAGAAAGCTAATGATAAGCATGAAAGGAATATTAAAACAACTGACAACAAACACAACAAACACAACAAAGACATGAAAAGAAAAAGATAATAACACAGCAGTAAAAACAGATGGCAACAACCAAACAAACAACACATCTAGAAAAACCAATTGAAGGAATCTTAGTTCAATACTAAATACTCAAACCACCAAGCACAGTAGACAAGCTACTTAACGTACTACAATCCAAATAAAAGTTTAGAATACCACTTAATAAAAATTCAAACTATGGAACTGAACACAGTTTCAGCATTGAGCAAATCAAAAGTGCACATATTCTCCAAAGCATAAAAGCGAAATAAAAAGACCATTCTCAAAGAAATTTCAAATTTGAGAGTTAATATGCAATGTGGATAAAGTTTCAAGTAGAGGATGTAATTATCCCGATTAATCATTTAGTACTAAATAAAATGTTTTCATTAATTTCACTAAATAGTTTTATATATTTGTACATAAGTGCAAATACGAGAACAAACTGAAATGGTGAGTGAAGTTGGATTCCAGCGTGGATTCTAGTCTATTAATTTATTATCGATCAATACATTTGCTAACAAAGCATGTCAAATCTAACAAATTTGACATTGGTCAATATCGAAAATCAAGTAGCAGCACACCAATTTTGTTAGATTTTGAAAACATCAGACTAACATTAAAGAGAAAAGCATGAAGAAATAGGCTAAGCTTTCGAGGACAATAATGAAATCTGCCAGCATTCACCAAGACCAATAGCAAAATACAAATAAACATGGACACCAACAGTAGGCAAGTTTGACTACTTGACCCAGATACATGGTTGAAACTTTAAAGTTCAGCAATCATACCTTGCATAAATAATGCATTAAAGTCATTTTATTGTTTCTGGCACGAGTATCAGATAATTTGAGAAGACTGTCTAATTTGAACCCCACAGCAGATCCTGCAACAGCAATACAATTAAAAACACAAACGACAATAACAAATGTTAAATCGGCATTAATGCCGATTTGCAGCAAAAATTGTAAATGATTTAATTTTAACACCAACAAATGGTACCTCGTGCAGTTCCTTGATTCAAGGCATTTCCCAATGTGAGAATTGTTTGCATTATCTGACGCAGTTTCATGGATTCTTTTACCTTGAATGTGAGTAAGACATTTAAGATGCAGAAATTTTTTATGTTAATATAAACAACAAGGAAACTAATTTTATTGTTACCTCTCTAGTAGCATCATTAATGGTATTCAGGTTATGTCTCAGATCATCAACCTTAACAAAATCAAAACAGTAAGTACCAAAAACTGCCTATAAAAATAGCAATGCAATAATATATAAAAATTTTCTGGAAAAATACCTGCATAGAAAAGGAAATTCTAAATGAAAATACACGTAACTTGGACTCTACCCGTGGAACCTTCATCAATTCCAGGAAAAACTGATACATTATATGATATAAAGGTCATTAGTAATCAAATAACAGACTTGCAACAAAATCATGTAATTGCATATGCTAGGTTTTACAAACTGAGGCCACCTAATCAGGTCACCCAGAAAACAGAATCAGTCCTGGGTGTTTTTACACCAACTGCAGTTGTTAGCATTTTTTTTTTTTTTTGGGAGATCTACTCTAAGGTCAACGACATCGAACCAACCGATGCTTTTCTCTCTTGCTCTACTGATGCCTTGACTACTAAATATAAATCAAAAGAAGACAAAATACCTAGTAGCACTTGACATTGTAGATATCATATGGAAATTTGTTTAGTGCTTTCAAGGTAGCAGAATGGCAGACAAAATGACTAGTGAGTGTCTACTTGTCTGCAAGTGGGGGTGCATCTGAGTAATTTTAAGAGTAATTTTGTTTAGTGTCACTTTATTTGCAATGATCAATGATATTCCTAATTAGTACTTTTTACATTTACATCAAGTATGTCATGCAAGTGTCAAGGTCAACCCTCAACTCAATCCTATTTAAACCTCTTCAGCTTTGACCTTGAGCCCTTCTCATTTCCAATCAAATGACCATAATGGCTTTCAAAATATAAGGCATCTGAACTAACCTGTTCGCACTTTCCAAGCATAACCTTATCACCTGCATAATTCTGAAAGTAGAAAGTAAAACAAGTAAGACAACCAAGCAAGAACGTTCGGTTACAATATAAAAGAATCTATTGAGTCCATAAGTTCAACACAAATTATGCTACAATTCACAAAATATCAAAATTAGATCATATGAGTTTGAGGACCGAAGAATTGGATTTCTATGTTCACTCAACTTTTATCTAATGCTCACAAAAAAGAATGAGACCTTATTCTTCTTTTTTCATTTTTTCAAGTAAACATTCCTTGCCTGTTCAAAATGGGTAGGCTCTTCTCTAACTTTTCTTCTCTAGTATTTCAATTTTGTTTCACTGTATATAGTTGGGAACTCAAGGAAAGGAGTGGAACAGCAAAGAGTTAGCCCAAAAACCATAACTTAGATTACATCAGCACCCATTCATACACTAGATATGGCTTTTGCTGTATTGCATTTTCTACAGGGAAAAAAATAATAAATAACTCCTAAGGATGCTAGTCGTATAGAGAATTCAGAACTGCCTGACTGTGCTTCCAACCAATACAAAAAAGTCAGCATCCCAATGAAAGCAAGATACAACCCTGCCATACATCCATGCATACATATAGGCTAGAAATGTGTAGATTACCTTCAGCAATTCCATTTCTTCCTTAGTTGGACAGAACTTGATTAGATTCTCAACTTGATCAATATCTAGAGCCGATGAATCCAAAGCTAGAACTGCATGCTAGTAACAAGAACAAAAAATTTAGGATCATCAACATAAAAAATAAAATACATAGAATCAAACTGCCAAAAAAGGTATTGAAAGGTCAAAGAAAGAAATAATGGCTTTTAACATCTTGGGACACACACTGTTCTGCTTTGCAAAAAATAACGCAGACAGCCACAGCCACTGTTTCAATTCTCAAGCAATGAAATTGAGTGATCCAACCTAGATTTCTTAAAGCTATCTTTTAATCATTGCTCAATAGAGAACAGGAGCAACAATACTAAACATAATACTTGTAGCAAATTGGAGATCACTCATGGAATTGAAAAAACCAGCAGCAGCAAAACCTTGTTTCTTTAAATTACAAAAGAAAAGAGGCAATAAAATGCACTCCTTAACTCTCCACTGGACAATCAAACTGATATGAAAGATCAATGCAAAACAAGAAAAAAGTCCAAACAAATGGTTGAACAACCACCCTAACCTGGTGCAGTGTCTCTTTCTAAAATCCCAGTAGAAAGTGTGGGGAGGACAAACTGGTCTTATTTAAGAGTGATTTTATATTTTCCAACTCTAGTTTAGATTTTAGTAGCTTAGCGTCTTATTTCACTACTTTTATAGGCTTGATTGAGTTTTCCCAATGTGTTTTTCTTATTGAGTCTTATTTGATGTTACTTAACAAGTAACTTGTACCTTTCTATTTTGATTTGATCCTTGGCCGCTATAAATAGGACCTTATTTTTCATCTTAAGTAAGGCTTTGATGATAGAATTTTCAAATAAGAGGTAGTAATTAAGAGAATATATAAGATTGTGATATTATAATGCTATAAAAAAATGCACGGGTTAAACTCAAAAATTACGAACTCTTTTGTCAAACAAATTCTGATGGTAGACAATAAATTCAATGGAAACTGATTGTTAACCATCCAAAGAAATTTCTTATCATGTGTAGTATGGAGAAAGGAAATGTAAACTTACCATCATATCTGGCAGAGGAATTTTTATTTTCGTGAGCATTATTTCACAATTATATGCTCTACGCAACTCAACCTGTCAGAATCAGAAACAAATATAAACTTGAAACAAATGAAATATACGTATGGACACACACACACAAAAGAATAATTTTATAGAGTTAGTGCTATGATAACAACAAGCACAAAGTAGTGACAGTGGGAAAGATAAGAAAGGAACAATTAAAGAAACAACAGAAAAATATTAAACCCAACACATGATTTATGTTGATATGTCTGTTCAAACAAACCAAATATATATTGTTATCAACTAGATATATCACAAACTATACTCAAAAGATGCCTTAAGATATATAATTAAATCAAACTCCACCTGAAAGTTCAGCAAGATACACCAAGAAACTTCACATTTGCTGGTGTAGTATAATAAGAGCGCTAGTCAGGTCCTATATACGACCAAAAACACCCCAAGAATTTACAATTTAGAAAGCATATCATAAAATAAAGTTTCTATCTTGAGAGGGCTAAACAGTATCAAAAGGCCAAAAGTCAAAAACCTTCCCAAAAGACAAAATCAACCTAACCTAAAACTCCAGAGGCAATTTTGAATTGTATGAAGAAAAACAAAGTATCTCGAACTCCATTAAAACTGAGGCCCAAAGAGATGCTAGAAACCACGCTCTATCCACAGGGAATTGACACCTCCTCTCCAGAATCCCCGAAAATTCTGTTGTTCATTTTTAGGTTTAAGACTTATTGTTCTTTCCCCCCACCCCAGTTTCGCACAAATCCTACAGCTTTCATCATATTTTCAAGCAGACTTGAACTTTCAGATATTAATCTCTCTTTACTGCAGTTTTCTCTAGTAAAGAGGGAGCAAACAGGGAACAAATATATCATTTGTTGAAAAAAAGTTAGTTTCTGTCAGAAGCAATGAGCTATTTTTATTTTTTAACACATAAGAGTGATAAAAAATATCTGGGAAAAATTTACCAATTGCACTTTCTCAGGTTTGTTGATATTAGAACCACGTCGAACTCCAGCTTTGTTAGTGCCACTTCCATCCGAAGCTGCCGAGAACAGACTTTCAAGTTCCGAAATATCTATTTCGGGGGCCCTACACAAAAGTTTCATCATCTTCAATGCACAAAAGAAATATAACAAGCCTAACCCCAACCCAAATCACAAGTTTTGATATGAAAATGAGAACAGTGGCAAGCAAAGAAAACAAAAGGAGATGTACATAATTCAATGAATGAATACAGCAGTAAATGATATCACAAATGACAACAAAATAAGAGTAAAGGTAATGCTTAAATGTCAAAGGGCTATCCTAAGTTCATGTCCATAAAATGCCACACAACATATGAATATCATTCAATAGATAAAACTAATACAGAAGCAGCAGAAAAGCAAACTATATGCTGATTTGATTTAGGAAATAAAGCATTTTATCACAGCAACAGCTTTCAGTGTTCATCAAACAATACAAAGATAGTGTAGAGCATCCAACAGAAACCATCATAAAGGTGATGTAATATAAATATACCAATTTTCATACCTTGACTGATTTTCCTGCTTCTGAGAATCAGCCCATAGACTTCCTTGCATTGCTCGGGTAACTTTCACCCAATGCAAAGGCTTCAATGAAGCTTTCTTAGGAGCGTGACTAACTCCACTGTTTAATCGACCTCTACCATGGCTTGCTGGCCCTGATGTCACTTTACCCTTTCCAACAGATGGAAGTGGTGGTGGGGGCACACTAGAACTCTTCACTCCAGGTGGTGGGGGAGGGCTTGGCATTACACCATGACTAGGTGGAGAAGGAGCAGTAGGAAGTTTGGGTGCCGGTGGTGGAGGCGGTGGGACTGCACCTGAACGTGCAGGTCCTAAAGGAGGAGGAGGCGGAGGTGGCCTAGGGGCATTAATGGGCTTATGACCTATAGGAGGAGGAGGAGGTGCCATAGGTATAGAGGTTGAGGACGATTTTGGAGGCGGCGGTGGAGGAGGAGGTACTGCTGGTTGGGAAGTAGGTACAGGCTGTAGCTTGTTAGTTATCTTACCCAAGGAGGAAGGCGGAGGTGGTGGCGGCAGCGGTGGCGTTGGAGGAAAAGATGGTTGACTAGATCTAGAGGTAGAAAACGGGTGTGGCAGGCCTGACAAAAGGGCTTTAGAAGAATTAGGAGCTGCTGGTGGTGGTGGTGGTGGTGGTGGTGGAGGAGGCGGTGGTCCTTTACTAGTTGTTGAAGGAATGATAGAGCTTCTACCAGAGAAACTAGGTGGTGGGGGAGGTGGAGGAGGTGGTGGCCCTATGCTACTTGTTGAAGGCATTGTAGAAGAACCTTTACCAGAGAAACTAGGTGGTGGAGGAGGTGGAGCGGGTGGTGGTCCTATACTACTTGTTGGAGGCATTGTAGAAGAACATTTACCATAGAAACTAGGTGGTGGAGGAGGTGGAGGGGGTGGTGGTACTATACTATTTGTTGAAGGCACTGTAGAAGAACCTTTACAAGAGAAACCAGGTGAAGGTGGTGGTGATCCTTTAGTAGTTGCCGAAGGCGTTGGAGAAGAATCTTTACTAGAGAAACATGGTGGTGGGGGAGGTGGAGGGGGTGGCGGTCCTCTACCAGTTTTCGAAGGCATCCTATAAGAATCGTTACCATAGAAACTAGGAGGTGGAGGCGGTGGAGAGGGTGGTAAAAGAAAATAGTTATTAGTTGAAGAAGGTAGAGGTGGTGGTGGTGGTGGTGGTGGTGGTGGTGCAGACAGAGACAAAGGAATTGCTTCAGATGCTGAAGCTGGAGATGAAGGTGGAGGTGGGAGAGGTGTTGGGGGAATAGACTCTGGAGGAGAAGGTGACGAAGGGAAACAAGGTGGAGTTCCTTCAGTCAGCACTAATGATTGCTGATGAAGAGATGATGGAACAGTTTCACTAGAAACTTGATCTATAGGTTCTGAAACAAGAATCACATCACGAGGGCCATTATTTTCAGAAAGTGAGGTGACTGAATCACCAGCATTCGATAGCAGTAATTTCTCAGGGAAAACCGAGGACTCGGGGAAAACATCAAATGCTTCGTCCAAACTATCACCAGCACTGGATGCATTATTTTCTTCTTCAGAATCCACAGGTGATGTGTACGAACATCCTCTACCTTGCATTCTCGTAAATTCTTTCACATCACCAAAGACAGAAAGTTGTTTCAGTAGCCACAAGGCATCACTGTTATCAACCCACTCAACCCCACTGAAAAGTTCTCGAACCCTAGAAAAAGCTTCAATCGGTAATCCACCTTTCTCCTCTCCATTTAAAATTGATGTTGGAGCCCTTGGAGGGGAGATGCTTTCAACATCCCCAAACAAAACCTGTACATTGAAGTTCAAATGATTGGACAGATGGATAATATGAAAAGGGCAGCACCTTTAACATCTGACTAAAGTTTCAGGCTCTATTTAAATCTACAAAGCAGAAAATTAAAGAAAGAAAGGAAGGAAAAAAAGATAGTCTTCAAGACTTAATATTGCTCAATTTGTGCGCTTGTAATCATTTGCATTTCCTTTCGCCCATCTATCCACGATTTTGAGGGATGGTTTAAATATTTATTCACCTCTGCACGGAAGCCTTTTGGATACCGCTCCTTCGAATCCCAGAGAATATCCAGGTTATCAGAATTCAGCATCAGAATGTTGGACCGGATAAACGCTGTGTTAAACATAACTCGAAACATCATAACTTCCCTTTCTGGATCCAAGTCCGAATGGACACACTCCAATACAACATCTCCTTGCACCAAACATTGGATGTCTATTTTAATCACATCACAGTCGGCCTGCAAAAGGAGAGTATTCATGTTGTCACCAGACAAAGTAAAAAAATTAGTAATATTAACAACAGTAAAATATCAAAACTCCCACCTGCCGGTAATGCCGAAGGGTCTTCCTCTTCTTGGACATGGAGAAGATCATTTGTGTTGAAAGCCCACCCTTACTGTGGAAATTCCTACCAAAAATGCGGATAATAGGTCTGCACCCATTTTGAGCATCAAAGTTTGGAATGGCTCGAAGAATAACACAATCCAAAGAAAGTGCTCGTTCCGGAGGTGGCCACTCAGGAGCAATATTTCTTCTAGCTACATACTGAAGGTAACGAAGCTGAGATGGTAATGGATTCAAAGGTGATAAGAGCTGCAAGAAACCTTTGGGAGCCTCACGATGAACAATTTCTAGAGTCCTACGCTCTCCACTATGCAACTTTCTGAAAATCAAAAAACTAGCTAAAAGAAATGCCAATAGTGGCCAACCTCCTCTCTCGCAATGTAGAAGAATAACATTCTGATGATTCCCAAGCAAAAGCCAATGCTCACAAACACGAAGAAAATGTTGAATCAAAGACAATGGAAGGAGAGGACAACCCTCGTACTGCCGCGGATAATCCATCACAGTAACATCATACTCACATAGTATTTCAGCAAATGCGCTTTGTTTCTCACCCTCTCGAAAATTAAATGCAAGAAACGCTGAATCAGGAAATTCTTCGTGTAACTCAGTTAGAATTTCATGTAAATATAGTTGGTACATTCCATCCGGTACAACTTCAGTCGAAAAACACGAATCAAAAACTGCACATAATGAATAAACCCCAAAACTATTGGTATGTAATTAACTAATTATAACATTAAAATAAAAATTAAAAAAAAAAGGTTAAAACTGTTCACTAAAAATAAAAAATTCACGAAAACGAACCATATACTCTCTCAACGAATTCAAGCAATCCATCAGGAGGTCTTTTGTAAAAGAACCTACTTAGGAGGGACATTTCTGTCAATTTAACAAGAGCAAGAGGAAACTGAGCGTCAAATTGGACCTTCATTGCTAATTGCTAATATCAGCTCAATATATATAATTCAAAGTTTTGATTTTTCCAAAACTACAACTATTTCAGCAACTAAACAGATGCATTGGAAACGATTATGAGAAATTTTAAAACTATAAATTTAAAATCAAAATTAAAGTGAGAAAAAGAAAATAAGAATATTATTAACTGATCAGTTGGTTTTTAACAAGACGAAACCTGAGAGCGTGAGAGTGGCGGGGAAAGGGATTTAATTTTCAAATTGGGAGTAGTGTAGTGAGGAGAAGTCGACGTGCGGGTGCCACCGCTGCCAGACTCCACCTTTTCATTTGAACTTTGAATTTTTAATTTTGAGAACCGAAGAAAAAAAAATGGAGAGATTTTGATATAGCTGTTAATTAATGTTGTCTGTTTTGTGTTTTAATGGGCTTTTGGCCCGTTTTATGAGGCCCTTAAGCTTTTAATTTTATCTTTAAATTCCCAGTTCTACTAAACACCCCGCAACTACTTTCTAAATATCCTCAAATGAGATGACAAGTGAGTACACTTTTGCTTTTTTCACTTTTGCCACGTACATAAGTTTTTTAATAGTACTTCGCATCTCAAAATTTTATTTTAAATAATATAATATTCGTCAATTGATTGATAAGATAATATAATTAATTTATTTTATTTATCAATTAATTGATGAATGTCATACATTTGATATAAGTATTTAGAATAAAAAATTTAGAATATACAATATTACTTTAAATTTTTTTCACAAGTGCAAGTCTCGTTCTCCTTATCGCTCAGTCTATCATCTATTTATATTTTTCAATAATAATACGACACTTGTATAATCAAGATACACTATATCAATAATTGGTATTGATACCCGGAATTTGGCCCAACAATCACATCGGAATTGCTTGAGGAATGGGCTCGTAAGTCATGGGCGGGACAATTACTTTGAGAACCGAAAACTTCAAATTGTAACTCCTTGGGACAGTTGCTTGAGGGACCAGATAACTTAAACGTACAAGACAAGAAAATAATGAATGGTGTCAAGGTTGTTACCGACAAATACCCTTCAAGTGAAAAATTAAAGAGCCTTGACAATAACTACTGAAAAGAAAGAGAATAAAGAGAGAGGGAATGAGCTTCCTTGTGAGCAAGAGTGTCCCTTAAGTAGATGTGACTTAAGAGTCCATTTCGTATTTAAAGTGCTTAGTAGTGTGTCGCATAGACAATAATCTGAGGACGAGGAGAAGTTCTGCACAAAACTGAGTTTCCTTATTGTTGTTCTATTTAGCTTTGTCTTAGGCGCATAGATAAATTGACCCGATTTGAACCATTTGCTAACGTGTTGGGTAGGGTTAAATTAAAGAACAACGATCAACATGTTTTAAGAACAGATTAGTTTTACTATCCATTATTGATTGACTTTATTATCCATTATTAATGTGACAATTTTATAACGCTTGTCCATAAATTAAATATTAGACGTCGCATTGCTTAAGGTGGGGAGTATAGGTTCGTTTACTACCATGCACTTGCGCTGCCAGCTTGGCAAACAATCCAAAAGCATTTGTACTGTATGAAAGAGAGATGGAGTAGCTTGTTGCCGCAGAGTAAAAATAATAATAAGTTATTTATTTAATTAGAATGAGAGTGTAAAATAAAAATTATAATCTTATTTTATGTATTTATTTATCTTAAATTATGAATAAATTATTTTAAATTATAATTTTACTTTTACTTAAATAATAGTAGTTTTTAATTATAAAGTTAATAAAAAATTTTATAAAATAAATTATTTATTTATTATTAATTTTAATTATATAATTTAATAATAATAATAATTATTATTATTATTATTTATGTAAATCATAATTTTTTAATAATTTTAATTTTAATTATGTAAATTAAAAAATATTGATGAGAGCAACACAAATGATGAAATGAAACGTTATTATTGATAATATAGTACAAAAATAATTTTTTCAAAGAATAAACTATTTATTATTATTAATTATTAATATTAAATAAATAGAACACTATTATTTTCAAATAAATATAATAATATTATATTTTTAAAAAGATAGTATATAGTAATATTAATAATACTCTACAGATATAATAATATTATTTTTAATTAATTTTAACTTAGGATCAATGAAAATTGTTATTTTTAACTAAATATAATAATATTGTATTTAAATAATCCTAATATTATCATTTTTAATAAATGTAATATTATTAAATAATTAAAAAAATATTAGCTGAATAAATTATATTTTTTAAAATAAATATGATATTACAATTTTTAAATAAACTTAACGTAGTTTTATTTTAATAAATATAATTATATTACATTTAATAATAAAAGAGTAAAAAAAACGAAAATGGGAATCTTACTCCACACTCTAAAAATGAGTAGTATTCAAGCAGTGGAACTCCCACTCTAATTTTTAAATGAATAAGTAAACATTAAAATTGGAAGAATCCACACTCTTCACTCTTACTTGAGTAAGTAAACACAATATAAATGTATCTTAAACACACCAACTTTATAAATACAATATCATTTTTTCCCAATTTTTTAATTTTTATATATCATATTCCTCCACTATCTTTCTAACTCTTCATTCTTAATAAACTTTTGGTTAGAAACCTAACATAATTTTATGCTGATTTCCTATATAAAATTTTGGATCACCAATCTAACAAAATTCACAAAAGAAACACAATCATGTGGAGGGGACAATTCAACATCTTGCAAGCGTAATTAGCCAAAGAAATATGCTATAAAAAATATAAAACACAGAAAAATATAAGAAAATTGAAGATAAATGACTTGATATAAGGTCTTAAAAAATTAACTCAATTCAAATTAGAATTTGAGCTATACCCATGTTAGATTTATCTTTTTAACATCTTATTTTTGTTTTACTTTTAAAAAAATTGAAAATTATTGATATTGATATTGTGCATTTCACATTCGGTGATATTGGAGGAAGAAAACAAAATACAAATTATAAAGATGTGGAGGATAAGTAAGTGTAGGGCCGTTGACAGAAAAATCTCTTGGGAATGGAAAAGTCTGCATTATTTGTTTTAACTTTATTTCTGCCTGGGAGGAATCTCCACAAAATAGGCAAGTAGGCTTTGTTTGGTTGGTATCGTTATCTTTGTCCTTCTAGCATTCTTTTAAATGTGTTTTTTGTTCTGTTAATTTATTTACTTAAAAGAAAAAAGGGGCGAAAAGAAAAAAAAAAATGTGCTACTTGCTGCTACTATTTGAGGGATAGTGACAAATGAGAAATATTAGTTTTTTTGGACTCGTGAGTAGTGGCCCGTGGTGGTTACAAAAGCTAAAAATGGTTAATCATTTTCTGGAAAAAAAAAAAGGAAGAAGATGGGTAATCATTTCTCTATAAAGCTGGTCAATTTTTCACTCTCTTTTCCTTGTCCATGGCTGAGTGGCTCTATGTCTTCATGTCTTCCTATTACATAAGGTAATGGCAAATATCAGGACGTACTATTCAAGTGCAAATCTATAAATTATCCATGATGGATATGGATTTTTATATAAATTATCCATCATGGATAATTAGTTTTATTATATAAAAAAAAAATATGAAATATAACATATAACATAATTAAATAAATATGAGATTCTAATATCAAAATATAAATAATAAACATCACAAATGACAACTATTAGAATTATGAATTCACAAAAAGAATTTATAATCTATTACAAATTAATTTCAAGCTAAACACAAAAAATTTATCACCTTATCTTTAGGAATTCTACCTTTTTTATTTTTTTTTTCTTTAAAGAAACTGATGAAATAGAAATAAAACAAATTTTATAAAAAATTAAATAAAATTTAGAAATGAGATGAGTTTGATACCTTTTAATTGAACTTATATTTAATCATGAGTAAAAAATAAAATAAAGCCTTTAATATACTATGGATGAAGTCTATTAAAATACCTTAAATAAAAACAAGAAAGAAGTTGTAATGCTGAAGAGGAGAAAGTAGAGCATTAAATAAATTAATATCAATAGCCCCTGAACAAGTGAGAATAAGCGACATTAATGGCCAACGAATGGTTGGCATGCGAAGTGAAGAGAGATAATATAGGGTTTGCTAAATTGAAAATCTAAAATGAGAAATGACATGTGGGTAAATAGGTATTGTTCCAAATATAATTTTTCACTTTATTTTTATTTTATTAAATATATTTTTTGGGTCCCCTAAATTATAATTTAGGTAACTTACATCTTTAGTAAAATGGTAGTAAAACTCATTACCATATTACTAGTTTTTATATAATTTTTCAAGGGTTGTGTTTGGGTAATTTAGGACAGGTCTCCTCGAGGTCAATTTAGTTCAAGTAAAAGACTTCGAGGTCAGCCCGTCTCGAGCAAAAGACCCAACCGTTGGTACGAAGACAGCCTCACTAGGTTTCAAAGCTAGTCAAGGTCGAGGAGTCCAAGACCGGTCGAGCCCCGAGCTCTGCCTCTTGCTCGAGGCCTTCACAACCCCATCAAAGCTGGTCAAGGTCGATGAGTATCAAGGCTTGTCAAAACTCGAACTCATCCTCCTGCTCGAGGTCTTCAAATTCTCGGCCACGACCCAGCTGCACCGGCAACGGCGTGGAGAGAATACAATATCCGAGCACTGCTGGTTTGGAACAGTTTGATCCTCCCTTCCAACGACTCAGCGCAGCTGATCGATGCCTGACCGATACCTCACACGGTATGGTGTCATCACTGTTACCGATGGCCGATACACGCCCTCACAGTATCATCATTTCGTGCGCGCATGCCCGACACTATGATCAGGCTATGTGAACTATGTCCACTAGACAGTCTCGCATTCGCAGGAAATATCACGCTAAACCCGGCTGTTAGAGGGACCCAGACACCACAGATGAGGGAACGGATGGTCTCGGAGAAAAAGAGCGGAAAAATGAAGAATAAAAGGAAAGGGACGGGGAAGTCACGGGGTTCCAAACAAATTTTCAAGAGGTTCTTCTTCTTCTTCTCCATCTTATTTTTTCTTGGGATTTCGAATAAGCTATTCGGATCACAAAAAGACATATATATCCTTTTCATTCCTCTGGTCTCTCTAATAAAGATAGATACAAAAAGAATAACCCGATCACTGACTTGAGCGTCGGAGGGTTTTCGCCGGAACAACATCCGGCGACCCATGACCTTGTTTTTGTGAGTACAGGCCTGAGGATATTGTTGTTCCGGTGAATAGAGGAGAACCAAAGTTGGAAAGCAGTCCTACTCGAACACACCGCGAGCAGGAGTTTTTGGCACTATTCGAAAACACGTAGAAAACCGCATCAACAAGTTGTAAGTTACCTAATTGTAACCTAATAAAACCCTAATTTTTTATCTAATCAAATAAATGGATTGAATAGTAGATATCTATTTAATATCTATATTCATTGAATATATAGTTAAATATTTAAAAAAAATATTTAAATTCATATTTAAATAATTTTAGATGGATATTATATAGTCTAAATACATTGGATATATAAATATTTAACTTGTATGAACCAATTTACCATCCCTATATAATAAACTGACAAGCGGGAGTGGGGTCAGCTAGCCTCAAAACCATGTATATGATAATTGCGTATTGAATGGAAAATATGAAAATTTCACTCACATAAACGATTTACATATGAAAAATATTTAGAGTTGGCTTTTGCTATCTTTTTATACCTTGAACTACTCTGAAATTTAGAGCAAGGGTGGTACAAGATCGAATAAAAAGAATATTGAAAGAGGATTTTGGTTAACAAGCGAGGGACGAGTCATGATAGTCTAGAAAGACTAAAAAAGGATAGAGATATTTTGGTGACTGTAAATTAAGAAAATTATAAATCGAAATTAAATATGATAATCTCGTCATATTGATATGCGCGAAAACATATGCTAAAGGCTAAAAGCACATACTAGACTTTTTTTTTTTTTTTGACGTACTCCTAAATTTAGAATTCAAATCCTCACTCACAAAGTCGTAAGCTTTTTTGATTGATATGTAAATTTTATATAATATCTACACTTAAAATATTACTTTTATCCATATTGTTTTACAAGACAGCTGGTAAGTTCATTATAATTTATTTAAAAATAAATTTTCAATAGTTAAGCTATTTTAAAAAATTAATTTTGAATTGATATAAATTAACAAAACCCTTTTTATATATATTCTTATATTTAATTTAAAGTTAATTTAGCTAAGTCCTAAGGTTTTTCTCTTTCAATCACTTTCTACTGGGAGAGAGTTACTGATAAATAATAAAATTTTACTAACTTATATTATATATAATTTATAATTTATATAAAATTATAAAAAAATTATAATAATTCAATGAAATATATTAAATTTTATATCAATTATAAGTTACGTAAATTAACA
The DNA here is from genome assembly GCA_025617385.1 of Murraya koenigii. Taxonomy (NCBI): domain Eukaryota; kingdom Viridiplantae; phylum Streptophyta; class Magnoliopsida; order Sapindales; family Rutaceae; genus Murraya; species Murraya koenigii. Next base: position 24,199,300 of record CM046812.1, read on the forward strand.
ATCTTAAATAATAAATTTACCACGTGTATAGTCAACTCATTTATTTTTAAGAAATAGTTAGGTGGAGCTCCACTATATTACATATGCATTACTAGAGGTATGTTTTTTCCCGAGGTATCCCAAAGTCCATTGATTTTCCTTTAAAGACTTTAATGATTTGTCTAATTGTTTACTGTAATAAATTTTTAATAACTCCTTCTTTATTGTGCTATAAATAATTACTTAAAGAGAGTGTGTATCCGCGTTGCATCATCATATTATTTTTATGAACAAGTAGTTTTTTATAATTATTTTTTTATTTAATATTTCAATGTTTATCATTTTCCTATTAAAATATTAAAGTTAACATAATTTTAAACAAAAATTATAATAAAAATATATTTTAACCTTAAATTGTGTAAATGTAATTAATTCTCTAAATTAAAAATATAAAATTAAATATATACAAAGAATAATACTTTTATCACTTGATTATTTTATATATCTAAAATAATTAATTGATATAAAGTAATTGTCATAAAGTTTTAGTGATAAAGTGACATATAAAAAAATATTCTTATTTTTTGTAATGTAAATATGAAAATATATTAAATTGAAAAGAAAAGAGTTGTAAAACCTTAATATATAAGAGGTTAAGTTATAAAATGAAGTATTCTTAAATAATTTTTTTTCAAATAACCGTTAGTGCCGAAATAGTCATTGGTGGATAATTTCACAAACATATCTATCATTTTATTACAAATTTATGTCTTAACTTAAGATGAGTCACAAATATACAAATTATTAACTATCAATAAAAAAGAAAAAGCAAGCTTGTAACTAATATCTAAGATTTATTGTCACTAATATGCCAGAATATATGAGATTGTAAATATTTTTGGCACCAGGCCAATGGGAACGGAAGGGACATCAGTGAATCAGCGAATGCTGTTGAAGGTACAATAAATAGAAATAAATTTTCGTCCCACATTGACAGACATGCTCGTTGTCACTTTTGAAGATGCATGACTTATCATGTTAACTCTGCAGTCTGCATAAAACAATTACCTTTATTTTTTTTTAACTGCAGATCGTCACACGGGTTAAAAAGTAAAAAAATAATATAAAAATCCTTTTATTTTTCTTTTCATTTTTATTTAAAGTCTCTTTTTCAATAATAATAATAATAACACCCTGTCTGCATTGTCCCCAACCTCCAACCACATACAAAACAAAACCAGACCCAACTTTTCATTTACCTTAAAACTCCAAACCAAAATTCCCAAAAGAAAAAAAAAAAAGGAAAATCAAACTCACTCACTCTCTAAGTCTCTAATGGCGGCAGCAGCAGCAGAAGAAGAAGAAGAAGCAAAGCAGTTTCGGCAGCTTCTCAAGTCGTACATAGGAATGAGCTTCTCATTGTTCCTAGCGTCGCTTCCGAAGAACGCATCACAGGCGAAGGAGGAGCTGAAGGCGAGGCTGAGGGCGGCGGAGGAGCAGCTAAAGCAAATGAAGTCGAGGAGGAAAGAGGACTCGAAGGCTAACGCGAGGGTGGTGGAGATCTTCGCGAGCCACAGGAACGCGTGGCAGGCGGAGGAGAAGCGGCTGCTCCAGCAGATCGATGCGGCGACGGAGGAGATGGCGAGCCTGAGATCGAAGATTGAGGAACTGGAGAGGGACAAGCTGGAGTCTGATAAGAGAGTTCAAGAGTTGGAAGATATGATCGGGTTTATGTCAAGGAGTGGCTGTGAGTTTGAGGTGGAGCAGCAGCAGCAGCATTATCATCAGCATCAGCAGGAGGAGGATGAGGAATTCGGTGTGTGCGAGAGTAGAGAGTGTTATGGTGGTGTTGATGATGGGCAAAATGGTGATTTCAGTTTTAGTTCCGAGTTTTTGGCATCCGCTTCTAAGTTTTGGACTGAGCGTGCTGGTAGTCTCTGGCAGGTTTGAATTTTCTTCCTCTTCGTTTGTTTCTTTCTTTTTGAAATAAAAAAGTCTTAAATTTAATTATTGGAAAATAGGAGAAAATAAATAGACAAGGAATCACTTTGATTTTTGAAACTTTAGAATTTAGAATAATTAATTAATCTAAATTGTTGTGAGGGAAATGATTTTGACAGTAATTATATTCTGAATCCTAAATCTAGTTATTCATTATCTCTTCTGGTCCTCGGAGCTGTGAATGTCTGTGATGAAAAGTATTTAAATTACTTTATTTTTTGAAGTTCAATTTTCAAATAATTTTAGAAGTGTTTGTTGTGGAGTTCATCCGAGAATTCCTTATTTGTGTTATGTTTGAGTTTGCATTTTGTTCTTTCCATGTGAGTGAAAAGGATGTGTTTACATACTTACTAAAATGCCAACTCAAAATTTGCTGCCAATTGCTTGTTGCTAGTTAAAGCTTCAACGATTGACTGGACCACGCTTATCCATGGCTTGATGACAAGGAGTCTATCTTTTTTTAATTGGTGATTATGTGATCAAAAGTGTTGATATGGCAGGACCACAGGAGAGTCAACATCATATAACAACCATATCAAATTTTTTAGGAAGTAGTAATATCTATCTTTTGATTCAAATTAAAAACCATAACAAACTAGGCTTTAATAATATTGCATCCTTGGTAAAATTCAGACATACTGTGTTCCTAAATATGTTGTAGTGGTGGTAATAGGAATGTTAATTAACCGCGACTATTACTCTAATCTCTTTAATCGGTTGGCAACCTATGAGCTGTTATAAAGTATTGCTGTTGAATACTTGAATTGTTTCGTTCTCTTATTTCTTTGTCCCACAATTGTCAATTACTGTTTGTTTGTTTCTAGATTCTTCAACCACACCCCTCGTCTGAGGGTGTATGAAACATTGCATCTTTGAGAATTTAGAATGACCATTGCTGATTTCCATGTATTATCCCATGTATTATCCTATTGTTCTCATGCCACTTGAATCTCTCTTCTCAAATAGTGTGAAGGGGCTTGTCGCCTTCAAATTTTATTCCCGTCTGTTAATGTTTCATAAGTCATTTGGTTTTCGTTTTATCACATTGCTGGTCAAAATTATCAATTTCCCATTACCATTTACATTTTAGATATATTAAGTTTATCTTATTAACCCCAACAATGGCATTTAAAATTCCATGACCAGCTGTTCAGGGACATGACCACTTGATTGACAAGGCTGTGATACCATATTGAGAAAGGATTAAGCTAGTGGGCAAGAGACCAACAATAATATTTAAGCTCTATCAAGATAATAAATGGGCACAAAAAGTTAATTGTAATGAGAAATTTAATTTGGCTGTGGCCGTACTATCGGTCAATTGAGTTGTGTTTTAAAGATGGTTCCCATTATTTTGATCTGAAATGTTTATTCTTGCAGGATGTACAGTATGAATCACAATATGAATCTCTCGAATCAATCTACCATATGAAGCATTTTGTGGCAAGGTAAATTTGAATAATATACTTATTGTTTCCAGTATACAAGTTGTTGAACTCTGCACTAATGAGAGGGCAACATTTGTTCTATTTTCAGAAGGGAGTCCCCTTGGAAGGTAGATGGTGAATCAACAGGAGTTTTTCTAAGCTAAAGTTACTTGAACAGGAATTGCTGAATGTGGAGAATATTGGTAAAAGTGATCTGACTAAGGTTCCCTCAGTAATGAGGAAGCAAGCTAAGAGATATCAGGCTCTTGCTGGGAAGATTGATGACCTATGCAGAAGAATGGTAAGTCTTCTGTGTCTGTGATTCTATTTTCAACTGCTCAAATTTTCGCACTATCTTTCAACCTTGACTGCTTTGAAGAACCTTGTTACCTTGCTTGAGCATCATATTAAGATATGTTCACCTCTTAAATTGCAAGGGGGCTGCACAGTTGCTTTGGGTAGTCATTTTAACCAACTGATTTTGCAAGTTCCTCTTGTGAATGCTACTATTTTTGTAAATATAACTGCAATGTCGTATCATCTGTCTTGCAAGTAGAATAAGCATCCACATACGACATTTATGTTATCACCTTAATGATCAAAGGAACAGTACCCTGAGGAATGTATTGATCCACTACCATATTTGAGCAAAAATGGCCATGTAAATGAAAACGATAGAAAACTGAGACTTAATTTGAGATATCTTGCTGCTGCTTGAAAAGATTTGAAAAAATGAGAAAAACTTCAGATTTCAGTATCAAATATAGTTTACAACTGAAAAACATTAAAAGACTTCTATATGTTAGTTGATCTTTTTATTTGATTGTAAGCTGTTGCCATGTCAAGAAGATAGGAAACAAGTTGATTGTTTATGTTACCAGTAAACCTGTTTAGTCTCCCTTACTGGTAGAAATTTTATATTATTCACAGATTCTCAACAGTTAAAATGTGTTAATTGATGCACATAACATGATTCTCTAAACAGAAAATCGTTTTCAGAAATTCAATTCACACAAGAATTCAGTATTTTGGTTGGCTGTAATATATAAGATGTTTTCAGTGAAAAAGGGAATAGATAGAGTTGGTTCTCATCGTGCTAGGATGACATTGGTAATGCATATTCTTGGTCTGAAGTGGGCTTGTGATATTATTATTTTTAATGGTTGAATCCTGTTAAATAAATTTCATTTCATGAGGTTCATCATAATCAAATCCAGATTACCTTTTCTTTAAATGCATTTTTATATGTTGTTGAAATTCCAAATTTTTCATTGAGGTACCTTGGTGAAAATCATTTTTCTTTTCCCTGTTTTTCACAGCAAGCTAGTGATCCCAGTGAATCCACACTCAGTCCAGAGTTTCGAACACAGAGGCAAACAGAGTTTTTGCTTGAAGGATTTCGACTTCAGCAGCGTGCATCGGAAACTGGACAGAAACTAATAGCACTGCAAACAGAGGTTGGGAAAATATACTATGGGGATGAACTGGGGAGTCAGGCCAAACTAACCATGAGACGGTCATTGGACTCCATTAGAAACAATTTGAAAGAGATCCAAAGAAATTTGGAGATATGGTTGGCCAGAATTATTGGAGATCTTGAAGGCATTCTGGCCAGAGACGGGGCTTCTCGTGTAAGGGAATGTTATATTTCTAGATATCCTTTTGTTCAATAGAATCTCCAAAATGGTATCCTCAATTCCCGATCTAACAAATAAGTTTTGTTAGCTTTTGGTATATATATGCTGATCTAAACCATAACAGAGTAGATGTCTAGTTAAGATTAAATTGTAATGCATTTATGGTTAGTATCAAATGTTACTGATCTATTTTCATAATGAAAGTTGTTACAGTAGCAGTAAAACTGAGAAAGTGTTGCCGTAGTGAAGCACCTGCTCCATTGCCGTGGAGGGTGTGGCAAAGGTACAATATCCGGTGAAAATCACTCTGAAAAGTGAATGGAAAAAAATGGATCTATCAGCAAAAGAAAAGAGCAACTTCTTGATTCCCGACTCCACTCCAAAATTGCCATAGCGAGTAATTATTAGGGATGGCAATGAGGAGGAGAGGGGACCAGCGTCTTCATACCTATTTTTGATATTCTGCATACGTCTCCATCACTTTTCTGTTTAGGTTAGAAATATTTAAGAAAATACTTGTTTCCTCCTCGAATAATTACAGGGATTTTGAGAGTTTCAGTTCCTCGAATAAATTCTCAAATAACTAATATATTTTTAGTTTTTAAATTTAATTTAATTATATTAAAATAATAAAAAAAAAAAAAAATAAATTTTGACAATATATCTTATATTAATACTAATTCATTATAAAAGTCACACTATAAAATATAAATTATTAATATAATTGTCTTCGTTAATCTTCATAATAGTATAGTAAGAAAAAAAATATTTTCAAATAGTAAGAAAAAAAAATATTTTCAAATCAATAATAAAATAAATAAAATGAATGTAGATATTAAAATTAATATTTTTAACTAAGCCCGAGAGTTTCATGATATATTTGTATAAATATTTTATATTGTTATTTGCTAATATTTAATATTTTATAATTTAAGTTTTATTTTTTAAATAACCTATAAATATTTTATAAATAACCTGCTCAACATTGTAACGTACTTTCCACTCATGAATGAAGTTCCACTGGTTATGTCTATTAATAGTTTATTATTTATTCATTAATAATTCTAAAAAATATAATTAAATTTAAAAATTAAAATGAAAAAATGGGAAGGGAATGGGATTCCAGCTCATCTCCGTCTCTTTTTAGAAATAGTAATTAAGTAAAAAATCATTCCCGTCCTCTCTCTCTAAATAAGAATTGAGATATAAAATCGTCATCATACCCTCTCAAATGAGAAAAATCTCTAAAGGTCCCTATCTACTTAGAAATTTCTGCCATCCATAATAATTATTGAATAATGCAATATGGACCAAAGTATTAACTTGTCATCTGTTATTAGTTCTAAGTCAGTAAAAGTAGTTGAGCCTTAAGATTGCCCTAAGTATTACTAGTGATTTGGTTCAAGAGGCAGTTGGAATTACAACGGAAAGTTTGCTTATCACATAGACATGGAGTTGAATGAATCATCGTTACCGTTTAATAAAATTGAAATTTTTAGTGAATTAGTCGATCGCCATATTTATTTATAATGCAGAAACAATTAGGAAGACGTTGGAAATAATCAATTAAAACATTTTTTTTTTTTTTTTTAAAAAAAGTAAGTTTTGATTTGAGAAAATAAACATCAACATAGAATTGTCACATACTCCACTTGTATTTATATTTATCACATTTATGACTGTTTTAGTGTCACTATCATATTTATCACATTTATGATTATGTTAGTGTCACTATCATTAAATAAAAGTTAATTACAATACTTACCTCCATTTTTTATGTAAATTAAAAAAATGAAAATGATGTTGCCACAAAAAATATAAAAAATTAATTCTTATTCTTGTGAGATACTGAATAAGAAACTTTTTTTTTTTCTCACTAATTAGATAAATTCTTTTGATTTGAGATTTTATTAGTTAGTATTTTTGGATCATATGCTTCCCATGTTCTGATTCTCGAGTCAATTTGGATTGTGTTACATAAGCTTCTAGTGCTATCTCCGCGTCGTACTTCCCAATCAGCATTAGTTTCTAGTTGAACTATGCGAGAAAATCCTCGTTAATTCGTTCTCACTTGTTATAAAGAGAACAAAGTACAAATAGTTTTCTTTTGCATTTTGTTTAAATAATAAATGATCCATTTAATCATTCTCATTAGAACTATATACCAAATTCACTATAATTAATATTTGATTTATTAGATTAGTTTCCTCCAACATTTTAGTGTAAAGATTATGCTTTTAAAATCATGAACTAATATTAACAAAGAGATCATTTACTGAAAGAGGATTTATATTCTCATGCATGCTGTTGTTAAAGTACACAAACCGTGATATTTATAGGGGATGTGAGGCCTCACATTTTTGTATGAATAATATGTTACGATATTTACTTGTCAGTAATCATAATGGACTGAAATTATAATGAGAATGAACTGGAATGAGAATGAGAACGAGAAATCAAGAATAAATTGTTTACTTGAATTGTAGGAATTAAGATCAGAATGGATTGGAATCCCATTGATGTATTTACTTTATTTTATAATCGGAATGTGAGTAACTTGAATTAGTTCAAGTTATTAAAATGCCCTTAGTTAATTCTAAAAAATAACTATTATTATTAATATAAAAATGATATAAATTAAAACAATAAAACTAATCAAATTTAATAATAATAATAATAATAATAATAATAATAATAATAATGACATTTAAATAATGAATAAAATAATGATGATATTATTATTATTAGTAATAAGCTAATGAACCTATTATTATTATTATTATTATTATTATTATTATTATTATTATTATTATAATGATGATGATGATGATGATGATGATGATGATAACAACAATAATGAATAATAATGAATAATAATAATAATAATTAATAAATTTTAATAATATTAATATTAATAATATTGACATTACTGATAGTAATAATAACAATAATAATGATATTAATAATAATAATAATAATAATAATGACATTAATGATAATAATAATTAAAATAAGAAAATTAAATAATTTTTATATTATTATTATTATTATTATCAAATGACCTATTTGTAAATAATATAAAATTTTTAATTATTTTCATAATCTTGTAGGGATTAAAATATAAAAATGACAAAAATATTTTCAGGTAATTTTAGAAATATTAAAATTATAACAAGGGCAGAATTGAAAGTTCAGGGAATGTGAGTCTCATTCCCAAGCCCCAAGAGAACTCAACCCCATGTTTCATTCTCAAATTTTTGTGAAACTCATTATTTTGATTTTAATTCTTAATATTATTTTAAAAATAAATATGATAATGATTCTCATTCCAATTCAATAATTCCCTATCCACACCTTGGTTGTATAACTGAGTATTATATTTTTCTGCAATATAGGAATCCTCATTGGTTTAACATTTTCTTAATTTAAATTCGAGCCCAAACGATGTTGGGCTTTGGTGCAAGTAACAATGTAAAAGTAAAAGCTTTCGAGTGTTATGCGTGTTGTTTTAATCAGGGGTGCTGATGGTTGTAAGTGTGGATTCAGTTAATATATTTTGTGTCTTTGTAGTTGATGATACCCCATAAAGAACGATATAATTTCAAAAGATGAAATGCCCAATTGTCCTTGAGACAAATTGAAGGCTTGCAATTTTCTTCCTTATTATTATTATTTTTTAAAATACTTTGATTAGGTTATGGTTAAGCAGTAATCTTGTGTTTGCGTGTGCACGCATGTGGACGTGCATATGCATGCGTGCATATGTGTGCCCTCTAAAACATTGTTAAGAGTAAATGAGAGAATATCCAAGTGACAATTTCTCCAAAATAATGTGAGTCTTTCCAAATTAAAAGTAAAGGCTGGGCCCAAATGTAAATTTGGGTAGCCAAATCTTTTGATTCACGTACATTTTTCTTCTAATTTGATTAGTGGTATTAATAACGCTCACGATCATTTATGATATGATCTGGTAACTCGCAATTTTTTTGTTCATACTAACCATACAAAATTTATATTTCTACTCTTGTATTACACAAGTGCTTGAGTCGTGATAACGTAATGTAAAGTTTCATAATATTATAGCCTACTAATGGGGTATGAATGTTTGTGTAATATCCCTCTCATTTTTAGGTAGCCAAATGGTTTGACTTGGGGTGAATCTATTATTGTTACTTTGTTAGCCGACCCAAAATTTAAAATTTGACTAAAACGTTAACGGAAATAATGATAAATTGGTACCAGTCATCGCTCTAATAGTGTTATGTCTCTTTAACATTTTTTTTCCTTCCCTATTATTTAAAATTTTCTGTATGTCTTGATCTTCATTTTAATTTTTAGAAAACAATATTATTACAATAGTTTTACAACCAAGAAATTTGTCAAACCGTACCATCACATTGTCTAGAATTATTTAGAGGCCAGGTTCGGTGGCCTGTGCTTTACAGCCCTAATGACCACAAATGACGGATATCAACATGAATCATATGATATAACAGCTCATTTTGAGCTAAATTTTACGATCTCGTTTGCAATTTTTGACACTGACAATCCTTTATCAAATTATTCCATCATTGTGAGCATGTGATCAAGTTCCATTGTAAATGTAATCACCTGATTTCACTATATTCACTAATCAAGAAGATTTGAAGAGTCAATTAACAAGAGTAATGTTATATTTACTTAATTTATATCCTAATTGATGTATCATTAATAAAAATTTACTATTTAAATTAAAAATAATAAAATTTAATAATTATTTATCACTTGAATTAATTAGGTAGTAACATATCATTTATCGCATTAGTTTAGATATAAATGAAATATCTTAACAAAGTATAGCATTATTGAATCAACAATTCAACAAAATAGAAACCCAAAAAAATGAAATCCAAGGAATGCTCCAGGTTTTGCCATGAATGTTCTCTAATCTAAACAAGAAGGCTAATAGTGCAATCGTTACCTAAGTTTAACAAAAGGTCCTACCAAATGAATCTGTCCACCTATTTATATTTGCCATAACAAAAGGATCTGGAAAGAGATACAAAGATTCACCCAAAAGATTTAGAAGACAAGATCACATTCAGGTTCATGGGTGAATGGCACGCAAGCGAGATGAGAATCATAATATAACCCTTGCATAGAATAGGCAAAATGGTTCATGGGTTTGGGAGTATTTACAGCGGATTTAACTCACATTCCCAAGATAACACAAACTACTTAATCATTTCAATGGGTTTTAACCAACTTACTTATTGTACATAATTTCAATATAGACATAATTCAGATGTAACATATATAGAACAACTTTGCAAGCAGCTTAACACTTAGAAACTTATTTTAACATCTCCAAATCATGAGATTTGGAAGATAAGCACGCAACGAAAAGTCAAGCAAGAAACACCAACATTCCTCAAGCAACTGTATTGTGAGTTTTATTGGAATTGAGATGATGTAGTTTTTAAAATATAAGTATACAAATTGAACTATAAAAAGATTTACTAGTATAAAGTAAATATAATTTTTAAATAATAATTTTGATAAATTATTAAATATATAATATATTTTTCATTATACAAGTGAAAAATCATATTGATATAGTTTTCAAATTGTAATAACTAGTGTTTACCAAATACTTTAATGCTGTAAGATATAAGTGTTCAACCTCAATTTCAAATCAGACCCTACCTTGATAATGTAGTAGCCTTAGAACAGGCATGGGTCAAATAGCAATGATTATAAACACTTAGTTTTATACTATTTCAGAAACCTTATTACTCAATCGTGTAAATATAGAAAATATAGGATTTTCAATCTTAATAAGAAAAGATGGAGGAAACGGATACTTAATTTAAAGTAAGTAAACATAATTTCATTAGAAAATATAAGATTTCCAATTCTAACAAGAAAAGATGGAGGAAACAGATACTTAATTTTAAAGTGAGTAAACAGAATTTCATAGTCGATCTTATAGATTCTCCGCCAAACGCACATATTTAATTATGAACTTGCAAACTAATGAAAGAAGATTTTTTTTTGTTTAATAATTTAGCCGTTTGGGGTGAGAGCTGATGATTTTAAAATATAGAGTCAAAAACTATAGATATCCTTTCGTTCAATGAATCTCCAAAATGGTATCCTTAAATCCCGGTCTAACAAATAATTTTTGTTAGCATTTGATATATATATATATATATGCTTGTCTAAACCATAACAAATTAAATGTCTAGTTAAGGTTAAATTGTATGGCATTTTATGGTTAGCATCGTTATGTTACTGATCTATTTTTATAATGAAAGTTATCACAATAATTGTCATGGTGAGTAATTTTTTAATAATGTTTTGCAAGATAGACCAAAATAATAGCCTGTCATCTGTTATTAATTTTCAATCTGTACAAGTACTTGGAGCGTGAGGGTGTTATTCATTATATTAGTGATTAGGTTCATGAGGAAGTTAGGATTTCAATGGTCACTTTTTCTTCAATTTACATATGTTCATAATACATTATTTTAACAATGTAAAAAACTAATTAAAGTGTTTGTAATCTTTTTTCCGGAGCGATTTTTCTACTCTATTTTCTTGCTTCACCTTCTATTTTCTAAGACTTGCTTCGGTTCAAGAGATAGTTGGATTTCAATGGTTACTTAATTTTTCCTCAATTTATATATGTTCATAATACATTATCGTAACAATGTGAAAGGTTAATTAAGTTAATTATAGTGTTTGGTTGGTGAGAAAGTCTTAGAAAACAAAAGGTGAAGGAAGAAAATAGGAATAGAAAAATCACTCTAGAAAAAATATCAGAAGCTATATATGGTAGTCTATAGAAGTGTTCTTAAATATGCTTAACTAAATTATATTGATTAGCTGAGAACACAGCCAACATGTAATCAATAGTTTTGTTATATTAAATTCTACAACTTGGTGATAAACCCCCCTTGGTAACCATCAATTAAAATATATTTTGATTAAAAGTACTAAAATTTTCAACATTTGTGAGATCACTCAATATTAAGTTAATTACAATATTTGTCCTTATTTTTTATACTTCTTAAAACATAAAATAATATTGTCACATAAAAGATGAACAATTAATTCTTGTCTGAATGACGAAAATAAGAGAAAAACCGTCCAAACATATCTCACTATAACTATATATTAAATTATCCTCCTTTAAAATTTAAATTTTTAGAATAGTTTCCTCCAATATTTCACTGTAAAAGATTATTCTTTTAAAATCAAGAATTAATAATAACAATTAGATCATTTAGTGAAAGAGAATTTATTTTCTCATGTATGCTATTGTTAAAGTACACAAAAAGTTATATTTTTGCGGGAATCATATGGTAATACATTCACAACTTGCGTTGTATGAGATACTATATTTTCCTATAATATGAAATCCTAAATCCTAATGTGGTTTATACATTAGTTTAACATATATATATATATATATATATAATTCAAATTCAAGCCCCAGCGATGTAATGCTTTGTTTAACAATAATAGATATAGTTGTTGATAGATTGATAGCTAACGATTTTTGTTGCAAGAATCAATCCTTGTAGTCGACGATATTGACAAAGAATGATATATACATATTTCAAAAGATAAGATGCTCGATTGTCATTAAGACAAATTGAAGGTTTGTAATTTCTTTTTTTTTTAAAAAAATACTTTGTTACGTAACAGTTAGGTAATAACTGTTTGTGTGTGCGCCAGCGTTTTGTGCCCTCTAAAATATTATTAAAGGCAAATAAGAGAATAATTGAGCATTTGTTTATTTTTTATTTGAAATCTGAATTTAATTTATTTTTAAATATTTACAGTTTTTGATTTATTTATTTTTTATCACTTATGTCTGATTATAAGATATTTAGGTCTAAATTAAATAGTCTGATTTTTATCTGAATGATAAAACATCTTAATGAAAATTTAATAATTTGTCTCATTAATACCCTTATTAAATAAATTTATTTTCTATTATACAAAATATTCTTTTATTATTTTTATTTATCCCTTTTTTTATTATATGTGTATTCAACTATTATTATTTTTTTAATGAAAATTTTTAATATAATAGAACTGTATTTTATAATATGTCAATTTCTTTGTATTATATTTACTATTTTTATTATATATTTTAAATTTTATTTAATATATTAATTTTAATTGAAATGATTAAACAATTCTTGATTGGCTTTTGTAATTAATAAGAAAAACTATCAATATAATATACTAAAAATAACATTATAAATATTATATATTAATGTAAAAAAGTACACGTATTAGATATAATATTTTATTTTTTCATGTTTGTTAATGTAAGTATAATCATTTGTTTTTACAAATCAAATAATTTAATACTTATATTCAAATATTTAAAAAAGAAAAACAAACATGTCATTCATATATATGTTTTTAAACCTATTCATAATTCAATTAAATTCAGACTCATTTAGATTTAAGACAAAAAAATGAATACGACCTAAGTGACAATTTTCCCAAAATAATTTGAGTATTTCTAAATTAAAAAGCAGAGGTCCCAAATTACTTATAATTTGGGTAAATTTGGTTAGCCAAATCTTTTGACTTGGAGTAACCTATAGTTGTTTGGTTCTACTTTTTCTTCTAATTTGATTTTTGGTATTAATAACGCACACGATCCTTTATGATGTAACTGGTAATTCACAATTGTTTGATACTGTCCTTACAAAATTCCCCTCTCATGTTTTTGTGGCCAAATGGTTTGACTTGGTGTGAATCTATTATTGATAATTTGTTAGCCAACACAAAATTTAAAATTTACCAAACGTTAACAGATTTAATAATAAATTGGTGTTATGTCTCTTCAATACTTTTTTCCCTTCTCCATTATTTAAATTGTTTGTAGGTCTTGATCTTCGTTTTAAGTTTTAAAAAACAATATTATTACAATAATTTTACAACTAAGAAATCCTACCTTCACATTGTCTAGAATTATTTAGAGGCCAGATTTGATAGCATGTGCTCTACAACCCTAATGACTACAAATGACTGTCTAGAACAGGCCAGATATCAACATGAATCATTCGATAATAACAGCTCATTTTGAGCTAAATTTTGGGATCTCATTAAAAATTTTTGACCCCGACAGTCTTTTATCAAATTATTCCATCATAGTGAGCATGCCATCAAGTTCCTTGTTATGACAAAATCACCCTGAGTCCACAATCGTCACTAATCAATAAAATTTGAAGAGTAAATCAACAATTGAAAAAAATAATAAATCCCAGGAATGCCTCAGGTTTTGCAATGAATGTTCTATAATCTAAACAAGAAGGCCAATAGAGCTATCTTAGCCTAAGTTTAACAAAAGGTCTCTACCAAATGAATCTGTCCACCTATTTATATTTTGCATAACAAAAAGACCTGGAAAGATGCAGAGATTCACCCAAACGACTTAAAAGACAAGATCACATTCAGGTTCATGGGTGAATGACATTGGCAAATGAGAATCATGACATAACCCTTGCTTAGAATAGGCAAAATGGTTCATGGGTTTGGGAGTATTTGCGGTGGATTAAACTCACATTTCCAAGATAACACAAACTACTAAATCATTTCAATGGACTTTAACCAAAGTACATATCGTACATAATTTAAATAGAGACATAATTAAGATGTAACATATATAGAACCAGTTTGCAAACAGCTTAACACTTTTTTCAACTTATTTTAGCTTTTCGAGATCATAGGATTAGGAAGATAAGCACACAGCAAAAGGTCAAGCAGAAACACCAGCTTCCTCCTGCAACTGCTTTACCTTGGTAATGTAGTCACTCATTGCTTCCTCCTTGGATTTCCCTGCCAAACACACAGGTTTTGTTATGAACTTGCAACTAATGAAAGAAGAAAAATTTTCGTAATTTAATTGCTTGGATTAAGAAGCTGATGATTTTAAAATACTGAGTCGGAAACTATACCTTCGACAGCCTTCCATGCATCCCACTTGGCTCTGTCCCTCATGTTAAACATTCCAGGTCTGTCTGCAAAGGCAATTGCAAGAACAGGTTAGGAAAATAACAGACACAAACACAACCATTTTTTCAATGCAAGGATAGTTGTGGAATACTAACTTGTGGTCACTGGTCCAACAGTGGCTTGCTTGTAGAGCCCATAAAGGATGAGCTTGCTTTCGTTTGTTGTCGACTCTGGCAGTTTCTTAGCTTTCTCAGCATACTCCTCAAATTCCTCCTGCAAAAACCCCATCCACAAATTCCGACACACATTTTTCAGTCATATTAAGTTTTGTATCATCAGCAGTTTTGTGCTCAGAGCTTCAAGCAAAGCAATTGTTTTTGCTTAAATGCAAAAAGAAAACAAATATTTATGAAGCATGATATCCGATTGTTCATAAAACAGTATATTACAAGCTTATGTGATATTACTATTACTTTTAGAGATAAAGAAACAAGAAAAAATTATACAAGCTAAAAGTTCAAAGATCCATAAATTTCAAATTCACAATCCAGCTATTGTTACCCAGAGCTATATAATAAATATGATTTCAACAAAGGGTACAATACAAAATCACCGTATGAAACAGTGTAAATCTTACCAGTCATGAGGCCATGAAACCGGGATCACAAATCATATATATATAATGATAATATCAGCGTTGAACCAGCATATCACAATGCAAATCTAAAATTTAAAATTTCAATATTACCCTAAAAAATATCATTAAGCACATAAAACGAATTTAAAAATAATAATAATGAACTGACAAAATCTAAAAAAAAAAATTTCTAATATCTTAAACTTTCAACGTTCCTAAAATAACTATTAATCATAGAAAAAAACCCAAATTAAATCTGGCTTAAAACAAATATAAAGGAACAAGTTTAAAGACTAATGGAGCTAAATTAAAATAGATCTGACAAAACGTAAAAAAAGAAGCAATAAGGGGATTACTTAAGCACTCATCATAATTCATAAGGCATGCAAACACAAGTAATCTAATCAAGGAGCCCTCTGAATTAAAAACATAACGAAAGAAAATATCAGTTGTTGGTGATCAGATTCAGACCTGCAAACCCATTTTGCCCTTTTTTCTGTTTTTACTCTGAGATTTGAGAATTAAGATGTGATGTGCTTCGAACGTAACGCTTTGATTGATACGGTTTGTGTCTCCGTGTCCGTAATATTTATAATGAAAAGACTCCGATATTACTGCGTGTAGAAGTATATTCCTTGTCTAAAGCTGTGATATTGTACATGTGGCTTCAATTAAGCTTTGTTAGTGGTCCGTTCATAATGATGAGACCAGATTAAATATCATTATTTTATTTATTTTATTGGGATAATCTTTTGAAAAAAAATGATAAAAAGGTTAAGATATAAGGGGTGTTAAAATTAAAAAAATCTGTAAAAATCCACTAATTCATAAAAAATAAAAATATTTATTAATTAAAAATAAAACATGTAAATGTGATATTATTATTTATTAATAAATAAAAAAGTTAAATGTAGTTACATTAATACTATATTATATTTCTTATTTGATAATAATATAAAATAATAAATAAATAAATATAACTTCCTAAATAATTAAAAAAATGTAATATACAAATTTAATATTAGTGGTTGCATTCTTAATCCACATCAGTACCACCATTTATAAGGATGATGGAAACATTAATTTACACAATAAATTAATTATGTTCAATTTCGATAATCCTTAATAAAGTAATAGATGAAATTGAATATATTGATACATGTAAATATAATAACTTAAATTTAATCGTATTCATTGATTATTATTTTACTTTATGTTGTTATTTTATTTTTTTAAATATTGACATTTTTCTTTTGTCTTATGTGTACAAAAATTTTGGAAGCTGATAAGATGAAATTTGATAGCATTTGATAGGATAGTAAGTAAAGATAAGTATTTATTAATTACTTTTATTAAATAGAATATTTTATTTATGATTTATTTCAATTATGTTTATTTTCTTTAAGTTAAAATACGAAAAATAAATTAGAGGTGGATATTTTGATAGATCATACAAACTTTCAAGTCAATTAATTCATAAATTTAGTTAATTTTCATACATTAATCTAATAAAATGAGATTTTTTATTTTCGGTTTGTTATATTTTGAAACTTTAAATGTATTATTCTAGCTTTATTTAAACAATTAATTTATTAAATCTTATTCCATTTTAAGTTTGATAGATAATAAAGTTATTTTTATATTAGATTTTTATTTAATTAATTCTTGGATTTGACAAAATTAAAAATTTTTAATCAGTAAAATGATGGATTGAATATAGATTGAGGTAAATCCACATCCGATCCACAGACGTATGGATTGAATTTCATAATTCGTAAATTAGATTGGATTAAAATTTTATAATCCACAAAATCGTAGATCAGGTATAGATTGATGTTTAATCCACAAAATCCAATCAACGATAAAAAATATATTATTATAGTGTTATTTGAAAAATAATATTAAAGTTTTTTTTTTTTTACTTTATATTATAACATCTTATCAGTATCCTTTCTCCATCAATTTATGGTAAAACTGCAACCAGAATTTGATAAAAAAATATTTACTATTTTTTTAATAAAGGTAAAATATATTTTTTAATTCTCAATAACTCTGCTTTAAAATACAACCAAAAGAATTAAAAAAAAAATATGAAAGAGAATTTTTTGCATGAAAAGAATTTTTTGGCTGGTAGAATTTTACCTGATGCCCGTGGTACGAAAGTATTGATAGATGAAAAATAAACACGTAGTAATTGGATCATAGGATTTAGCATTCTTAAATTTAAATACACTCGTTTTTTGAAGTACAAGAAACTCAAAACCACTTCCTAACCCCAATGCTTGTGCTTAAAGATATCTCAAACCATGGCAACAGAAAATCTTCCCAACTAATAACAAGAACTGGCATCTTATGAAAGATGGTGGCTATTGATTGGTTTATTGAATTGACATTTTTTGCCCTAGAACATTGGAGATGCACTACCAAAACGATTGAAATATTCCGAGAGTTTTGTACGCTCTGTTAAAATTAAGAATCTCAATTTCCTTCCCCAACTTTGGAAGAGAGTTCAATTCTCAGCCCAAATAAGCTTTTTTTATAATTTGTTGGATTAAATTTCTCTTTTATCAAATTAGTATTCCAAGTTCCCAACGAACTTCTAGTTATAACGATATCGCTGGACTGTGATCTAACATTTCAAGGAGTTGGGGTATTGACAAACAAAGCCTAAGAGAGAAAGACAAGCGACTATTATGCTACGTCTACCAATACTCACAATCCGTCTTAGCGAATCTAAAAGTTCATAAGAATTAGCAAGGTCATCACCTCTAATGTTAGTTCCGAAAAAGCATTCCAAGCCACAGAGACTATGGACTATGGCCCTTATCTTTAATATCGATACCATCTTTCTTTGATTCTTTGGCATCAAATGACTGCTGTAAGTTTTTGAGCTCGAGTTCCCGGTACAATGAGCCACAGAGACTTTGAACAGTGCACAGACAGCCAATGCACCAGTTTACACATTAATCATATGGGTAATCAATGTCACATTCTCACTGTCCAGTGCCCATATAAGCAATGTACAGGCATGGGACTCACTCCATATAATTTTAAGCTGGAAGTGGAAACTTTATGCCATTTTGAATAAAACAAGAACATGAAGCAAGTCTTTGGATAAGCAATGTCCAAGCACCTTCCGGAGACAACCAGCAACACTCTTGACTGTAGCTCGACAAGTATGAGCAATGCTGCATACAACCAATAAGATCCAGTGAAAATACTGATAGTAACAATTCAATTTAACTTGGAGCTTCAAACTTTTAGTCGAATGGACTAATCTTATCAAATATGCCAGGAATGGATAAGCAAGGTTTATAGTGCCGCAAATCAATTCAATAATTCACACAATCTGTCCACTTATTGGAAATCTGGAACCACACAACACCTAAATTTTATGCTAATACCCAAGGGTAAAAGCTTTGTGAAATAAACGTACTCTCATCACATTTAAGAAATGAGCACAACTGCCTGCCTTGAGAAAAGATAAGTCTGCCATGATTAGCTACCCATCCCTAGACTAATTCAAGATATAGATACTAATATACTATAAGTCAAAAGGTACAAGAAAAGAATGGCAACTGAATGAAAGCAAGATCATCATAAAAATTTAAAAATGCTATTTTTTAGGCTTAATACTTGCACACTTATGATGTTACTTCAGTCAATCTTGTAACAACCTTATGGGTTATAGATGAAATAAAAGAAAGATGCACTACAGAAACACTTTGAATCAAGGAATAGATCAGCATCGGATGCAGTACGACGTCAGCATCAGTAAACATATGATCTATATTGGAAACAGCTATTGCCATACACCTGGAAAGAATCTTTAAAATGAGAAAAGATAATCAAAAGAAGCAAAAAGAAAGAAAAAAATTAGTATGCATTCATGAACATAGAACGTAGGGTAATGATAGAGCTACAAACTCTTGTAACGTGGCATGATTAAATTGACTGGATTACGTACCTCTTGGCCCACATTATCTGTTCTATTATTTTGTATTTTCATCCAACCAATGAATTTATGCCAAATAAATTTGTAAAAAATAAGTATGTACAAGAGGCTGTAGCTCTATCATCACTCAAGTATCTTTCAGGTCAAAAAAGCAAAAAGAGGGACAGCAAAATGGGCATACATGCTGTTAATGGAGATTCTGATCACATTTGGTTTCAGTGCAGAACAAAAATAAGAACTTATTCTGGATAGACCACAATGAGCATGGGCATAAAGACTCAAAAAGCTGCAGTTTTAATTCAAGGATGGACGATGGACCACAAAGTATCGCATAAACACTCAAAAAGTGCATTGTTAAATCAAGGATGGACCATTGAGCAAGGAACAAAGAGACTCAAACAATACGCTGTTAATTGCAGGTACTGTTTCATTTGCTTTGTCCTGGAACTTTTTCTTTCTTCCACTTTATCCACCCTCACTAGAGAAAAGAATTCTATGCATACACTATCAAACCTAAAGCTGTGGCAGAAAACCTAAATCAGTACAAATGTGAACAGGCTTCTGAACACAGATTAAAAGGACACTCAACTAATAGCTCTACAGCAATATGTTCATTTTTCTTGACAGACATCTGCAGCTTCCATCTAGTTCTTTGACGCTACAAACTACCAGAAAATCCTGCGCCAAAATCCATCTGTTCCCAAGAAGCTTTATGACCAAACTAGACACAACCAACATATGTGAAGTTGATGGAAGGCAATAAAGCAAAAGTAAGATATTTAGTAGATAGATGGAGTGAGGAAGCAACTTATTCTATATGTTCTCTATTGTACAAGCTATTGGCTTATCGTGAATTCTTCCCTATATATATATATATATATATATATATATACATATAATAATGAATTCTTCTTCATAATGGAAACAGTACCTTAAATTTGTTAAAAATCTTAATGATTGAGAAGCTAATCAGTGCGCAAAATAATTGGCTTAGAATGACTGAAGAAGTCTCTCTCTAAATGAATGGAAGAAAAATAAAATAATTGGGAAACTAGAGAATTCAGGAAATTTCAGCAAGTACTTCAACAAGTAGACTAATAAATGGCTCTAATTCTTCCTTCTTTGAAACCTTTTAAATCATTAAGAAGGTAAAAGTTCCAAGCAATGTAAAATTAAAGCTAGGTCTATTGCACGCAGAAATATCGAAATTGATAATATGTCCAAAAGAATTATTATTAGAGGATAAATCTGTCCCCCAACTGGTGCACCATGTCAAAGCAAGACAATGAGAAAAAGAAACATCATGTCAAACCTTTTCAAGCTTAGTTGGGTGCAACTTTTTATCTACTGATCTCTCTCCTCTCTCTGTGTTTTCTACCCATCTGCAATGTTAAAAGACAGTGCACAATGTTCACTTTCTAAGTCATTTGGACTCGAAACAAAAGAATTTCTTAATTGTGGAACACTGGTGACTGGACCCTTTTTTCTATGGGCCAAAACCAAATTCTGGGCCTCCATTTTGAATCTGGCTTCCCTAATGGTGCTCCTGTATAGGTTTCTCTTTCTTTCTTATTTGCAGCAGATTAGGTTACTTAAGCAGTAAATTCTTGTTTCCAATTTCCTTAAGCAGCTATCGAGGTCTTGCAACCAAACATCTCTAAAGTATAGGTTACTATAGATATGGCCTTTAGTCGTGTTTCACAGATCACATATACTATAATGAATGCGCGGTTTTCCCCCCAGAATAGATCTTTTGCCCTCTCAAGCTATTTCTCCTCTGTAATTCTATAATCTATAATTTCTACTCTTCTTTCCATTTCTATAAGAGTCTCCTTCTTTCTGTCATCCTACTACATCAAATAGCCCGACATCAATTAATATCAAAACAAAATCTCATTCTAAATGCATCGTAAAAGCAGCAACATATGATGTGTGTGCAGCAGAAAACTTTACAAATGAAATGTTACACTAGATACTGAATACTTAACATGCAGCACTATCATGTACATGCAGCAGCTGTAATTACTACATTCACTGAATTGGAGAATTCTACTTTCTCTATGTTGAGGGACATCAACCAGACCTCAAAGCCAACAAATGTTTTCAAGCAATTCAATTATTTCTAGCACAATTCTTTCAGGAAAACACCATTAAATTCACAAGGTCAAGGAATCATAGATTAAAATATCAACGTAGCAAACTTTTCCCAGAAAAGAATTAGCAAATAACAAATGCTCCGGAAACATCCAAACAAAATGTATCAATTAAAATTACAATAAAACCTCACTTGACATGAGAAACTAACAATAATAAGGAGCACAAGAGATGCAGCTCACAATACCTATTGACCAAAAGGTCACGAAAGAGGTCTTGCACCTTATTGCTGCAAGAGTATCAATAACCAAGATAGCTAGGATCCCCGATATACTCTGCAATCTGCTCCAGCTTAACATTAAGCAACTCGTGGGTATCAGCATCACGAACAACACCAGTCTCTCTATCCAAATCCCGATCAACTAAATCTCCATAAACACCCTTATGCCTCCCATACAAAACAAGAACAGGTCCCCCGCGTCTGGGCAATGCAGTCTCAAGAAGATCCTGATTGACTCCTTGAATCAACTCCCCACTCTCATCCATTGATATATCACACATGGTCGGCCCCACTACATCCACAACCTCTCCTTTCTTCAAATACAATCTCCCGTTTAAGTTCCTTGCTAATTATCCTCACCCTAATATGACTCCTAACCCACGGAACTCCCACTTTATCTTTATTATTATAGTTATATTTATCCTCTCGTCTTCCACTCTCTCTACTCCGCTTATTGACTTGCGGCTTTTCACTCTTTTCACCATTTCGACTCTCTTGATTATGTTTATTATCTCTATCACCTGATCTCTTCAACTCGTCCTTCTTTGTCTCCTTCTTAACCACGACAACATCATCAGAAACAAAAGACTTCTTACCAAATTCTCTAATTTTGACATTACCTTTAGAGTTCTTACCAATCCCTCTGCCCTCGTACCAACCCAATCCACCGAGCAAAGCAGCGCCGAATTCCTCGACCGGCATATCCTCAAACTGATCAAGCCCTTCATCCTCCGGTAACTTCTCCAACTCTTTCTTAAAATCCTTCGACACCATCTTCTCAAACGGTTCAATTGCGGGCCCCGCCGCCGCGTCCTGATTGTTACTTCCCCCGCCGTTGCCGTTGTTAGTACTGCGGAGGTTGAGGCCGTAAGAGATTTGATCGCCGTCGGCGTCGGCGGATGACTTGTTTTCGAGTTCCCACTGGAGCTGTTCGGACTCTTGGCGCGATTGAGCAATGGCGAGTTCGAGATTTTCCATCCTCCTGTTGATGGGTGGTTGTGTTGATGGCGGCGGTGGCGGCGCTTTGCGGGGAATTATGCGTCTAGGTTTTTTGGAATCGGATGGGGTTTTGTCGGGGTCAAATTCGGTAACGTATTGTTTGTTCGGCTGATCATCTCCGTCGTCGTTTTGATTCTGAGACGGTCTTGGTTTTGAGGAAGATTTCGATCGTACTGAGAACGAAACTTTAGCCCCGTTGTCCATTTGAAGGAAGCACAGCAACACGCGACGAAGATGCACAGGCACTGCGGAACACTACAGCAGTACAGCTGCTCGAATTAGTTTCCCTTCCATTTGTTGTCTTTTTTATTTTTTTAATACTAAATTGCCCCTCGTAATCCAGTGCTACAAGGGCATGTTCGATTCCTGCTAATGGCAGTCAATTTTAGGGTAATTTTAGCCCACTCCAAATAAATTTATATTTTGTACTTCGCACCTAATAAAATTGGCTCGTTATACCACACTTTTAATTCCATTAATTTTTTAGTTATTTTTAATGGCTCCATTTGAAATTTGAATTAACGATAAAAAGACCCTTTCATTTAAATTCAAATAAAATTAATTACACAAAAATGGCATTTCTTCTCTATTTGTAACAAACTTGGTTATTAGTTTTTTTAAGTAAAGGTTTTTATTTTAATTACATAAAAAAAAAATCTTCTTAATATATGTATATTGTCACCATTTAAATTAATTTAAAGTATGAACCTCTGATTTTGCTCTTGGACCATTTAACTTAACTAATAAAATAAAGGAACTAGAGGAGTAGTGCAATATGTCATTTTTTTTTTAGATGTAAAATGTCAATTTATTTGGGATAGACAAAAAATTTCCCTAAATTTTAATATCATGCTGCAGTTTCCTCTAATCGGTAATTAGAAGGAATGTGTTTGAGACCTGCAGTCCTATCAAAATAAGAGTAATCTCCTCTTAAAATTTTTTAAAAAAAAACAGTTTAATTTATATTTCGAATTCTTTCTGATTATTTAATTCCCAAAGTAAATGTACCATTAGTTGTAGGAAACGAGTTCAAGTCCTTTAATTTTAAGGAAAATATATTAGTTTTCTCTTAAAATAATGAAAGGAGTTTCCTTTAATTACAATGAAAAAAGTGAAAAAAAAAGAAACATCAAAATTCTTAATATTTAAGTCTTAATTTAATTATTAATATAATAATTCACTTATCCATTAAATAATAATTTTTATAACTTAAAAATTTATATATTTATCATTTAACAAATGAGTATTACACTAACTAATTCAAAGTCATCATCAAATATTGAAATGACTATTTCCTAGCATTACGCCTAGTCTCTGCTTGTTTATATATTTTTCTCTCATTGGGTGAGAAAACTCACCAAACGGCAAACGGCAGACACCAATATTCGGCCCGGCCCAATTACATTCAATTTACAAAAGTCCGTACTCTTTTACATCCATTTAATTATTCGGCCCACCTCACTTAATGTTATTATTATATCCGGATATTAAATCTACTACTATTCATGTTTTGGTACATAATTATTTGCCCAATATATATATATATATATATATATATATATATGCAAATTCATGTGAATAACTTTTAACCAGCACCATCTTAACAATAAAAATATCATATGATTATGTCATTCATCATAAAGTTAATTACCTAATTAGTTACAACAAAATTGGCCATTCTTTCTAATTTTCTAGATAACAAAAAATTCAAGCACTAATATTATAATAATATAAATATAAAATAGTAAACCTATTGTCGAAAAATTTAATTCTGATATGGAAAACTTGAATCATGATAATCAATATTAGTGCTTATTGGTGTACAATGTTAGTGAAGTTCACGATAAAATTTTACATTTAAAAAATAATAATTTTTATTAAATAATTTTTAAAATAAGATAGATAAAATTTTAATTTTAAAATTTTCAGATAGATGTTTTAAAATTAAAAAAATATATTATTTTAATTTTCAAGTGTTATTCTCACAAAATATTATTTATTAAAAAACACCACATTATTTGTTTTATACATGCACTATATTTAAAAATATTATTTTGTTTTATTTAAATATAAAACTTTAACAAGTTTTTAATGTTAGTATAAAAACTTGACTCGAGTTTGTCTTTAATTTCACATGACTGGTTGGTTGCGGACATGTTATATTGGAATATGGATTGTTTTTAAATGAAGCTTGAGATTTTAATATGAAGAACCAATAACTAACGGTATTGATTATATATATATATAAGGTAATTTCATTATGATGTTAGAAAGGCAAATTGTATGTATTATAATAATAATTTCATTCTTTTTAAAGCTAATGAAATATAAAATATGGGAGGAAACTAACAAAATATTAAAAAACATATATATGTATAAATACTTTTTTTAGTATTATTTAATTTGCTCATATCATTTATTTATATTTTAGTTTGCCTGTCATCAGTCTTTTGGTTTGTCCTTTGGAGAATTGTTAAAAAGGAAGAGGAGCTCAAGCCCAATTTCAAACTTTTGTACAACACTGTTCAAGAGTCAGTTTTACAACACTTTTCATCCGGCTATCATTCATAGTACTAAACATTACTTGTAATGTTTATAACGTATCATATTTTTTCCTTGGAGTAATCAATTAGAACTAAGGCTTTAATTGGTATAGTTTGTTCAATAAAACCTGTAGGCAATGTTTGGGAACAGGACAAAATGTGGGATTAGACTAATTGTTTTAATAATATATATAATCTCATGTTTAGTAAACTCACTTATTTTGACAAAATTCAATGTCCTACAATTATAGGATTAGTTATCATCATTTTCACGTGGGTTTAAGAAGGATTAGACTAAGTAATGCTTGTCCTTTTATGATTTCTTTTTATTTGTTTATTTATTTTTATTCATGGTTTGGTAAAAAATGTTCTCATATTAATTGTAGTTTCATTAATATGTTCTCCTATTCCATTCAAAATGCTTATTGAAAAAAAAATAAAATAAAGGCATGGTGGATACACAAGGAATTGATTTTCACTTTTCAATCCCCATTATGTAAAGCTGCTCAAATTAATTTCTCTTTTTATTTGTTATCTTCTTTTTAAAATACTAACTAAGCAATCTAAGAGGGGATGAATTAAAATTTTAAAAATTTAAGTAATTAAAATTTAATACAATCTCAGCAGTAAGGCAAACAAATTCGAAATATTCAAATTTAAAGTACGGTAAATATAAAAGAGTAAGGGAAAAGAGAAATGCAAACACGAGATTTTTACACGATTTTGCCAACTGCGTCTACGTCCACGCCTCTAAGCTCACTGTGCTTGATAATTTCACTAATCGCGCTTCCAAAGTTTTAACAACACTTACACTTGACTTCGAAAGTGTTAATGGACTTTTACAACAAGAGATTATTCTCAATCTCTTAACCTAAATATTTCCAACATTTACAATTACTCAACTTTGATTTTACAATGAGGATTACAAAAGATTTTACTCACACAATGTGTTTGATTACAAAATAAATACTCAATGTGTGAATAAGAAAGATTACAAGACTTTAAGCTTTGATTGCTTTTGAATACTTAGTGATAATTGTAGTTGTCCAATTTTGATTTGGATTTAAATGAGTCTTTTTATAATTGGAGAATAAAACTAGTTGCTATTAACTTTCTAGTGATAAGTGGCTTACCGTTTATGCTAACCAGCTTACCGCTTGAAGTTACCATTAGAGTCAAAATGGAATTATGTAAACCGACTTGCCCCTTATCACTATCCGGGTAGCCGTTTTGATTCCAGAGAGCTCCGACCTTGAAACTGGTTTGTCATTTTCTAAATCCGATTAGCTGCTTGCTACAGTATTGCGAAAGTTTCCTAAAATAATTAAAACTTTCTAAAATTACAGTTTTGATCCAAATTTTTAGAAATTATTCTATAGCCAAAATACTTTATAAAACCATTCAAAAATGTCTATTTTCATGATTTCAGAGTTTTCAAAACTTTTTAAATTTAGTCCATAAATTTGAAAATAATTAATTTGATAAAATTGGCTTTCCTTTAAAATAAAAACTCTTATATAATGAAAATAGTAATTTGAAATATCATGAAAAATAACTTGAGCTTTTGTTATCTAGAACATGTATTTTGTTATCATCAAAATCAATTATATAGCCATATAGATTAACACTTTTAATACTAAATTGTCCTCGTATCCTAGTGCTACTAATACGTGTTCCATTCTTGTAAATATAGAGAAATTTGATATCATGGTTGTAGTTTTCTCTAAGTAAAAGGAAATGAGTTTGAGTCAAGCAATCCCAATAAAGTAAATTCCTCCTAGAATAATGGAAGTAGCTTCCTCTTAGTAGAAATTTGTAGATATAGATGAATTTGATTTTAATTTTAAATTAAGATTCTCTATTATAGGAAGTAAACGTACCATTAATAAAAGGAAATGAGTTATGAATCCTCTAATCTTAAGGAAATATAGTAGTTATATATATATATAATAATAATAATAATAATAATAATAATAATAATGCAAGGAGTTTCTTTTAATTAGTAGAAGAGAAGAAAAAATTTATAATTCATTTTTTATTCTTTTATCTATCAATAATGACAGAGATTCTTAATATCTAAGTCTCAACTTAAATATTAATATTATATATTACTTATTTGTTTGATGATAAATTTTATAATTTATCAAATTACATATTTATCATTTAATAAGTGAACGTTAGTTTCCCATTCTTCATTTTCAAATTTGAGTAGGTCCTATGATCCTGATTTTAATTTTTGCCTTCATTTTACGAAGTAAACACTATCAATAATTCTGATTCTAAATTTCAAATTTGAGTAGGTCCGATGATCCTAATTTTAATTTTTGTCTTCATTTTATGAAGTAAACACTATCAATAATTCTGTTTCTAATTTCAATTCCCTTATCCGAAAAGTAATCGGACCATTAAAAAAAATAAAGTAGTTTCTCTTAAAACAATGAAAGGAGTTTCCTTTAATTAGTATAGAAGAAGAAAAAAAAACAAATATCTTGTGGTTATCAATAATGAAAGAAATTCTTAATATTTAAGCCTTAACTTGATTATTAATATAATATATTACTTATCCATTAAATAATAATTTTTATAACTTATAAAATTATATATTTACCATTTAACAATATTGAATGTGACACTAATCGGAACTTGTTATCAAGTACTGAAATATCTTGTATTACTCATAGTCTTTGCTTATTTATATTATTTTTCTCTCATTGGGTGAGAACTCAACAAATGGCAGACACCCATATTCCGCCCGGCCCATATATGCCCAATACATATGCAAATTCATGTGGATAATTTTTAAATAGCACCATCTTAACAATAAAATATCGTATGATTGTGTCATTCATCACAAAACTAATTATTCTTTCTAATTTTCTAGCTAACGAAAAATTCAAACACTAAGGGTGCGTTTGGTTTCATTTTTAAAATGGCGTTTTTTAATTCGTTTTATGAAATACGAATGATTAATTTTTTGTTGAAAATGAAAACTTGTTTGATAACTTATTTTAAAAACAGTACTTAAAAATAAAAAATATTTGGTTGTTTGTCTAAAAAAAAATATATAAAGACAAGAAACGAAAGAGGAGAATTATTTTATAAAAACTTGTTCTTAATAGTTGCATTATTTAATGAAATTATTATGAAAGAAAATATAATATAGTGAATATGACTATATATTTTATATCATTAAATAATTTGTCTATTCAGCTATTATATTATGATGTAGTATATATTATTATGAATGCATATAGGTGCATAGTTATTTTAATAATTTCTTAAAAACTTTTCATTATGTAAGTAAATTGTAGTTATAAGATCATATTGATTGAGAAAATCTTAAATTACTTTATAATTATAATATATTTGTTTATATTCATTGTGAAGAAGTAATTTTTTTATTAACATATTTTCATCGATAGATAAAAGTTTATAATCATTTTTAAATAACTACATATTGGTCGAGCAATATAATAGTTTACTATAATAATTATGTGATTTACATTTATTTAAAATAGTTTATGTAATATACCAAGTCATTAGTCCGTAAGGTACAAAATAAAGTCTTGCTACTGTTGTTAAATATTTGTCACAATAATTTAATTATTTAAAATTATTCTTTATTCATAAGGCCCACGTAATCTATTACCCTATATCAAAAAGTCAAACTTTGGGGCCCACAGTAGGGACCAACAAATGATACAAAATGGAGAACGCTAAATAGATTTAGTATTTTATGCAGAAGTGTCTTATTTTCTTTGTAAACGTTGAAAAATGGAAATTTTTTTGTTTCCAATCACTGTATAATTTTCCGCTAGAATGAGCCCACAAAAATGTTTTCTGCATTTTCCTTTGAGTGCTGATGTCTGCCCCAGGTCAAATCCTTGGGTGAAACCCTGAAACTTTCTCAAACGACTTTGTTTAGTAATTTTTTTTTTTTAATTTTACGTAAAACGACTTCATTTTATTGCAAGCTTATTATTTGTTGTGCTATCTCCTCTTCGTTTCAGCACAATCCTCTCTTCTTTGCTTAAGCTTCTCAACTTTGGCTGATTAATCAACAAAATTATAAATACTCCTCAAGTGAGAAAACTAACAAAATTACTAATTATTTTATAACTTTGTTATCCCATTTGAAAATACAATTTAGAAAATAATTTTGTTGATCAGGCTGGCTGGCCATGATTGAGCTTTGTGGTTTACATATCTCAAAGTCGATGCACAGCTCTTGGTGCATGTGAAGTTATTGTGAAGAAATTGGTTGAAGATTCTGATAGGACTATGAATAGAGGTATGTTGATATCATAAAAAGAGAGATACATGGATAGAGAAGGAAGAGGGGAAAGGAACAAGAATAAGGGAAACTAGACAAATATTTTGACAATCAAAACACACCGTTTCCGTTTTTAGCTTTAATGAAACGGTGTGTTTTGAGCCTCCGGAATTTGATTTTGGGTAACTATCATTTTCCTTTCCGTTTTGGCAAAACGAAAAATAGCGAAATTAAAATAGTATCAAATGCACCTTAATATTCTAATAATATAAATATAAAATAGTAAATCTATAGTCAAAAAATTTAATTATGTTATGGAAAACTCGAATCTTGATAATCAATAGTAGTGCTCATTGGTGTAAAATGTCAGTGAAGTTCCGATAAAACTTTTACAATTGAAAAATAATAATATTTATTAAATTATTTCCAAAATATTATAGTTATAAATTCTAATTTTAAAATTTCTATAGAGATATTTTAGAAATTAAAAAAATATGATTTTAATTTTCAAGTGCTATTCTCACAAAATATTGTTTATTAAAAAGCACCACGTTATTGTTTTATACATGCACTATATTTAAAAATATTATTTTGCTTTATTTAAATATAAAACTTCAACAAGTGTATAATGTTAGTAGATAAACTTGACTCGAGTTTGTCTTTAATTTCATATGACTGGTTAGTTGTGGGCATGTTATTTCGGAATATGCATTGCTTTTAAATTAAGCTTGATATTTTAATATGAAGAACCAATAACTAACGGCATTGATTGTATAGAAAAAGAAAAAAAAATTCATTATGATTTTAGAAAGGCAAATTATATCTATTATAATAATAATTTCATTGTTTTTAAAGCTAATCAAATATAAAATATGGGAGGAAACTAACAAAATATTAAAATATATATATATACAAATTCTCTCTTCAGAATATTTAATTAGCTCATATCATTTGTTTTATATTTTAGATTGAGAATCTAGTCAAGTTCATATCTAAGCCGTCAGTCATATCGTTTGAATTTTGGAGAATGTTAAGAAAGGAAGAGGAGTTCAAGTCAATTTCAAAATTTTTTACAACATTGTTCAAGAGTCAGATATACAACCCCTTTCATACTGAATCATTCGTAATACTAATAATTACTTGTAATGTTTATAACTTATCATACATTTTTTCTTGGAGTAATCTACTAGAACTAAGCCTTTAACTAGTATAATTTGTTCAATATAACTTTTAATTTGACAAAAAGCTGTTGGATGAATAGTTTTCAATTAAAATTGATTATTTGATTGTACCTTCATTAACATGTTCTCATATTCTATTCAAAATGCTTATTAAAAATAAATAAATAAATCAAGGTATGATGGATACACGATAAATTGATTTTCACTTTTCAATTTCCATTCTCTAAAGCTACTCAAATTAATTTATCTTTTTATTTGTTATCTTCTTTTAATACTAAATTGTCCTCGCATCCTAGTGTTATGGAGTACGTGTTCCATTCTGTAAATTATAGGAAAATTTAATATCATGGTTGTAGTTTCCTCTTAAAATAAAAGGAAATGAGTTCGAGTCGAGCAATCCTAGTAAAATAATTTCCTCATAGAATAATGAAAGTAGATTCCTCTTAGTAAAATTTTGTAGATATGGATGGATTTGATTTTGATTTTAAATTATGATTCTCTATTATGGAAAATAAATGTACCATTAGTAGAAGAAAATAAGTTCTGAGTCCTCTAATCTTAAGGAAAATATAGTAATTTTTTTTCTTCCTAAAATAATGCAAGGAGTTTCCTTTAATTAGTATAAGAGAAGAAAAAAATTATAATCCATCATTTATCTATCAATAATGATAAAAATTCATAATATTTTAAGTCTCAACCTAAATATTAATATTATTTATATTACTTATTTATTTAATAATAAATTTTATAATTTATAAAATTATATATTTATCATTTAATAGATAAACATCTTATTATCAAGAACTTATAATTAAATATTAGAATTTTCAACCGTACTTACTTATATTCATTATCTTTGATTATGTGGGAAAACTCACCAAACGGCCGACACCAATATACGGCCCAACCCAATTACATTTTCGATTTACAGAAGTCCATATTTTTTTACATCCAATTAATTATTTAGCCAGCTCAATTAATATTGTTGTATCCGGATACTAAATCTACTTCTAAAGTTCAATAATGATGTGAGAATGTAAATAAATCCAAAGGAAAAAAAAAAAAAGAACAATAATATGTGTTTTCCAAGCATTGTGAGTTACGAGAATTAAAGACACTCGTCTTTTATTATTAGAAAAATGTTATATAACAAGACATCAATCATGTTTTGACACATAATTATTTGTCCAATACATACGTAAATTCATGTGAATAAATTTTAAACAACACAATCTTATTAATAAAATATCGTATGATTGTGTCAGTCATCATAAAGTTAATTACCTATTACCTAATTAGTTACAACAAATTCAGTCTTTGTTTCTAATTTTCCAGCCAAGAAAACCCAAATACGAATAATATAAGTATGAAATAGTAAATCTGAGAAATTTAATTCTTTTATGCAAAACTCGAATCATGATGAGCACTCATTGGTGTACAACGTTACTCTGTGTTGTTCACGATAAAACTTTTACATTTGAAAAATAATCATATTTAATTAAATAATTTTTAAAATATTAGTAGTTATAAATTGTAATTTTAAAATGTTTATGGAGATATTAAAATATTATATTAATGTTCAAATGCTTCATAAGAAAGCACTAAGGGTACGTTTGGGATAGTTGCGCTGCCACAACTCCGCTGTTCCAACACCTTTATTTTCATCATTTTAAATAGAAATGAAGGAGTTGGAGCAACTATACTGTACATGCATAGACTATCCCAAACGCACCTTAAATATGATTTACAAAAAGCTGTACATTATTTGTTTTATATTTGCATCTTATATAACTGCTACAACTTCTATTAATAATTCTAGGGCTTTTTCATTTTTATCTCAAAAACTTTAACAAGTATATAATGTTAGTATAGAAACTTGACTCGAGTTAGTCTTTAATTTCACATGACTGGTTAGTTGCGCACGTGTTATTGGACTATGCATAGTTTTTAAATGAACCTTGAGGTTTTAATACGGAGAACCAATAACTAATGGCATTGATAGTACATCAAAAAAAGTACTTTTATTATGATTTTAGAAAGGCAAAATGTTATCTCATTATAATAATATAATTTCATTCTTTTTAAAACGAATGAAATGTAAAATATGGGAGGAAATTAAAAAAAAAATTAAAATATATATACAAATATTTTATTTATTATTCTTTAATTTACTCATCTTATTTGTTTTATATGTTACAATGAAAATTTTGTCGAGGGCATACCGAGTTACCGACGCCCTTGGTCATAAGGTTTTGGAGCATGGTTCCGATAGGATAAAACGTCAACCAAAATTTCAGAATTTTGATTGTACACCATAGTTGAGGAATTAGTTTCTGTCATTTGAAAGACTTACCATTTATCATATACTTTTCTTGCGATAAGGGCTTAAGGCTTTTGTTTGGGTAATATCGGGCAGGTCTCCTCGAAGCCCTTTCAGCTCGAATAAGAGACCTCGAAGACAGCCTAGCTCGAGCAGAGGTCAGGACGTCAAAGCAGTCAAGGTCGAGCTCCGAGCTCTACAATTTGCTCGAGATCATCGAGGAAGGTCAAAGTTGGTCAAGCTCGGGGAACTCAGAGCGACCCGAGACCCGAGCACTCCTTTGCCTGCTCAAGATGCTTCATCTGGTCAAAGCTCGAGGTCATCCTCCCCAGGTCAAAGATGGTCAAGGTCAGGAACCGAGCACACCTTTTCTCGTCAGCAGATTAAGTCCACGAGCACACTGGACAAGATCCGCCCGGATAGCCCGACCCGCTTTCTCAGAATCCTGGCACACCTTTTAATGCCTGGCCTGGGCCCACGTGGTATGGTGGTGATACTGTTGCCGGTGGCTGGCACATGCCTCCAAGGTGTCATCATTCCTAGCGCACTTGCCCGACATGGTGATCTGGCCACGTGAATCGGGTTAAGGGGACAGCCGCTCATCCCTAGGGAATATTCCGCCAAACCTGGCTGTCAGAGGGACCCAGAAACCACTAGCGTGGGAGTGGACAACCTGGATAGGAAAGAGCGGGAAAATGGAGTATAAAAGGAAACGAAGGGAACGTTATAAAGGTTGGCAATTTTCATTCACAAAGGATCCAGAAGCTCAAACGAGTTCTTCCTATTCTAATCTCTCTCATTTGATTTTCTCGAACACCATACTTATCCAAAAAGGGGGCGAATAATACCTCTTTCATCTTTCCGGCCTCCTCATTAGCGGAGATACCAAAAGACAAACCCGACATCGACTTGAGCGTCGGAGGGTTTCACTGAACACGCCCGGCGACCCGACCCGGTCTCGTGAGTACAGTCCGGAGATCTCCGCTCAAGAAGACAATGAACAGACGGAGGGTAATCCCGCCGAGCTTATCGCGAGCGTAAGGATCGAGGCATCGCTTGAAGCCGCGAGCGTAAGGTTTAAACAGCCTCGCCGAGCCGCTCGAGACACTGCTCAAGGTTCAAGCACCGCTGAGGCACGCGGAAAATCGCGATCAACATCTTTGCGCCCGCCTCGGGATCGGCACAAAAGCCTCGATTTCCTAATACATTCAAGACACACAACACAACGATGAGGGAAACAATCAAGAGGAGTAAGTCCGTAAGAATCAAGAACTTTGAGAGAAGTGGCCAACGAGGCCTGTAATGTAGAGATCCGAGAAAGAATGGATCTGATGGAAAACAGATAGATACTCCGACCTCCCCGTTATAAGAATTCAAGGAGGACAGAGAAAACATGTAATGATGTCCCGAGTCCAACTGAGGGAATGCTCATGTTCGGAAAACGCGGAGATGAAGCCCAAAGACCTAGGGCACCAAATGTCGCATCGAGAGAAGAAACAAACATGGAGGAAAGTGGGTCTCGCCAACATTTGCAGGATACGACCTCAACCTCTCGCATGCGAGGAGTCGGAGGAGAGGTGCGCAGTTGGCACGAGTCATGGAGGATCTTCTGGGAACCGAAAGAGTCCAAGTCGGCGAATAACGCCGACAACGAATCTCCACTCTCCGTGGAGATCACGGGTGTCACGATCCCACGTGACTTTCGCTTCCTGGATCTGAAATTTTCGGAAAAAGTGATCCGTTAGTCCACATAGAACGGTTCAACGACATGACGGGGTGCAAGGTCTGCCGCCAAGACAGAGGTGCAGGGCCTTCCCGCTCACTCTGAGGGAAGGGCTAGAGAACGGTACCGCAGACTCCCACTGGAAGCATCTCGAGCTTTAACAGATGTGCAGTGGAGTTCGCAGAACAATTCCTGGGCGCAGTGACCCTCGAGGATGACATGATGGAGCCGCCGGCGAGTGCAGAAGAAGGAGAGTCCTCCGGAGTTTATCAAAAGATACCATAGATCGGTCCTAGATCTTAGTGCGCTCAACCATCCCCGAGCTCGAGAGGATCAAGGATGGTATCTCGACTGGGAGACCATGGTATAACCTCGCGGAGTCCTTCGATCCGCTCAGTATTCTGACGCTGCATGTAACAAGTAAAGCCGGATATGGTAATCGAAGAAGAAAAAGCCGCCAAACCGAGAAGTGAGCAGGTCAGCGGAGCAAGAAGCGAAGGAGAAAGTGGAGCCCCGCCCGAGGACACAGCTCCAAAGGCAGCAGAGACCGGCCGCCTGCACAACCCATATCGTAGAGTTCCCCGCCACTGGATGGTCCCCCAACCACCTCGCAGGTCTCCGTGCCGGATCACAGAGAATACAAGCGCCATGATGGCCACATACCCCGCAACCAGCACCACCGAGCAGACTCGAGCGAGCCACAACAGTGGTGATCGCTCATCGCCACCCCCACCGTTAAGCTTCCCGAGGATGAGGCAATACAAGCAATGGAACAGAGCCCCGCCACTGACAAGATACAAGGTCAAGGTATCTCAAGAGATACTTCAAGTGGTCGAGGAGCGAGGATCGCTAAGCCCTCCAACGCCGATGACCACGCCAGCCAAGCAGACGGAGCAGGGGCGCTCGCCGCTTCCACGGAGACCACGGCCACACCACATCACAAAGGCTGTGATTTGAAAACCAGTGGAAGATTTAGTTAGAATCGACACCGGATGAGTTTAGTGAAGGAGGGCACCCTAGAGTCGAACAATGCACCGAGGAAGCGTGACCGAGCTTACGAAATAGACACGAGCCACCATCCACAAGAGTAATTTCGGTGGGCCAACGATGGCCTAAGTTCCAACAGGCCCGAAAAACTATTGCAGATATGCCACGCCGACCGAGAAGTCCTGCTCATCGCCTCCCGCGCCAAGAAGGCCAAGGTTCTAAGCAGTGCCAATCATGTGGATGTATGAAGACGAGGAGGGTGTCAGACTTCACCGAAGATGCCTCGTGGTAAAAGCCAATGTAGCGAATAAGTGAAGCTCGACCGAACATCGGTCGACTCTGGGAGCTCTTGTAGATATTCTTTTCAAATCCACACTCGAGGATTTAGGAATAACAGCGCGAGCCTCGAGCATACGAGCACTTCCTCGAACGGGTTCGGGAGGAAAGCTAATACCTCTAGGAATCATCAAGTCTGGCAAGAACTATGGGCTCGAAGCCTTCGAGAAGAACACGATGCCGGATTTCATGGTGGTAGATGAAACCACCCCATACCAAAGCGATTCTAGTGGAGGCCGCTTACGAGGATCACCCAACGCGGTTGTCCACCCATTACTTAGCCCTAAAGTATCGAGTAAACGGGGCTATAGGGTCGTGAAAGGCAGCCAAAGTGGTGGCGAGGAGTCGCTACACCAGTAGCCGCCAAAGAAACTATGCATGACACTCGCTGGACACGAGGGGGAATCGAGGAACCAAGGCAAGAGCCAGCTGAGAAGTTGGAGGAGCTCGAGAGTAGAGCAGAGACCCCGAGAAGAAAGTCCGAATCGCTCGGCCTTAGTGAGCCGTCAAGGAAAAGTCGATGGAATGTCCGCGAGCACACGCAGATGTGTTCGCATGGACGCACGATGATATGCCCGGATCGACCCGTAGGTGGCGTGTCACAGTCGGCAAGACGGAGAGATGCTAAGCCAAGAAGCGTAAGAGGAGGTGCGCCAACCGTGAGAGATACGAAGCCATCAATCGCGAGGTTGAAAAGTCGCCGAAAGTGGATTCATACTGGAGGTATCCTACCCCGAACGGATCTCGAATGCGGTCAGCGAAGAAAGCAAATGGGAAATGGAGAATGCGTGTTGACTTCACAGATGTGAACAAGGCCTCGCCTGAAAGATAGCTTTCCACCACCAAGATAGACTAACCGGTGGATTCTACTAGCAGGCACTGGTTGCTTAGTTTCATGGATGCATTCTCGTGATATAACCAAATTCCCACGCACCAATCGGACGAGGAGTGTACAGCTTTCATCACCAATCGTGATCAGATCACATAAGGTCATGCCTTTCTACCTAAAGAATGCAGGGGCGACGATCGCAGGCTAGTGAACAAGGTTTTCAAGCCATCGATCCGCCTGACTACGGAGGTATATGTAGATGACATGATCACCAAGTCTAAAGACGCGAGGAGCATGTAAAGCATCTGTAGGAGACCTTCGTGACCCCAAGTAAGTACCGAATGAAGCTAAACCCCGAAAATGTGCTTGGAGTGAGTTCTGGAAAATTCTTAGGCTTCATAGCGAGTCACAGTGGGATCGAGGCCAATCCGAGAAGATCGTAGCAGTGATAGAAACGAGGTCCCCTCGTAGCCTCAAGGAGATACAGTAGTCCGACCGCAAGCTAAGCGCCCTCAACAAGTTCAGTATCTCGAGCCACTGGATAAATGCCGAGTCTTCTTCCGTGAAACGAAGAAGGGCAGAAGACGAAATGGACGCTCGAATGCGAGGAGGCTGCTCCAAAGAACTGGAAAGAGTATTTGCTGAAAGTCTGCATCGCCAACACCTCGAAGGCGAGAGGTACTCGCTTCTATACTTGGTCAGATCCCAACGGGCAACGAGCCCGGCCTCGTAAGTGGAGGAATCGTGGGTACAAGACTCGCTTATTACACGAGCAGCAGTCGCTAGTGGTAAACCCTAGATCCAACCATGGAGGTAGGCACTAGCCCCGGTCACTGGCACCGAAAGTCGAGGCCTTATTTTCAGCACATTCAAGGCGGTATCGACTAACCAGCCTCTCGTGCAAACTCTACACAAACCCGAGACCTCCGAAGGTCAAGTTAAATGGTCACTGGAGTTAGTCGTAGTTCGACTCAATTACCAACCCCGAAGCAACCATAAAAGCACAGCCTTTAGCCGACTTCGTGGTCGAGTGCACTGCAGGGGTAAAGAGATGGAGAGCGAGCCTCATCAAGCTCCCTGTGCCTCAACCAACGCATGGATAGTCACAGAGATGGATCCCGTGGAAGTCGTGGAGCAGGAGCAGGGCGGTGCTCAAAAGTCCGTAGGGGCTGAGATGCAATACGCCGCGAGATTAGAGTTCAAGTCACCAACAATCGTGCCGAGTACGAGTCAGAATAATGGGTCAAGCTCGCCTCAGTAGTAAAAGCAGAGGAAATAAAGCTTCGAATCGGACTCACAGCTGGTAACTAATCACCTCGACGAGAGCTTTCAGCAAAGCGGGAGAAGATGGACGCCTACCTTCGTAGTGCAAGGCAACTTAACGGGGAATTTCCGAGCTGCCGAGGTGGAACAGATCCCAAGGGGAAGAATTTTCGAGCAGATATGATAGCTCGCATGGCAGCCCGCCTCGACCCCAAGTTTCCAAAGTCTATCCCTCCGAATGAAAACCGCCGAGTATCGAAAGCGAGGACGAGGCGACGAGCCTATCAACGAGCAACACCTGGATGGAGCCGATCACTTCTACCTCAAGGAAGGGACAAGGTCTACCGACAAGAAACAGTGCAAGGAAATCGAGGCAAAGCAGCCTGTGCACACCTCATCGACGGGGTCTTATACAGACGGGGTACACTCTCCCTCGTCGCAGGTTAGTACCAAGAGGAGGCCGATCACGCCCTCCGAGAGATACACGGGGAGTCTCGTGGAAATCATTCTCGGCGCGAGGTCCTTGGCTTTCAAGGCCTCGAGGCAAGGGTATTTTTGGCCTCGCATGCACCAAGATGCTCGTGAGAAGACGAGAAGTCGCAAGAGTTGCCGAGCTTTGCTAACCACCGACTCAGCCTCCCGAGAACCTTACGCTGATGAATTCGCCATGGCCGCTTGCTTCAACGGGAATAGATTTGATCGGGCCACCGCCGAGGGAAAGCATCCGCCACCCATGCCATAGTCGCGATTGATTATTTCACCAAACGGGTCGAGCTGGAGCCTCGAGCAAGATCACGTAATGTAAAACCACCGATTTCATTCTGAAGAATGCGATTTGCAGTACGGGATTCCTCATGCGTTAGTCACCGATAACGGGAGGCGACTTGATAATGGCAAGTTCGTAGACTCGCGTAATCCTGGGATAGAGTCAAGTTTTGCTCTCCTCACACCCACAAGCCAACGGGCAAGCAGAGGCCGCGAATAAAACTATAAAACGCCTCAAGACAAGACTCGAGCGAGCAAAAAGGGCCTCGGTGGACGAGCCGCTCGGTGTCTCGTGGGCCTACGTAACCACACACAAAACGGCCAATCGGAGAGACCCCATTCTCCTCAGCATTTGGGCACGAGCAGCTGGTTCCCTACCGAATAGGAATCGGGACACACCTGACAGAAGCACTTCAACGAGGAGCAAAACAACGAGCAGATGCGCGCAGCTCGGACTCACTGGAAGAAAAAGAGAAAGGATAGCCGCCAAGATCTCGTAATATCAACAGAGAGTGGCTCGTTATTACAACCAAAAGGTACACATTCACCGGCTCCAGCGGGTGATCGGGTGTCGAGGAAAGTCAACCGTAGCACGAAGCGACCCAAGGCAAGGTGTACTAGGACCAAACTGGAAGCGTCCTTATCGAAGTCACTCAATTAGCAGGACCGTGAGCATATCGTACCGCTCATCCAGATGGACGAGAGGTCAAGAGGCCGTGAACGCACAACTCCCGAGGAAGTATTTTCAAGTAGGTCTTCTGTATTGTAAAATGCTAATGTAATATCTCTCCCAAGATGGGATATGTAAGAGTATAAATGTATGTAAGAATAAGAAAAGCATTTATAATGTAAGTTCAAATGAAGACCGAGTAAGAAGTTCGGTCAATTAAAAGGCTCGAGCAGTTCAAGAACTCATCGACCGAAGTCCCAAAGCCTAAGTCATTAAGTGACGGTGCCAAGCTCAGTCAATCAAGACCGTAGCGGAGTAATATCGAAGCTCGGTCAATTAAAAGGCTCTGAGCAAGTTCAAGAAGAACTCTCACCGAAGTCCCTAAGCCTAAGTCATTAGCGTGACTGCCAAGCTCCAGTCAATCAAGACCGTGAGCGGAGTAATATCGAAGCTCTGTCAATTAAAGGCTCGAGCGAGGTTCAAGAAGCTCCTGCCGAAGTCCCAAAGCCTAAGTCATTAGCGTGACGTGCCAAGCTCGAGTCAATCAAGACCGCAGCTGGAGTAATATCGTGAAGCTCGGTCAATTAAAAGGCTCGAGCGTAAGTTCGAAGAACTCCTCGCCGAAGTCCCAATGCCTAAGTCATTAGACGTGACGTGCCAAGCTCCAGGTCAATCAAGACCGGAGCTGGAGTAACATCGTAAGAAGCTCTGGTCAATTAAAAGGCTCGAGCAGGTTCAGAAGAACTCCTCGGCCGAAGTCCCAAAGCCTAAGTCATTAGGCGGACTGTGCCTAGCGAGGTCAATTAGCAGCCCGAACAGGAGTTTAAGATGAACCCTTGTCCAAAAGTCCCTAGGCCTAAGCTCTAGGCGGACGTTGTCTCAGCAAGAGCCAAATGCAGGCTCGAGCAAGTCAAATGAGCTCGTGAAATAGACATAAGGCTTTTTAGCCTAAGTCGAGCAAAACTCTACCATGCATGGTTAGCAAAGATTACACTTGGGCATAAATGAAAATAGAAGTCCAACACTTAGAAAATTTTTACTCAAGAAGCATATTCAAAGTCAATTCAACATGGAAGACAAGAATGTGTGCACACGAGCAAATAATAGAGTTGTTCAACATGTATCTTTTTATTTCATTAAAATGATTACATATGTAAAAAAAAAAAAAAAAGAAAAGAAGTCCAAGTTATTCAACAGAAGGGGCGTCTTCAAGAAGCAAGCAGTGGATGGCCAAGATCCGCAGGAGGAGCAGCAGGAGGGACGCCGAGAGGAGCTTCAGCAGAGAGGAGCATTGAAGCGAGAAGGAGCGAGCCTCCGACAACACCTCGGGCCTCGGATCGAGTAGCTTCAGGATTGCTCATGTATTCAGCCACATACCCTTCAACCTCGACATGTCTGGCCTGGGTATGCCTTGCCAAAAGCATACATAAGGCATCAGAACTGGAGTCCGCCTCAATGTTGTACTCAAGAATGAGCCGGACCTTCAGAGTGTCAATTTGCTTCGAAGACGAGCAGCCTTCTCCTCCACGAGCTGCTCAGAAGCAAGACTTCCGAGTGTCCAGATCCTTCCGAGCATGCTTCACTGCTCTTGGTCTCGACCAACTCCTCTCAAGCCCGGAGACCTTGAGCTCGGCCATCTGCCTTCTCTCGCAAGATTTATATTCTCGCCCAACAGCCTTCCGATTTTCTTCCTTCACTGCTCACGTACCGCCCAAGCTCGAACCTTTGCTCAAGTTCTTCCCGGAACTTAGAGTTATCTCATTAAGCCTCGGTCGCAGATGCCAAAGCTCGGAGGAGAGCTACGGAAGATACTCGAATCAGCGCTCAGTGAGTGCAGGACTCTATCTCATCCAGAACCTCGCCGGTCGCCTCTTCATTGAAAGCTCTCCGGTAAGGCTCTGAACGGCCAGCCGACGCTGTTCCCGCGACATGGCCAGCTGAGGACGAGCCGGGTCACGGTCCTTCGTCTCTCGCGAGGAGGACCTTCCTCCGCCTCCTCGCTGGTCGAGAGCAGGAAGCGCTCGAGCAGTGCGGGCGAGCACTCGACCGCCGAGGTCTTTCGAGGTGCTCGCACCTTCACCGTCCCCACACGCCGATGCAACATTTCACGCATCCCGCCGCTCATTTCTCCACTTGGTACTAAATTGACTCCAAAGCTCCGAGGTGTCATCAGCCCCCGCACGAGCTCAGGCTTGAAAGAACAACCAGCACACGTGCTCAAGTCGACCCTCAATCGAATAAGAAGCACCCCGAGAGACCGCAAAAACAACCAAAGCAAAACAATGAGAACAGACGCGAAGCATGAAAACTAAAAGTAAAATCCACAGTGGCGTATAAATGACCTGAGTGCAAAAGTGTCACGGACCTGAGGGACCCTCACACGAGCGCAGCAGGCCCCCACTCTCCCCAACGAAGAAGAATTTGCTCTTCCAGCTGCCACCGTGAGGCTCTGGAGATCGGTGATGGGCTTTTACCCTTCAGCCGGAGGTAGGTAATACCAACCAAAGATCCTTCGGCTACACTTCACCGGTAGAGGTGTCTCGATTTCCCTACCGAGGGCTCATCCAGTCACAATGTTTCCACAAAACGAAGAGTCCTGAAAGGACCCTCCACCCATTCGGGTTCAATCGCCTGCAGGCCGACTGAACCTGCATGTAACCCGACCAAAATAAGGTCGGAGAGGCACCTAACCCCCATTCAAGCACTCCAAGTAAGGTCAGTATATCCTCGGGGACTACCGGATTTCATCCCCGCCCTAGAACCTTAAAACTACACCATCGTGTATATTGTAAGTCCGCCTAAGTCTATCTAAGTCGGAGGGGTGGTTTCACACCTCGGAGGTCAACGGGTATTCCCCATGCTCGCACCTTCGACCGGCCCTCGTCCTTCGTCGCTACCGGGTCTCACCCACCTGCAACTCACTCTCTGACTAGAATCCCTCACGGGATTACGCTAAGGGGTCAGGCCTCACTAGAGGAGGAAGAGTCCTCCCAGAACATCCTACGGGCTCGAAGGATTTGACATTTTCCTAA
Organism: Murraya koenigii; assembly: GCA_025617385.1. NCBI lineage: Eukaryota > Viridiplantae > Streptophyta > Magnoliopsida > Sapindales > Rutaceae > Murraya > Murraya koenigii. The sequence continues at coordinate 24,242,194 of CM046812.1, forward strand.
GGTGTGAAATAACGAGGTGCAGGAGAAGAAAGCAGTAAGTGGCGGTGAAACGGAAGAATGGCTTGTACCGAACACGAAAGGAAGTGTGGTTGGCCTGAAATCAACTCGACAGGAAGAAGAAGAACGAAGAAGCTATGAGAGCAGATTAATTGTGAGTTTGAACGAAAAGTAAGCAAATAGAGGAACAGTGAAGAAGTTGAGGATTTTAAAGAGGTGAACGCTGCTCCTTCCATCAGGCGACGATGCGTTTGAGGGACACGACCTTTTAGGTCACGTCCTTTCGAATTTCAAATACACGTACGGATCAACCCACGTGTCCCGCCTTAAATAAGAAATGATTCAAGTGGGAGACAATTGGAAGCATGGGGAAGAGTAAAAGGCCGCGAATTCGACCCATCATTAATGAGTTTCGGCCTTATCTCGTTTCACTCAAAAGACTGAAACCGGGGACCGGTGTTTGGGTAATATCGGCAGGTCTCCTCGAGGCCCTTTCAGCTCGAATAAGAGACCTCGAAGACAGCCCTAGCTCGAGCGGAGGTCGGGACGTCAAGCAGTCAAGGTCGAGCTCCGAGCTCTACAACCGCTCGAGATCATCGAGGAAGGTCAAAGTTGGTCAAGCTCGGGAACTCGGAGCGACCCGAGACCCGAGCACTCTTTGCCCGCTCAAGATGCTTCATCCGGTCAAAGCTCGAGGTCATCCTCCCAGTGTCAAAGATGGTCAAGGTCGGAACCGAAGCACACCTTTTCTCGCCGCAGAGATTAAGTCCACGAGCACACTGGACAAGACCCGACCGGATAGCTCGACCCGCTTTCTCGTAATCCCGCACACCTTTTAATGCCTGGCCAGGGCCCACGTGGTATGGTGGTGATACTGTTGCCGGTGGCCGGCACATGCCTCCAAGGTGTCATCATTCCTAGCGCACTTGCTCGACATGGTGATCTAGCCACGTGAATCGGGTTAAGGGACGACTAGCTCATCCCTAGGGAATATTCCGCCAAACCTTGCTGTCAGAGGGACCCAGAAACCACTAGCGTGGGAGTGGACAGACTGGATAGGGAAAGAGCGGGAAAAATGGAGTATAAAAGGAAACGAAGGGGAACGTTACAAGGGTTGGCAATTTTCATTCACAAAGGATCTGTAAGCTCAAACAGGTTCTTCCTATTCTAATATCTCTCATTTGATTTTCCGAACACCATACTTATCCAAAATGGGGCGAAATAATACCCTTTCATCTTTCCGGTCTCCTCATTAAGGAGATACCAAAAGACAAACCCGATCATCGACTTAAGCGTCGGAGGGTTTCACGAACACGCCCGGCGACCCTTGACCCGGTTTTACGTGAGTACGGTCCGGAGATTTCGCTCGAAGAAGACAGTGAACAGGACGAAGGGGTAATCCCTGCCGAGCTTATCGCGAGCAGAAGGATCGATGCACTGTTTGAAGCCGCGAGCAGAAGGTTTAAACAGTCCTGTTCGAGCGGCTTAGAGACACTGTTCGAAGGTTCGAAGCACTGTTGAAGCACGCGGGAAAAACTGCATCAACAGCTTTAATTCTTATAACTTGTTTGATGTAATTGTTTTGATGTAATTTTTAGAAGTAAAGTGTTTATAAATATAGATTTTGAGAAAAATCGGTTGGATAATTAGTTGTAATTAAAATGTGCTTTTAATCCAAATTGTTTGGTTACCATATGAATTAATAAAATTTTATTATATTATTTTTACACTACATAAATTTTAACCCCCCTCATTTCAAAAGTCTAAATTTTAAAATTTTGCCACTAGATGTAAAACCTCTAGTGGTTTTTTTATTTCAAAACTTAATTTTTTTTTTCAAAAATTTATAAATGGCTGAGCTTAAATTTATTTTTCTGGAATATCTTTTCTCCTGTGCGATTACTACAGGTTTATTCTCACTATAAAACAATCAATTACAAACAACGAGTTAATAAAATTGTACCACGGCTAAAGGGTCCAATTCTCAATTTCTCACCTAAACATGGTCTATTATAAGCTGCAATACGAGCTGTTCTATTTCATCTCGTTTCGGTTCAGAATAAAATCTAAAGGGAAAAAATGAAAGTAGAGAGAGAATAAGGGTAAAAAAACCAAGACAAGTCTGATTAGAATGGCCAAAACTTGTCACATTGTTAAATATGAAAATCAAGGTCTACAACATTACAATGTTATTGTGAACAAGTGACTGCAGTTAGTGGGAAAAAAAATTGTTCATGAATTAGAAAAACAGTTAAGAGTACTTTACATATCAACAGAAAATTTCGAAAAATGAATGTTAAAAGTACTAACGAGCTTTTGGGTCTTGTTTTTTGATTTTTTTTTTTGGGGTTTAATTTTGTGATACACGGAGAATATGTTTAACATATTTTCACGTTATTAATTATAAAAGTGAATTTGAATTTTTTATTTTATAATCTATTTTTTGAATTCAACCCATCGAATATATATTATATCTGTATTCTAAAAACGAAAATAAAAATAATGGCTCAAAAACGACACTGAACAAACCTTAAAATTTTCTAGTAGTTCTATATAATACGTTTAAGTACTTTTTTTAAGTATAAAAGAGAGAACCTCTAAGCTATTGTCCTTATAGCCTAAGAATAAAAGCCGTAATAAATTTATATTATTGAAAGTTCAAATAAAGAAATAATTGACAGAAATTTAGCTTAATTATCGTCAGCATTAGACGTGTGAATCTTAAATTAATTTAATGTACAGATATTGTTGCCCTTCAGAATCATTCACACAAATGCTTTACAATCCTCCTAATAAGACCATGAAAAAATCGGTTCTTAGCACTCCGGTCCAAAGCCTGGCTCCACGTCATCAGAATCCCATCTTCCATTTCCATCATCTTCATGGTCTGCTTCTTGAAACTCTGTATCAGGTGGTCTCTCCTGAAACTGGACACTTCGGTGCTTGCTGCAACTTCGATAGATTACCCAGAAGATGAGCTCTTATTTCATCTAAACGCCTACGCGTGTTTTTTTTCTTCATATTACTGACTGGAGGCATATGAAGTGCATACTCAGGACCACAATACTGCGCATATGCATGTGCTGGCATCTCATCTTGAAGCTCCACCCCAAGCGCCACACCACCACCCAACAACAATGGCGGCACATTGAAAGATCTCATGTACCTTACACATTCAGCATGACGTTTAATTGATAGATTAAAGCAGCCTAATCTATATATCTCCACCCAAAGAATCAGCACCACATTGCAGCACAACGGCACTAGGCTTGTATACTTGCATATAGCTTTACTCATAATTGGCTTGAACAAATATTGGTACCCCTCGTCATCAATCCCGTCTTCAAGTGGAACATTTAGTGAATGATATTTTCCTTTGCCAACTCCAACATCATCTTTTTGCCCGGTGCCTGGAAAATAATTTCCAAATTTATGAATTTTAACATTTGGATACTTATTTTTTAATATGCGGATCGAGACTTAAATCTTTTGAAACTTTATAGATCTAAGCCAGACCCAAATTTTTTTATCGTTCCTAAAAATGATTTCTCAAGTACTCCAATCTTAAGAAAATAGGGTAGGGCAGTTTTCTCCAAAAATAATGAAAGGAGATTCCTTTAATTGGTGTAAGAGAAGGAAAAATAAAATATGAAACATCTTTTGTTTATTATTAATGGTAGAGATTCATCATATTTAAATTTCAACTTAAATATTAAACTATATGTTATTTATTTATTAGATGATGAATTTCATAACTTACAAAATTATATATTTACCATTTAACAGATAAATGTTATAATATATAATATTACTCATTGTTTTCACTTATTTATATTCTTTTTCTCACAATAGGCGGAAAAACTCAACAAAAGGCAGTTAACAATATTATTACATTCAATTTACAAAAGTCCATATTCTTTTACATTCAAAAAATTATGAGTAATGATAGAATCACAATCAGTTTGTACAAATAAATATGTACAAACTGATGAGATATGAAGAGATTTGTTTATATAAAACTATCATGAGCCCATGTAATTTAAAAATAATAATTATTTTTACTTTTCAGTCAATCACTTCATGTCACGTTAATTTATATACACTAATTTGTACATAATTGTTTATTACTCTATTATTATTGAAAATTATTCAGCCCCAATTTAATAAATATAATTATTATATCAAATATCCGGATAGTAAATCTATCTCTAATTTTCTATAATGATGAGAAAATATAATTGTTTATAATCTAAAAAAGAATTTAAAAAATAATATGGGCTTAAGTACGTTCTCAAGCACTGTAAGAATTAGAGACACTCTTTTTTTATTATTAGAAAAATGTTATAGTAACAAGACGTTAATCATATTTTGGTACATAATTATTTGCCCAATACATAGGCAAATTCATGTGAATAATTTTTAGACAGTACCTTCTTGACAATAAAATATCATATGATTGTGTCTAAAGTTAATTACCTAATTAGCTACAACAAATTCGGTCTTTCTTTCTAATTTTCTAGCTAGCAAAAGCTCAAACAAGCACAAAATAGTAAATCTATTAAGAGAAATTTAATTATTTTATGGAAAACTTGAATGATGATGATCAATAATAGTGCTCATTGGCATACACAACCTTACTCAACGAGTCAATGTAGATCACGATAATACTTTTACATTAAAAAAATCCATATTTAATTAAATAATTTTTAAAATATAATAGTTATAAATTGTAATTTAAAAAATTTCTTAGAGATAAAATTAAATATATATTATTTTAATTTACAAAATTTAATTTACAAGTGCTACATGAGAAAGCACTAAATAAATGGTTCATAAAAAAGCACCACATTATTTGTTTTATATATGCACTATATATAACTGGTACAAATTCTATTAATATCTTCAGCTTTTTCTTTTTTATCTCAAAAGCTTTAAAAGGTATATACTGTTAGTATAAAAACTTGACTCGAGTTTACCTTTAATTTCATATGACTAATTAGTTGCGGACATGTTATTTTGGAATATGCATAGTTTTTAAATGAAGCTTGAAGTTTTAATATGAAGAACCAATAACTAATGTCATTGGTACTACAGAAAAAAAGTACGTTGATTATGATGTTAGAAAGGCAAAATATTATATGATTATAATAATAATTTCATTCTGTCTACAACTAATGCTAGCGAAATGTAAAATATGGGAGGAAACTAACGAGATATTAAAAAAACATATACAAATGTTTTCTTTAGTATTCTTTAATTTACTCATACTATTTTTTGTTTTATATGTTCGCGTGCATACCAACACCCTTAGTCATAGGGTTTGGAGAATGGTTCTACCAGAGCTCAGGCTCAATTTCAAAATTCCGTTTGCGCAACATAGGAAGATTTACCACTTACCTTATCTTTTTCTTGTAATAATCTGCTCAGGGGCTTTGCATATAGTTTTTTCAATGTAAATTTAAGAAATAAAGCGTTTATAAATATAGATTTTGGGAAAAAAATAATTAGATAATTAATTATAAATAAAACGTGTTTTAAACTACTAAATTGTTGGCTACAATGTCAATTGAGAAATTTACACTATTAGCCATTAAAATTTTCACAAATTCAAATATAACTCCCCAACATTTTTATTATCATTATTAGCTAAATTGTAAAATTTTTGACCAAATTGCCATTCACAGTTTGAACCAATACCCACATTCGATCTTGTATCATCAACGGCGAACGGCGACCGGTAGACGACGAACAAACGGAAAATTCAAAACTCTAAGCAAAGTAACTTGATTTTCTTCATGATTTGAATGAAATTGATTGGGTTTAGTTTATTATTATAGGTTGTTGAAGGCAAATAATGAAAAAAGTTAAAAATATGAGTTTCAACTAGCACACATTAGGTGTTTGATGCAATTCTCCATAGAAAACTAATGCTTAGGCTTGGAGTGTTAGGCATGCTGTATGGCGTGGTGTGTTGGGTGTCTGAGTTTTGCTGCGAGAAGTTGCCATCAAGGGCGCTATCGCATGCACAGCTCATGTGTGTGAGTTGTTGCATGCCCAGAGCGCCCGAGCACGTGCGCGTGCCTATTGCTTGCCCAGTGAGAGCATAGGCGCTGTCACACGCACAAGTGCACTTGCACAGGCTCTCGTTGATAGTGCGACAAGCACTCTATCGCACAAAGAGATCTATCACCAATCACTACATGTAACTTTATCATAAACTATTCTCAAGCATCGTTATTTTTTGAATCCAAAACTCCAATGACTAATGGATACAATTAATTATTTTCATTTAAGCATATTGCCACAAACATACTTCCCTGATATAGCCCCTTTAGATGAGTACCATCTATAACAATCACTAGCCTGATATACTACTTAAAACCCTTGATGGAAGATCCAAGAGCTATAAAGTAGTATAAAAAATTATCATTTTCATCCCGCTCAATATGAGTAACCGTATCTTTATTTGCTTTAGTCAAAATGTGAGAATATGAGTAACTGCATGCCCAGAGCGCTCGAGCACGTGCGCGTGCTTATTGCATGCTCAGCGAGAGCATAGGCACCTATCGCATGCACAGGTGTATATGCACAGGTTCTCACCGATAGTGCGAAAAGCACCCTATCGTACAAAGAGACCTATTACCATTAACTCAATGTAACTTCGTCATAAACTATTCTCAAGCATCGTTATTTTCTGAATCTAAAACTCCAATGACTAATGGATACAATTGATTATTTTCATCTAAGCATATTGCCACAAACATACTTCCTGATAGTAGTCCCTTTAGATGAGTACCATCTACAACAATCATTGGCCTGATATACTACTTAAAACCCTTGATGGAAGATCCAAGAGGTATAAAGTAGTATAAGAATTTATCATTTTCATCCCGCTCAATATGAATAACTGTATCCTTATTTGCTTTAGTCAAAATGTGAGAATATTTGATAAGTAAGTTATATGACTCGAGCAAGATTACCTCGGACTATTTCAAGACTAACTTTTCTAGCTCAATATACTTGCTGATATGTTAACTAGATACTCGTATTCTTGTTACATGTCTTCTCTGATGTCATTTAATGTGTATATCTATTTTTCATGGACATATTTGTTCGCGATAATATGATCAATAACCTAGCTCCTTACTTGACGACCACCAAACAACACATCATTAAAACATATGTGTACATTGTCAATTCTCCTCACTACCTAACAAACATTTGACTCATTACTCGAATGTACTATTTACATGAAAAAATAGTGGGCCTCGAAACTAGTCGTTGTGGACCGTGTAATCTTGAAATCAAACTTATCCCTACACCAATATTAACTCATTCTATTCAGCAAACAACTTATCTACACCAATATTATTTGAATTACAACTTCTAAGTAAGTTTGGAGCAACTAAGTTTAAAGGAAAATCTGGAATAAGATTTACAAAGGGATCAACTGCTATTCTACTCCTGGAACAGGCCATTAGAGGAAAAGATTGGTTGTCTTTGTTATTAATAAGAATATCATACTGACACTCATCCTCATCATTAATAAGAATATCGGAATAACTAATGCCCCCATTATCAATTGGATTATTGAAGTGAGTGCCCCTCGTACTATTATATGGTTTCTCGTAAATATTTTCTGTTTCTGTGCTGCTAATGTCATCAATAGGATTATCATTATTGCGAAAATCATTGTTGTGGTATGAAGAATAACGTTACTCTAACCGTGCTGTAGATGGTAACACCTCTTCTTCATCTTCAACATCTATTAAAGTAATGTCGTTGTCATCAATGATGTCATTATTGTCATGAACTGCAGAGTAACATTGCTGCAACGATATCCTATGTGGTAACACTTCTTCTTTAATATCGAGGACAGAGACGTTTACTCTAAAAGAAGTTTTAATTTATACAAGTGGGTCAATATCTTGGTTCAAAACTTGAGGAGATGTTTCAACAAATATAAAAATGCATCCATGCATAGTGGCATCCGAGACCATGTGTAACACGACCTCGATTTTTTCATCATTAAATATTTTCATAGGTAGTGAACATGCACAACATATTGTGTTACTAAACTTTAAAGTTGTCATCATTATGATATTATATTTATTAGAATTTATTTGCAAAACCTGATAGACGCTTGTTAGATACTGATCAAACCTACACTTTTTTCGAACTAAAAAAGTCGTGTTCTTGGCATTCACAGACTCCATATGCCCATCCGCCTTCGTCTCTTAGTAACCATCGTAATATAATTAAAGTACAAGTGAATCAATTAAGCTTGAATTTATTAAAAAAAATGAATACATACAACTCATTATAAATTTCAAAATAATATATTATACGTTCAAAACGATACATATGTAACTAAATTTAGTGAGACAAGTCACACTGAACACAGTGTTGATTCAGTGCTGGTTTTGCTTCCCATGTCAATTAATAAAAATGTTGTTATAATAGTTTTTGCATTACATAAAGTTTCACTTATCCCATTACCTGTTACACTAAAACTCAGTGCTGGTTTTGCTTCCCAAGTTAATTAATAAAAATGTTGTTATAATATTTTTTGCAGTACATAAAGTTTAACCTCCTCTCATTTCAAAAGTCCAAAATTTAAAATTTTTACCATTAGAGGTAAAGTGGTTTTTTTTTTTTTAATTTCAAAATCAACTTCTTTCAACAATTAAAAAATAAAATCTAACAACAAATGAATATTAAAGAAAAATAATAATAATGTTACACATCTTAAAAATAATAATGTTACACATTCTAAATTTTGTATCTTAAATAATGAGATATTATTAATTAGTTGGTAAAATAATATAATTAATTCACTTTAATTTTGTAACTAATTAATTAGTGTCACATCATTTAAAATAAAAAATTAAAGATAATTAACATTACTAAAAAACATTTCGGACAATAAAAAGTCATAGCAACCATGCATTTTACCCATATTACTACAATTTATTCATTTAAGTATAACTTTAATATTTGCCTCCAGATTGATAAACAATTTTTAACCGACCGAAAATTAAGTGCTTGCAAACAATTTTATTTTTCCAAAAAAAGGCAATTTAAATATTTTAAAAATATCAATTATTAATGCCCAATAATTCAATTAAAATAAGAAATCTTCATCCTCGCACCAATTTTGAAGGAAAATTTATTTACGATTGTTTGGTAGGTGTGTTTAAACTAAAATTATTTAAGAAAATAACATAAAATACATTCTTTTTTTTTTTTAATTACATTCTTAACCTACATAATATAATAAGGTTTATTATTAAGATCCATAATAAGTTGAGTTAAATTCAGACTCGAGAGCCAACAAAGTAAGAAAAAAGTTGAAAATCAATACAAAGTTTCTCCCGGTAACAGAACAAACCTGAGGACCAAGACATCTATCACTCTGGTCATATCTAGTCCGATGTCAAAAAAACTGTCGATGATTGTTAGCACCTTCCAATGAAGAAAGTTCTTCACGAATCACACTTCACTGTCATCACTACTGTCAACTATAACAACTGCCATTTCCTTCTTGGGTCTCTTTGAGGCTCTCGTTCCCCTTCCTTGCTCTTCCTTCGAGATTGCATTATTATCATGCTGCTGCTCGGAGTTGCCACACTTACTGATTACTTCAAGAATTTTATACCCATACTTTCCAGTCTTCAACTTTCCAATTATCTTCTCCAGCTGCAACATTAAATAACAAATATTTTATAAGTTCCACTGAATCGAAAAATTGTTAAAATTTTCATATGCATGGATTTGGGCATGCTTATATGCATGCATGCATGTTTAGGAGATTTTAGCTTTGATAGCCTTCAAAGAATTTAGCTTTAAAGAGACGGCCCCAGAGATGAACTGGAATTTCATTCAATTGAGCATAGAAAGATAGGTGCTCTAATGTCATGCATCGTAGAAAGGACAATTGAAATGATTGGAACTTGCCTCTTCCATCGTACTGGGTTTCCGGGCACTTATCAATCTGATCAGTTGACTAGACAAAACAGAATGAGGAAGTATTCCTCCATGAATTGAAGCAAGTTCCTTTCGCAGTTCATCAAGTGCAAACTCCAAAGCAGATGATGTCAAACTACGTTTAGTCGATTTCTTGTTGTCAGTTGTATTCTTCTGTACGCTAGAAATCTCGAGTTTAATGATCTTCTTCCCTGTTTGCAGAAGGATAGAAGTCAGTAGGTTGGCAATTATATGAAATACTAGTATGATACATTAGTGAATATATATTGGCAATTATATATAAAACTATTATGATACATTAGTTAAAGGAGGTATTAGAAATAGATTTTCAATCTAGTATAGTAATTAGACTTGTTCATCTTATTATCCTGATTACTAAGATTATCATAAAATAAATATCAGATTATTCTCTATACAAAATTTACACAAATTGAAGTAATATAAAATTAACATAAATCATATCCGGGTAATAAGATGAGACATGAATATGAAACTAAGTTATGCACACAAATGAACAAAAAATTCATGTTGATCTTGCAAATTGTAAAATTTGAATTCAACAATACCAAAAATGAATGTGCACAAGATCTAATCCTAGAAATCTGATGATCAAGATTTGTAACCTGGCATCTCTTTTGTAAATGAATGTATCACCTTGTAATACTAGATTCGCTAGTGGTCCAATTGTTACATATGCATTTGTTGAATAAGCTGTATGCTGAAATTCTTCAGTCTACATCACAAACATATTTTGATTACAGTCAGACAGAATTATACTATAAATTGCGTAGCAAAAAAAGAAATTAATTAAAAAAAAAACAAGAAAACAAATCCAAGAAGGTTGAGCACCATCCAGGGGGGAAAAAAAAGGAATACAACGGCCTAATCATCTGCTATAGAAACTCTCTCAAATTTATAAATGGCTGAGCTTAAATTTCTTTTTCTGGAATATATTTTCTCCACTGTGCTATGCACAATATGAACAAGAGAAAGTATCTTTTAGAAAATTTAGTTGCAATTACGTCCTTCAAACGAAACTTCACATGATATATATACATACTATAGGCAACTTTGAACTCAATTGACATTTCAAAATAAGGAATTATCATTTCATGTCAGCAACCGAATTGGATAAGTAAATTAGCACAAGTGAGTTAATAGAAACGGTTACAGGTCTAAAAGGTCTGATTCTCACCATAAAACGATCTATTATAAGTAACAAATTAATAAAAATGTACCAGGGCTAAAGGGTCCAATTCTCACCAAAACACGATCTATTATAAGCTGCAGTACAAGCTGTTCTATTTCCTCTCGTTTTAGGTCAGAATCTGCATTAACCCAAAAAATAAAATTGAAAGGGTAAAAGTGAAAGAAGAGAGAGAATTAGGGTAAATAACCAAGACAATCTAATTAGAATGGACAGTAATGTCACCTCCAAAAAGTTATCACATTATTAAATATGAAAATCCAGGTCTACAACGTTATAATTTTATTGTGAACAAGCAATTGTAGTAAGAAAAAGATATAGTTCATGAATTTGAAAAATAGCTAAGAGTACTAAACATATCAATCAAAAAATTATAATAGTAAAAAGCAATATATTGAACAACTTATTTCAGCTCAGGTAAAAAGGTACATTTTATAGCCATAATGCTATAGGCTTAGGCTAGCACAGTGCACAATAGCGCACAATATAAACCTTTAGGCATTGCCTTCAAATGAGGCAGAACTCTTTCTCTCATTTGATTATATACCACATACATCTCAGTTTGTTGTTGAAGAGATGCCTTTTCCTTCCTTAATTAGTCGTACTTCCTTTCAGTCTCAGAATATGATTGCCTAATACCATTATTCCCAACATCTAGAGAACATATTTGCATGTAGAAGTGAAAGGACAGCATCTTGCTCTCTCTCATTTCATCTTAGTTTTCTATCCCTTTTTATGTAAGGATTTCATGAACTAAATTTTCGGAATTACTCATATTTATCAAATATAAAAAGAGAATCCACAAAAGTTAATGCCTTTAAACCTCAAGGCTGAAGGATTAAAAATTTAATACTCACTTTTTACAGAACCTTATAGCTAAAAAGCTCCAAATAAGAAAATATATTTACTCTCTTTCCATAAGTTTACCTCCTACATGATATTTCCATTACCTAACCCTCCCATCTTACAAAACAAAATAAAAGGAAACAAATTAATTTTTGGCTGTCACCTACTACTACAAATAGACATATGATATACGTGTTCATGCCTTTCTATTCTTTCATAAAATGTGTAATTATCCAGATCCTTCATCTTGGAAATGGTGAAGAAATATGAAGCTACCAACCAACCTATTTCCTTGAGCTTAATTTTCATTTTTTCTACCAACTGTAACATCGTCAATCTCTGATCATTGTCTTGAATATCTTGCAGCAAAGAAATGATACACTGTGCATGACCTGCAAAGAGTAGTATACCAATTAAAACTCAGATAATTAAGTAGTAGTATATCCATCAAGCTTTGTATGTGTAAAAAAATTTAAAAGAAAAAAATCAGTAGAGAAAAATTGAATCAATAGGGAAATTTTAATATAACCCATCTTGAGATTTTCCAGGGTCAAAGCAAATAAGTTTAGTCAATGGAAAAAAATGTGGCAGCTGGAAGAAACAATAGTTTTAATGTTTATAAAAGTAATTGGCAAAGTAAAGTAATGCTCAAAAATAGGTCACTGAGTATGAACCAAAGATATGGCTTTCAAAGAAATCATGATTTGCTGGGACCAATGGGACCAAGGGATCAACCAGGACACCAATGCAAAAGAGATTAACTTGCTGGAGCTTTTCAAAAATCACTAGATGCACTTCCTCAAGGTTCCAGAGTAACAGATACTTAAAATGAATGAGACAAAAAAAAAAAAAAAAAACAGCAGTACATAAATAATCTCCTGGAAATAAGCAAGCCAGAATTGTCATATATGGAAAGATTTGAACCTTTAATTAAAAAAATGGAGTTCCTGAAATGTGCGCAATTATGATGGAAAAAATTAAATATACCTCAGGCACAAAATACAAAGTACAGTAAAAGAGATAATAAACAAAGGCCAAAATTACAGACCAGCATGAAATTAGGGTTTAATCACAAAACTAGACTATAATCAATGAACAAAACAGAATCTGAAAATGACTGAAGAACTAAAATGCATGCATGTGTACAGGTGTATGTATGTCAAATAAGAGAGAAAGAAACATACAAGTTACATCAACTTCGCTAACCTCACATGAGAATGCACAAACGTCACACATCCCTAAGAGAACACAAAGTTACGATTATGTTATTCCAAACAAGCGTAACGAAAGAGACAAAAGTATAATAAAATGATACTATGTTCAACAACATATAGTACCATTGCAGTCTTGTAATGGCTCCGCAAAATGCCTGAAAAAAGTACTGCGTCGGCATTGTTTCTTTGACTGAAAAAGAGAGATCTTAATAAAAATCTAGAAACAAAATATCTGCATAGCTTTTTACTGGTCAATGTAGCATAATTTTTAATGCATTGCAAGTCCAGTGGCCTATTTATTGCTAAGCCTCTGGAAACATAATAGGGACAAGAAGGCATATATATGTATGTATGTATCAAAAATATTCCAATTTGGGAATCCCGGATTGTATTAAAATACGGGATGAGTTTACAATGTTGTAAAACAGTGAAAAAAGAGGTTTAAAATGCTGTAAAATCATTCAGGATTTTACTAAAATCAGATATTCTTGAATTGGAACCTGACTCTCTCTCTCTCTCTCTCTCACACACACACACACGAACATAGCTTCTCAGATGTGGACATCCGCATTTTAATGATGAAGAAGATTCGAAAGTCACAGAAGGGTCAATTGCTAATCTAGCACAAAGTAATGAAGATGATAGTTATTGAATACTGTAAAAATATTCCATAACAGTATCTCCTACAAAAGTCACAAGGCAAAAGTGGAGTTCTGCAAATTATATGGCAAAAAACAGATATTCTTGTAAAAGACCACACAACAAAAGTTTTTCAATTCAGAAGCAATAATGTGTATTCAATAATTATTTTAAATTAAATAACTTGTAACAAAAATAATGTATACTTAGAAAGCAAGAACAAAAGCAATGGTTGGGAGAGCGAATAGCAAAAGGAAAAAGCAAATGCATGATTCACTGTGGAAAGATGCTCAGAGAATATTTCAAGATGAAAGATGAGCACTATCAAGAAGATAAGATGGGAAACCATTACTCAAAGTTTGTAAAAGCTAGTTAAAAGGCAATGAACGCAGGCTTCATACTAGTCCCTAACATCAAAATACTCTTTATCTCAAAATTTTAGTTTTATTGTATTCAATCCAGTGTATTGTTCCAGTCTTCAAAGATTTTGGAGCATCAAAACTTATAAGTTTTACTTACAATCAATCTATCAATTTCATTTCAATTTCTTGCTTTCAATTTATTTTTTTGTTATTTTATGTTTTAAATTTTGCATGCATATTATTGTATTTGAAATATGATATAGCTCTCTGTAAACGTACGACTGAAAACAACCAAAATATATTAATTGAAGCTTTACTAGAAGATAGACCTTTAGAACATTTACTTCATATGTCAAAAAGAATTACAAGCTTACAAAATTTACTCAAACAATCCAAAGAACAACATTATTGTTTCTAATTGAAAATCTTGCCACATGGCCTTTTTCAAGAATAGCTACTTTTTTCAATGTGATTCGCAGAACTCCACTTTTGCTATGTGACTTTTGTTGGAGATACTGTTACGGAATATTTTGCAATATTCTATAAAAATCATTTTCATTGCTTTGTGCTATATCAACAATTGGCACTTCAATTGTTTTTAATCTTCTTCATCATCAGAAAACTATGAAAAAGTTACTTTCAAATGTTTTTGTTTTAAATCAGAAAGAAAATATGTTCCCAAAGTTTTGGTCCTCCAAGTTACAAATACTGGGATTACCATTAATCCTGGCTTAATGCCTTTTTGTTTCAAAAGGATAACAATATACTTCAAAAAGGGGAATCAATTTTACATTCCTACATTTGAAGTGAACAATTTCCTTTTGTCCAAAAGACACTGCAGATGGTAATATGTTTATGTCAATATTGCCAAAGAAATTCCATCCTTAGGTAGGAGTTTTAGAGTGAAGTGGTGGGTAAGGATGGCAATTTGTCGGGTTGTCAGGCCCGAGCCCGACCCGAATACTTAAACAAAAAGCCCGGCCCGATAAAAAGCCCGATAATTTTTATTTCGGCCGAGCTCGATCGAGCCTGATTCGGGCTGAGGTCGGTCGGGTCGGTCAGATCAAGACCTCGACTTTATTTTATTTTAATTATTTGATTTATTCACCTAGTGTCTCAGATATTTTTTTTATTATTTTAATTATTTGATTTATTTCCAAGCACAGCATACCCACAACTTATATTCAAAATTTAATTTACACTTGTGTCATTTGAAAAAAATAAAATTCATCGTATACAAATAAAAGTACACAATTCTACAACCCAATATTAAAAAAAAAAAAAACTTATGTCTTGTACAAATAAAAATACACAATTCCACAACTCAACATAAAAAAAAAAAATCAACACTCATGTCTTATAGAAATAAAAATACTCATTCAATCGTGATGTGTCATCACGTACGTGTCGGTCAATTTTTTTTAAATTTAGTAAATAATCGGGTCGGGTCGGTCGGGTCACATAAGGCCCGAGCCCGAACTCAAATTTCATCAGGCCTAAAATTAAAGCTCGAGCCCGAGTTTTAACTTCTAAGTTCGAGCTAAAGCTCGAAAAATCGGCCGAGCCAATCGGGCCAAAATTCGAGTCAGGCTTTTTGCCATCCCTAGTGGTGGGAGAAATTCAATGTTATCAAATTTCTTGAAAAAATCCAACTAGTGGGGAAAAAACAAATTAGCTCACTCAAAGTAATGAAGATGATTGTTATGGAATACTATGAATATATTCTGTAACAGTAACTCCTAAAAAGTCGAATGGCAAAAGTGGAGTTTTTTTGAATCATGTGACAAAAAACAGATATTCCAATAAAAGACCACATGACAAAAGTTTTTTAATTTAAGAGCAAATGAGCAATAATGTGTATTCAATAATTATTTTGACTTTAATAATTTGTAACAAAGATATATATTTATACATTCATACACACACACACACACACACACACACACATATATATATATATATATATATTTGTTTCTATTTAAAGTCTTTTGGAAAAGAGCTTATTTTTCACTCTTTTATTTGCCACATAGGTAAGTAAATAAGCATTTGATTATTTGAAGAGTAAAATTAGATGAGCCTTTTGGTGATGCTCTAATCCAACATTACTTTCACCTACAGCTTTACAAGATAGATAACAGACCTTAACAAGTAAACCAATAAATAGACTGCAAAGAGGCTACTGCTGAGTTCTACCAAAGGTATTTTTTACAAGAAACAAAATGTCTAACTAAATGTAAAGCCTGTAGATGTAGTCTAAGTCTGTCAGGCATTAATAAGTTATATTATCACAAATAAGATGTCAATTTAAACATAAAGAACTTAGTCTCAGCGAGCATTAAACTTGTCTCACTTTTATTTATAAGAAACATAAAATAATCATTAAAAGAAGAACTTTATAGGAAAAAGGGACAAGCAGTCCGCAAGAACATGCCCATAGGGAACAAAAGACAGTGCAGGTTTCCTCATTACCGACCGATAAAAGCCTAAGCCATCATACAGTGTGCCTCAAGCAGCTTAATGAATTTTACTTCTTCAGAATGTAAGTTAAAAAGCTTCCAACGATATATGTATATAATATCAACATGTGTGTATAACTAATGATATGTGGAGCTCAGACAAGGCCAATAGCACAAAGGATTATCAAAATAAATAATAAAAAAAAAAAACAGCAGCAGTACCTGACTATACCGTACAATGTTGTAGAGATTCTGCAATCCAGAGTTCTCATAGAAGACCATTGAACTCTGCTCAGAGACGAGTGTCACTACTAACAAATACAAGAATACTTGAGCATATATAATAAAATTTTGTGGTGTCAATGAAATTCTTACCTGCCTGGGAACATCAGCAGGCCTAAAAAAGAGAAGGCACTCAGAAGGTAGCCCATCTCTACCTGCACGACCACTTTCCTGCACCAAAATTCAATTGTAAAAACAAACATATATAGGAAAAAATAAAAGAATTAATAAAAAGCTTGTTAGGAAAGAGTAAAAAACCTGGTAATATGTTTCCACTGATTTACTCAGACTATGATGGATGACAAACCTGACTACAAGCAGGTAATGATATTAGGAATACACATATATGTATTATCTGATAGACAAATAACTACAGAAGACAGAGAACAAAGTGCACCTGATACTAAGGAATTATTCTCTTAGTTCAAACAATTATGGAGAAAAAATACAAGAATGCCACTCAGTACAAAAGTGTGGAGATATAATACAAGAATACCTAAAGACATCATATATCTATGTATGCATCTGTATGAGTGCACATGGTCATTTGAGTATGTGGATAAAGTTATAAATGGCAAGGAAAACATATCAATAAATTGGCTCTAGGAGTGGGGGAAACTTCGATGGGCATTTGCATCCATCAATTGCAAGCAGTTTTTTTTTTTTTCTCATGCGTGCAACAAAAAGAGAAAGTCAATGTCCAACATCAAGGGAATAAAGATAAACAAATTTGCAATCCTGATGAAATAACAAGGTGTAGCCCATTTTTCCAAGAAAACTCTCATGATCAGACAACTATGAGAGCAATAAGAATTCGTTAAGAGATGATTTGATAGAAGGAAGATGTCAGAAAACTTACACTGATTACCATCACATAATTAACAATCAGCCCTGCTTCAAAGATTTCCATATCCTTGAAACAATATTTCCATAATTGCAACCCCTTAATTACCAATTCAAATACATAAATGAATTCTTTCACCATTATTTACACTGTTGTCCTAGAAATTTCAGCAATCTTTGCTCCCTTTTCCTCTTTTAGTCCAGCCACTTTGAGCACCCAAATCTAAACCATATCAAGCCCAATCTACAAACGAATTCTGTACTTTTCTACTACAACATTAAGTTGCAAAGATCAAGCTTTTAGTCAAAGTTCAGATGTTATACCCTATGGTTGCTTTATCTTTTCTATAAATTGCAGAACTCTGATAATTCATAGATTTAGCATTAGCAATTAAAAACAGTGTGTGCACAAGTTGACCCTAAAGAAGGAAACCTCAAGCTAAACAAAATCGTTACTAACATTTCTGTCACATTCTGTTAAACAGAAACCTTTTAGTTCATAACTAGTCATAATCATTAGCAGAAGCAAATTTGCAATACTAACCATCTGGTTTGTTGATCCCCATACCAAATGCCACCTGATACAAACAAATGAATCAGAACAAAAAATGATTATTAATACCTATAAAGAATGTGATGATTGCAATATGCATACCGTGCCAACAATGACTTGCAGCTTATTTTTGCTCCACCTTTGTCATGCAAAAAGAAACATACATAAGACTTACTGTGAAACCAAAATAACAACTTCACTATTGCTCACTAAGGCTTCAAAATGTTTGGATATTATAGTTAATATGGCATAGAAATTTGAGGTGTAGCCTATAATTTTTCTAACATACTGGAAGTTCTCATGACTGCAATATCATACGGTTAACCGACATCATATTATATGGACCTAGTTCCTAAAACTTTCAGAAGGAAAACATTTCACTCAAGTAATATGATGTACGTAAATTCAGCAGCAATCCGACTTTTGCATTCACCTCATGTGAACCTTTTCACGAGCATTTACTTCCATGTCTGCGTGATAATAATCAGCTGAAATTCCTCTCTGTCGTAACTCTTGTGCAACCTACAACCCTTGAAAGTATGAGACAGAAATAAATAACACTCCATCCAGAAGCTATATACTATTATCTACGATCCAAAACACCAGGAATCTCATGGAACTGTTAGTAATAAAACCAACGAAGACATCTCAAGTTTCATTGGAAAAATAAAATTCTAGCATCATAAAGTCTTTTAAACAACCTCAACACCTGGGGGCCAAACATTTCCTGAGGACTTGATCAGTTTTCTTAATGACAAGTATAGTTAGCAACATGATAAAGTCAATAATGGCTTGAAAAATTAGTTCACTGTTATCAAAAAAAATTCTAAACAACACTATGCTCAGAACTTTTCACATATCTGTGTGTGTCCTTAGAAATAAGTATAGCAAGTCATTCCAAAACAATTTTAACACTTGAATGACAGCAACCAAAGTATGAAGAATGATAAATTCCTATTGCAAACTAGTTAACAAAATTGAAGTCACAGACAGCTCAGACTCAAACCTAAGAATCAGGTGCTTCCATGTTCTCTGAATTCCAAGAACTACCTTTCTTCCTTATTTATCACAATTGGGATGCAGTAATGACTTGATCTAAAGGCTGATTGTTTTTGCTATATTTTGATCATTTCAGCAATTATTAATGTGTCCTGATCAACTTTTGAGCTATCATGGCCTATATATGCATTACTTGTTTCCTTTTTGTACATCTTCATCTAATATAATATTATGCCTTTTGTCTCTCATCAAAAAAACTGAGCCATCTACCATTAACCTATCCGGAGGATATGTCATCCTCTGCAGCTAAAATTTGGGTCTCAAGTAGCTTATAGATGTGCGGATACCATGGGACTAAGGCTCTACAGATGTTTAATACTTGCTGTAATCTAAATGAGGTTGTCCGACTGCAATTGGGGATGGGAGATCCCATGCAGTAAGGTCATTTTTGAAATCAAGTACTGAAGATGACTTCTTTTATATTTATATGTTGAAGGTCCAAATTTCACAAGAGGTCATGTCAGATTTTCAGTAGGAATAAACTCGAAAAGTATCACCTCACCACACAACTTTTTTCTAAGTATGTCTAGTGAAATACGTTTGAAGCACCAAGCATCTAGTCAGCCACTTAATCCCTTGCAAGAATGACAAGAACCATTAGATGAAGTTATAGCAAGTCCTAAAAGATTCAAAGCATCGGGGGTAACCAATGTTTCTGTTACCATCTTTATAAGGTTTGACACTTAATTTTATCTTAGTCAACGGTTTGGAATGAATGATTTAAATGTCCACTTGAGTGGACAAAACCAAGTAAGTCATTTATACATCATTCTTGATCCAACATAAACAATGCACAAAATAAAGCAATGAAAGATTTATAATCAAGACACACTGATGTCCAGAAAGATAAAATACAAAAAAATATAATAAAACGAAAGGATGGTACAGGACAAGACAAGACAGGATGGATGAAAATAACAACAGACACACACCTGTTCGCATTCCTTTCTGGAGAAGCAATATACTATCCCCGACTCGCTATTTGGATAAGATTCCTGTATGTATTTTGCAATTTCATCAATAACCACCTTACCTACCGATGACTTCTCTCTTACCTGCAACTCAAGAAATCATCACATTAGCACTTAAAATGTTAGGTCAAGTTCAAATTCCTGAGAATCAAACAACAGTTACCAGTAACTATACCATATAAAAGAGATTTGGCCTATTGATTGTGCTGACAAATTTAACGCATTTTCGAATGTGCAACATTTCCATCAGATCATTTTGGACTTTCTGGGTAGCAGTTGCCTGCAATATATTTTGGAAAGTAAAATTTTTGAAATTGGCCCAAAATTGCAACTATTGTTAAGTAAAAAAAAACACAAGTAATTTCCAATAACTACATGAAGGATAAAAAAA
The DNA here is from genome assembly GCA_025617385.1 of Murraya koenigii. Lineage (NCBI taxonomy): Eukaryota > Viridiplantae > Streptophyta > Magnoliopsida > Sapindales > Rutaceae > Murraya > Murraya koenigii. The sequence continues at coordinate 24,263,001 of CM046812.1, forward strand.
CAATGACATACAGTCAAAGCCACCATAGGAACATCAGGAAACTGAGTCTTGAGAATGCCAAGGTTTTTGTAATCAGGGCGAAAATCATGACCCCACTGACTACAACAATGTGCCTCCTGCAAACCAGCAAATCAAACACACAGCTGTGATGACATTTAGCATATAAATGTCATAAAGATCATCATTTTTGAAGATTGACATCAAGTACACCTACCATGCTGCCCTATATGACATTTAAGTTCATTGGTATCATATAATAGGTTGGAAAATATTTCGAGTAAAAAATCATAAAGCACTCTCCAGTAAGGCCTACATGTAAAAAAGCCATTTCCACTTTTTAATCAATAAAGTACACTTCAGGTAAGTCCCTTTGTAATGACACATAATGATAAATGGGCATAACATTAATTTTATTTTAATAAAAGATTTTAACATCTTTTGCTGTATGCCAAGCTGCTTTAACAGCTCTCACCTATTTGTCCATACCATGTCTGGCAACCTTGTATTTACTACCTCGACAACATCATTGTGTAAGATGAATGCGGAAAACATTGACCAAATGCATACTCATCCTCGTATGATCTTTCTTTTATTAGACTGTCAATACTTTCCTAGAATTATCAGAAAATGAGACTACTGAACAAGGGATGCGAAAAATAACAGGATGAACAGCCCTTGACTATAAAATCAACGATGAAAGCAGAGTATATTCAATTCAAAATCAAGTGCAACATGTTGAACTATATACTCACATCAATAGAAATTAAAGACAAACGACCAGCATGATGGCACTTTTCGAGTTTTGACATGAATCTCTTGCTCTTTGATATCTTTTCCGGTGTGACATAAAGCATTTTGAGCTCCCCTTCACCTTTCTCAAGGGCCTTGTATATGAACTTCTCATCTTCCTTAGAAGTTGTTGATGTCAACATGTGTGCTGGAATGCCCAAAGCAGCAAGGCACATTACCTAAATAAATAGATGATCATTAGAACGCTTTGTTTTATACCTAAATAATGATGATAATAACTATAATAATAATAACACCTGATCCTGAATCAAAGAAAGCAACGGACTGACAACAAGAGCAATTCCCTCACGAAGGATAGCTGGAAGTTGATAACAGAGGCTCTTGCCACCACCTGCGGCCATAATCACCAGAACATCTCTTCCACTCAAGACGGCATTTATAATCTGATATCAAGAATGACAACTACTTAGTAACTTTCTAAATCATTGTTACAAAACAAAATACTAATCGAACTAAAGACCACCCGAGAAAGTTTTACAAATTTCAAGCTACGAGCATTTACTCTAAAACTAACAATCAACTCAAAACTCACAAACCCATAATGCATTCAATAGCTACGAGTACAATGCAGCAATAACCTCTCTCTGATTTGCACGATACGCTGGAATGCCAAATACATTGAGCCTAACATCATCAGCTCGAGAATCCCACTCAAATGTCCCGGACCAGTTCTGAAGAGCAGTTGAGCTCGGGCCACCGTATTGAATGGGGCTTCCACGTGATGCCTCAAATGCTTCTAATAAAGACTTTAACTCTGATTGTCTCTCATGCAACTGATCTTGTCTATCAACCAATTGCTTTATCTGCTCTGTAAATGTTAAGAGATGATTGAAGCTAATTAATAAAATTATATTATATTAAATTAGTGGAATAATATAGAATAAGTATTTACTAATAGAAATCGATTATTATAGCACCTTGTACAAGTCGTATCTCAGCGTCCACGTTTTCTAATTCTTGTAAAATTTCTTCAGTTTCCATTTCGTTTTTTTCCTTTTTTTCCCTCTCTTTTCAGTGGAAACACACGTTTTTGGCTCTCAGGGGTTGTGTGTAACAAGAGAGAGGGGAATTTGGTCATCTATTTAGAGGTTTTATATTTTATTAAATAAATTTTGATATTAGCAAATTCCATTGGAAGGATCAAGTGGCCCAATTACATCAAAAGACATAATGGGCTTGATCGAATACACTGCATTATTTTTAGTTTTAGTCACTTAAGGTTTTTATAAATTTTAATAAGTTCGTTTTTTTAAATGATATAATTTAATATTGAACTTTATAATAAGTGACAAATCTGTTACCCTAATAATAGCCATAATCTTTAAAAAGAAAACAAATTAAGGCCCTATTATAAAGTGACAAAACCTGGTTTGTAGATATAGTTTAGAAAATATAATAATAAAATATTTAATAAATATTAATTGCTTACCTTGAAAATTGAGTACATATTTAAAATAACTTATCTAATGGTCAAAATATTTATTTAATTTTATAAACACTCTTTAACATTGATGGTTGTATTTTGAATAAAATTCTTAGGAATTAAATAAGTTATTTTATTTATATTAAAAAATTCACATTTTTAATTTTTGAGAATAGATATTGTAGATTTTTTAAAGAGTTAAGTTTCACAATCTTATTCCATACATTTTATAATATAATTTTTTTAAAAAAATTATCAAATAAAATAATTTTATAATATTTAATAAAAATTTTTATTGACATTGAAATAATTAAAATATTTTTACTCTACTTTTACAAGCTCTATTAATAAAAACTTTATTTAAATAAATTTTATTTAAACAAACTATAGTAAACGGAATCTAAATTAGTTTAATCCACTGCATAAATAGTAAAAATTTATAATATTTTTATTATTTTTATAATTATAATTATTTTAACTTAAAAATTACAATACTCAATTAATTCCTCTAATGAAAACCTGAAAATATAAACCCAATTCTAATTACAACGAAGCTGTACCTTAATGACAACGAAATTGTATTACCAAAATGATTAAAAAAAGCATTAAAATATTACCTAGGATAAGAAGAATACAAAATTGTAATTAAAAGTAAATAAATAAATATCTTCTGCCCTTTGTAAAATTTCATAACCTCCGGTCGCTCTTTCTCATCATTTATTTCCCTACTGTCTAGGGCAAAACGAAAGCAAAGAAAAGCCCAAAAAAAAAAAAAAACACAACAAACTTATTAATGTTTCCCTCAAATTCTGTCCAGATCAACCCAGGATTCGTCTAATTTCTGTCCTTATTCTCTTCGAATTCGAAATCAATTTCCCTCTTTTCTAATTCTCTGTGCGTTTCACTTAATTTCGACATAAGTATTAAAATTCGTAAGGGTTTTGAATCAATTACTATGTTTATATCATCTTCATCTGTTACTTCCACAATTACAATCCGCCAGAATCTTCGTGCGTTCGGTCCCGGTCTCAATCCTTTCTCTCCTTATTGCATTGCCAATCACTCCCGCTAATTTTTTTCTTTTTAATTGCGTATTTCTTTCTTATCATGTAAACCAATCTCACGGTGTCGTTTCTTGTTTTCCTTTTTCTCGTTTTGCTTCTGAATCGTAAGCAAAAATTAATCAATCAAAGACTTTCTTAGTTGGTTTGAATTTGATATACAATTAATTAATTAATTAATTAATCAAGAGAGAAAGAAAGAAGGAAGAATGATAGAAAGCATGGTGCATGAGCAATTGGGTCCGTTTTCGCTGCAACGTAAGGCTTCTAGAAAGCGGTTCTTTAGGTCAGTGATCGATACTGACGATAGGGGCTGGACTCCTCTTCATATCGGTGCCCGTAAAGGTGATATCAAATTGGTATGTTATTGTTATGTTTCATCCTAGTTTACTTTTCTCTATTTTGTGTGATATAATTATTAATTTGAGTGAAGACCAAAAACTTATCTTTATATGTGTGCTAACAATCACTTTCAGTTTCCGAATTTGTATACGGTTCACTTTGAGGTGCTGATAGTTGTTTATAGAATTTGTTTATCCCGCACTTGGTTTTCGGTCTACTTATTTTAGTTGTTTATCCTTTGCTTGAGGCAATTGCTAGTATTTTGTCTAGGTCTCCCTACTACACGGAAAATAGTTACATAAATGTATTTATGTGTGCTTTTTGAATAAATTTTTTTGTTTAGTCATTCCTATTGCTAAATTTAGTTTTTCCCATTCATGTGGTTTTGCTAGCATATTGTGTTTCTTCTGCATGATGGACATGTGGCATACTGCATATGCATCTATGTTATTGCGATATAGATTGCTGGGCTGTTATCTGCCTTGTTTTCTGGACTGCTTTTTGGGGGTAAGGTTAATGGTAGGATTCAGGGTTGGGGTAGTGTGTTTGAGGGAAAATTATGAGCATTTACCAGTTTCATTTACCATCACCTGCTGTTCTAAGGGCTGTAACAATGTCTATTAATAAAGACCAATATTGTCGGGAAAAACACCCCCAGTAGATTCCATCAAACAATCAAATAAATGCTGGATCAGTTTTTTTTTTTTTCTTTTTAAAAGGGAGGGGTGGGCAAGCCCAAAGAGTTTTTACCCCTCCCACCCCCAAGACTCGAACCCGGTCGCTCACGAATCTAGAACCGACTATGGCAGCCAACCCGACTACGGCCTTGGGGGCAATAAATGCTGGATCAGTTTGCATTATTCAGTTTAAGATACTAGCTTGGGTTTAGTTCATTCATTCATATCACATAAGTAAATGCCCGTTTGGGGGATGGGTTTGGCACCTTGTTGTAGAATACATTGTTTTCTAAATTACCAGTAATGTTGGAAAACAGGAATTTGTTGTTTTCAATCATTTGGGATAACACGTTTTCTTGATACAATTGTTTTACTCATTTTCAAAAACAATATAATATACCATATGTGTGATGATGTTTTCAGTTGTGGAAGCTATATTCAACAAATACAACTATTTTTGTTCTTCTAATTCTAGGTTTAAAACATCATTTGCGTCTTTGATAGTTTTCAGGAACCCAGTTTACTAGAAGATCCTAATTGATATAATATTCTTACTAACTGTTAAATTTCTTAAATGTAGTGTGAAAAGAAGGATTTTATGCTCTGTTTAGACTGATGCTCTGATGCCTAGCACGTCAGTGGACTGTTGGGCTAAAATTATGGTCCATACTTATGTATAATGGAGCTACATGGACATGTGAATACTTTCTTATGGGCCTCTGATAAAATTTTAGATTTAGTTTCCACTTGTATCCTCATGCTGTATTATAACCATGTTGGAACTTGTTCCTCAGTCGAACAAAATTGTTAGTATCTTTTTGTGTTCAAAATGCTTTTGTATGCTTTTGATTGACAGTGTAGCTTTCACAAAACAACTAACTTTAGGAGATATCTATTTCTGGTATGTTGTGAATTGTTACCATTAATAGAAATTGTAAGGGCATTATCCGACATGTTTTATCTAATGAACTTACTAGGAATGCTTGTGCAACCACAATGGCAGCTGTAAACTATGTATTGATTCAACAGAATGTGCATCCATTGTTTGGGTCAAGAGAATGATTTTGGAAGGATTAGGTCCATATGGAATCCACCGAAATGGTGCAATCCTTAGAGATGCCAGATGTGGATGAAAATGGAGAGTTAGGAAGATTACTATTCTTGCTCTTATTCCTTTCCTTATGCTTTCTTCTTTATACTCAAGTGAATGGAAGGAAGGCTGGGTTTTGGTGTTCCTCCCTATATTCCTACTTAACAGAATTTTAGTATTTCATTGTTTTGTTATTGGAACTCAGATGATGTTAGAGATCTTTGGCTAGCTCATTATGAAGTTAGATGGTTTCACTGTGGTCTGTCATTTTGGTTTATACTTTGACGTTTGTTTCCTTTTTGTGCTACATTATTATATCGTCATTATATTCTTGGGAGAAGTTCTTTAAGTTTGTTATGACTGAAGATAATTGCAGATGCTCACTGTTGAAAATTTTGTTAAGAATTTCACTATGGGAAACAGTTGTTAATCGTGGATATTTTGTATAGGTAAAGCAACTTCTTGATAAAGGAATGGATGTGAATGTGGCAGCATGGGGCCCCAAATCAAAAGGGGTGACCCCACTCCACCTTGCAGCTCAGGGTGGGCACCTTGAAGTCATGGATGTTTTGCTTGAGCGAGGCGCTGACATTGATGCCAGAACTAGGGGTGCTTGTGGCTGTAAGTATCTCCTATAAAAAAATAATATTACTGGCACCTCTCACCGCATACTCTTTTCTCTTTTGACATTCTAAAAGGAATTGTTCTATTTAGTGCTAACATAACTGTCATTGTCTTCCTCTGATGTAAATACAGGGACCCCGCTTCACACTGCAACCAAGGAAAGAAAGAAGGAAGCTGTGAAATTCCTGATTGAGAATGGAGCTTTTCTGCCGGATGACATCAACGATAGCAGATTCAATCCGCCACTACATTATTGCCCTGGTCTTGAATGGGCCTATGAGGAGATGATGCGTTTTCAAAGAGAGAGCTTTTCAGCAGGGGAGACCTCCTACAGCTCTGAGAGCTAAATGCTCTCTTCTGCTTTCTGGTTCACATGATGACACTGCTTTGGTTGGATTCGGCATCTGATGTTTGTTTTATCAGTTGCCTCCCACTATAAATAATCATAATAAATCAGGCTGGTCCTGTATCCAAAGTGTCTGTTGTATTTGTCTTGGTTTTGCATCTAGGATGTTGACTGTGTCTGGACATATTGAAAATTGTGGTGTATGAAGTTGATTGTATCTCTTGACATGTATACACTGTGGTGTATGAACTTGTCGTTGTGGAATTCTTGTTGGGTTTTTTCACTTACAATTGGTGCTATATATTATTGTCTTTGTAGGACTTGAAAAAAAAAAGCCACAAAAATATAAAATTTTGATTTTTGGCTATATGAACAGATGAATAACAACTAACGCCCTTGGGTGATCACAGTCAATGGCAACATTGACCTACTGCTATATTCATTGACTAAAAGTAGAAGTTTTGGATAATTACCTCATTGACCTTGCTAGATTAAATTTCACAGGATTGGAACTCGATTAATGCAAAAAAAAAATTTGTTTATACAGTCAAGTTTATGGTGCCAAAAATATTTAGTGTCATTTTCGAAGGTAGAGCGTGGACAAACAATTAGCAACAACAGCAAAGGAGCGAAAGAGCTTTGATTTTAGCATTATGATAAAGAGATAGGATTTTGCGAGTGAGAAGAAATATTGGTTGGATTTTGTTTTGTTATTTATTATTTAGTTTAGTTTGCAATTCACTGAGAACATAACATGTTCTCAGTTTTATAACTATGAAAGAGAATCTGAATTATCTGTTTTGTAATTTGTTTTTCGAGTTTGGTTCACTGAAGCCCTAATCAGTTAAAATATTTAGTGTCAATTTCATGTGTAGTAGTTTAATGTAGAGCTATGAATTGAATATTATATGTTTTATATTAATTAAACTTATCTATTGGATTCTAAAACTATTATCAGTTAATATTTTAATTTTTATTAATATGTATAATTTAAATATTTAATAAAAATTATTTTTAAAAATAACGTTACTGAACAAATATTCATTGTTTTTATTCTTTTCAATTGTGTTTATTAAATATTTTTCAATATAAAATATAAAAAATAATATTAGACACATATTTAAATTTAAAATATTATAAAATATTATGTTTATTTTTATTTAAAAAATACTAATTTAAAAACAATAAGGACCGGCCTATAATATTTTCTTATCTTATTTTCGATTTGAACCACCTCTTATCGCGCTTGGATTTGAAACAGGTGGTGACCAGCTAATCTTGTTACACTTTGAGAATTAAAACGAAAAAAATAAATAGAATCTAATAAAATTGGCAAATATGGCATTGTCCCTACGCGCAAAAACTACCAACTTTCTGTGTCGGTTTCTTGATTGATTTGGCACAAAAATTTTCTCACGAGATATCGGCACCGTTTTAGTGGCTTTAATTAAACTTTCGTCTGTGCCTTTTTAACTTCAACTCTTCAAGCAACTAATGTGCATCATCAAATCTTTTCTCTTCCTTGACCCTTCAAACACGGTTAGGGATCAACATCCACGTCGTGTCCAATTGTGCAAATAGTTTGCTAAAGACAAATTTTCACTTTCAAAACTTAACATATAATATTGGGAAGAAGAAAAAATCTCATTTATTTAACCTCAACTGACAAAAAAAAAAAAAAACAGAAACTAACGGTCCGCCCATTTGATTGAACCAGTTGTATCAAACGAGAATGAATTCAAGTGTGAAAAATATATGGGGAGAATGATACATAGCAACAGAATTATAATGTCAATTTAAAAAACATAAACGTACCGTCATGTATGATTAATTTTCTTACTCTCTGAAAATTGTGCTTACAATAAGACGAGAACAGGAAATGACAGCCACCGTATCAAAGACAAACATTCGAGTCTGGCTGGTGTCGAACATTCGAGTCTAGCCTATTTTGCTCATCCGTGGCTGTATGTGAACAGATAAAGCTTCGAACCCAAGTGGGGCATCCACCAAAAAAATCATCGGCGGCGCCGCCGTCACATCCACCACCACAATGCCGCTGCCGTTTCCGCAAACAGCACAAACTCTACCACCTCCGGCAGCCACGTGCCGCGCTCCTTTAAGCAGCTCCGACTTGACAACCTCCCTCCAATCATCCATTACCTCATTGTACTTCCTCAACGTGCAACTATTCTCATCAACACCGTACAGCGCCTCCTCGTCCATCGCCGCCACCGGCCCCCTCCACCCTTTAACCATCCCCTCCGGCATGTCGTCCCACGTGTTCGCAACGACGTCGTAGACGGCACCTTCAACGCCCTTCACATTGACCACGCAGAGCCTCCCCTTCCAGCCCACCGCGTCTATCGCCTCCCTGCTGAACCTCCCGTCTTTCAGCTCCCTCGCCTTCTCCCACCTCGAGTTTTTTCCCCCATTCATCAGGTCCCACTTCTCCACGGACTTCGCCACGTCGCTAGAGAACTGGGATCCGATCCCGCTGGCAACATACGCCGCGCCACGCAAGCACCCAGCCGCGCACCACCGGCGCGCGGTGACGAGCTCGGGGCCGAACGTCCAGGTCCGGCCAATGGGGTCGAAGATGAGAGGGCGGGCCAGCGCCGGGAGGAAGTTGTGGGTGGTGGCGGCGAGGAGGACGAGCTTGCCGGAGAGGGAGACTAACTGGATGGGGAGGCTGCGGGAGAGGAAGGAAGGGTGGTGGAGGATGAGGTGGAGAGGTGGGTCCGGTGGTGGAGGAGGGAGTGGGGCCCAGGTAGAGGAGATAGGATCGAAGGTGAAGAAATGGATTGGAGCGGAGGGAGAGCTTGATTTTGAAGAGAAGAGGGCGTACAAGGAGAGGAAGGGAGGGAAAGAAGGAGAGTAAATGAGGCGACGCCAGGAGTGGCAGACGTTGTGGAGGATCGAGGGGTGGACGTGGGAGAGGCAGAGTTGAGCTATGTGATCGGGTAAGCCCGGAAGCAGTGGCTGATGATCATCATCATTATCATCATCTTGAGCTTGAGCTTGATCTTGAGCTTGTGTTGTTAGTGTTTGTGTTAGTTTTCGGCGTTTAGAAGAAATGGTGGGCGGGTATTTGGACATGGCAAGGGGAAAGGGTGGGGGGTGGGGGGTTACCGAATTTAGGAATTGGGATTATGGGATTGTGGGGGGATTTAAAACGGTAGTTAGCTGATTTGGTTATCCATTTCTTTCGTTTGTTTTGTTTTTTTGCCTTCTTTCGAAGATAAGGGGAAATTCTCATTTGGAGAGACCATTGAGAATGTCAGGTCAGGTGAGTGTGGAGTGTGTGGACCATAATTAAAATTTAAAACGTAAAAGGCAAAAGTTGATGTTTGGTTACTTCTGTGGATGGGCAAGTGCTCCCGGTATTTCTTGAGAATCCATTTAAACCACATGTGTATATACAGTAATGTAATTATAGAATTGTAACAAGAAGTAAAGAATTGAGTGAAGCAAATGTATATATAAGAAATGAAGGAATTGGATTAAGCTTTGTTATAAAGTTATTATTTTATATTTTCTAAGTAAAATAAATTAAATAATTGTATCAACTATCTTAACTGTATTTTTCATTTGTTAAAGAAAAATCTAGTGGTGCAAGAACAAAAATAAAGTAATATAGAAGATGTGATGGACATCCTTTAAAGACTGTCTCGTTAAAAATCTTTACTAATAAAAATTCAGTAGAAATATATGATTTTAAGCTATTTAAAAGAGCTTATTATGCCATATATCAAGTATATACATTCACATGAGGTCTTTCAGGACTTTTCGGTTTCATCAAGAATCAGATGTCTTTTATTATTGCTCTAATTAAACTCAGTGGAATTATAAATTCCTTTTTGAACCAAGATGCCTACCATGCTGATGGACAATTCATCGGCTGCCATTTAAATAGATTGCTCGGTAGGAACAAGCAGTGGGTTGGAGTCATTTTGCAATTGGCATACGCAACTCAGTTCTCTGGATGCAACTGTAGTTGCACCTAGCTAGTGATTTGTAATTCTCTACCAATAAATTTTCCTCCGCACTTTATTTTTAATCTGATTGGTGCACGAATCAAGATGGGTTAGATATATCACACGCCATGAATGTTCTCACCCACCATCAAGAGGCTTTCTCACTCTCAATAGAGAAAAATTTTGTCTCAACGAATGCGAAGTATGGTAAACAAATCACTGGCTATGGGCACAAGATAGCTGGTAATATATAGTGAATTAAAACTCACATAAATTTTTCAAACAATTTTAGTTTTTATCTTAATGTATTGTAAGAGTGCAATTGGTATTTATATAGCCCAACTAAAAGTGCGAAAATGAAAAATGTTAGGTCGATGAATTAATAGCACTTGCATTGACGAATAATGATAATAAGCCGTACGCCTTAAGCGAATCAACAAAATAATATGTAAATAATATTGTCCCATGACTAAATAAATAAGAACAAATTTCTTATAAATACTTAGAAAACAAAGTCATATTCCTTTCAAGAGAAAATATGTTAGTCATTATCATATTTGAAATATAAATCAAGTAGAAATATAATAAGCTTATTAAAATTAAATAATAATATTAATTTGTATGGATATCTTCATTAACAATTAAGTCACCTGTTTAGGCATCATGTATTTGAACAATTATGAGATGTCTAGATGTGTAATATCACCATGATGTCAATAATGATTTCTTCAAGAACGTTATTAAGATCATGATAGCATTTTGCTTTAGAAAATAGGAGCCAGTCAAGTTAAGGAACACGACATACTTGCTGCAGAATCATGTTTGAAGCATGAAATCTTGAGCATGTTTTCTTGAACATATATTCATTGGTGATTTTCTTTTCACATAGCTTCAATATTATGGTGATTTTGTTACGCGCAGAGTTGTAGTCATTTACTAACTTGAAATTTTGTAGTTGAAATTGATTTCAGTTGCTACAAACATTCAGAAGAATTACTAACTTCAGGTAGCTGTATCTTTAAAATTTGTATAATAAAATATATTAATTCTGAGTATTATTTGGGAAAAATATTTAAGCATTCAGAAGAATTAGAGACTTTAGGTAGCCATATCTCTGAAATTTGTATAAAAAAAATATATTGATTCTAAGTATTATTAAGGAAAAAAACATAGTCTTCCTAAATATATGAGTCTTAGCCGTTTAAGGCCTATATTTTAAATACAAGTGAACTATGCGGTAATCTAAGGCTCATATTTTAGAAAAGTTATGTTTTTTTTTCCTTAAAAATACTCAAATTTACTTATTTTATAAATTACATATAATAGAAAGTTACTTTTTTTTCTTTAAAAATACTCAAATTTACTTATTTTATAAATTACACATAATAAGAAAGTATATTTTTTAGTCTCTATCTAATTAATAATCATCATAAAATTAAGATTTGTTATACAAATTTTATATTTGATAAACTTAATGTTAAAGAGCTATAATTAATTATATTATCTAAATATTAATTCTTTCATTATTAATTTTTCTAATAAAAAATAAATTTTTTATCATTCAATTTTTTTAAAACAAACTTAATTATTTAATATTAAAAAATTTCTTACACTATTCTCTATAAAAAAATTATTAATTTATTACGTTTATCTCGGTTAACTTTTGAAGTAAAAAAAATTATTAAAATAGTAATTTTAAAAGAAGTAAAAAATTTCTCATATCATATTGATTATTACTAAAATTCAAGATATAGATAAAAATTAATTAAATTTTGAGTTTTGTAAATATTTTCTTAGTGTTAAAATTGTTAAATATTTTCTTAGAGCCAACCTTGCATGTAATGCATGTTTTATAATCGTCTTTTTATTTTGTTAAGTCAATTATTTCTAAATCATAATCATGACTCTACAACGAACTCAAAGCATATCCTTCAAAGATTCTGAATCTGAATGCTAAATTAGTATAAATGGGGGTCATTTACGGCGTATGCAAACAATTCTTAAAGTGTACACAAATATCTTTGATCAAGATCAACAAATAATGAAATTGTGGTTCCTGTTACACAAAAGTTGTGGTTCATTCTGCCAAGCAACAGCACGTGGCATGCGCGAGGATCACAAGCCAACGTAAAGGTTTTGATGGACTTTTACATTCAATGCGTGTGGGTGAATGTCGACAGCAAGATTTGAATTACAAAAGTTTGTGGGCTTGAATGAGGAAGGAATTAATGCTGTGTTTGCTTTTCATTAATTAGAAATAATCAATTCGAATGAGAATTATTATCATATTTATTTTTTAAAATAATATCAAAAATTATAATAAAAATAATAAATTTTATAAAAATTTATGAATAAAATATGAGATTTTTATTTTTTTGAGACTTAGGAATGAGACTCATATTTCTTAAATTTCTAATTTTATCTCTATTATAATTTCATTATTTCTAAAATATTCTCGTTCAAATTTTGTCATTTTTATATTTTAATCCCTACAGAATTATAAAAATAATTAAAAATTTTATATTATTTATAGATAGATCCTTTAATAACAAATACAATATTATTATTATTATTATTATTATTATCATCATCATCATCTTCATCATTAATGTCATTAATATTATTAATATTATTATTATTATTATCAAAAATTTTAATTTTTATTATTGTTATTATCATCATCATTATTATAATAATAATTATTATTAATAAAATATATTATCTTTATTATTTTATTATTATTTTTATTAATATTATCCTTATTAAAATGTAGTGATAATAATACTAATATGTTCATTAGCTCATTATTAATAATAATTTATTATTATCATTATTATTGCCCTAATAATAATAATAACAATAATGTCATTATTATTTTTTTATATTATTTTATTTATGATTTATTATTATTAAATTATATTAACTTTATTATTTTAATTATTATTAATTATTGTTATTAATATTACCATTTATTATTATTAATTTATTTATATTTATTTATTTATTTATTATTATTATTAAATTTTATTAATTTTATTGTTGTAATTAATATCGTTTTTATAATAATAATAATCACAAATAATGATAATAATAATAATAATAGTTATTTTTTATAATTAATTAAGGGTATTTTAGTAACTTAAAATAATTCGACTTACTCCGATTCTGATTTTAAAATAAAGTAAACACATCAATGGGTTTCTAATCCATTCTGATTTCGATTCTTATAACTCAAGTAAATAATTTATTATGATTCTCATTCCAACTCATTTTGATTCTAATTCATTTTGATTACTAACAAGTAAACAAAACATAAATGTGAGACACTTCTAAATATGTTAAATTGAAAGTATCCATTAGAGTGCTTATTATTGAGACTTGCCTTTTTATTTTAATCATCTTTAATGTCACATTATACTATATTGACATTATAATAAGATCAATAAGTACATTTAGAATATAGTCCAAAGTTTTATTGAACGTATCTTGAAAATTTATAGCTAATATATATGTAATGTGCACCACACTTATATATATATATAATGAATTCATTATAAGTACTCAGAACTAATATAGATTCTTTTATTATGAGATAAAGAGTTTGCTCAACCCAACCAATAGTTTAAATAATTTAACTTTCTTTACAATTTATTAATAGGTTAGGACTGGGGGTTATTACAACTTTAATTTAAAATAACATAACGTGAAATATTAAAAGTCAAAATAATATTTGATGATAGTACTAGAAAATGTATATTTTATAAAGGTTTAAATTATTATTTTTTCACTTAAAATATTAATAAATGTATACATAGCTTACATTTTATCTTAATGTTCATCATATGTAATTTTATGTAAATTATATTTTATTATATTAATTTTTATCTTAATTATTATATTTTATTATTGTAAGTATATTTTGAGAATGAAAAGAGATCAGAATTGAAAAATAAGAGAAAAAAGCTGCTTTGTAATAATAAATAAATAATATATATTAAAAAAAGAGAGATAAAGAGATTTCTCTCTCAATTATATATAAAATATAATATATAATATATATATATATATATATATATATAATAATAAAATAATAAATAGTACCTTTTTTTCTCTATAAAAAGAGAAGCAGCGCAGGAGAAGATCGGGGTGGAGGAGAAGAGAAAGAAAAGAAAAGAAAGAGTGGAAAAAGAAAAGAGAAATGAAAGAAAGAAAAATAAAAGAAAGAAAATGGTAAAGCTGAGTCTTTCAAATTTTCTTCTTCTATTGTTTCAAGTTCTTAAAATTTTCTTGTAATATATTTTACAAGTTTACCAAATAAAATGAGTATTTTTCTTTTCAATATGAGTGACTAATTTATTAAGTTAGGGTAAATGGTGAAATTCAAAGATTTAAATTATGGAATTAATATCTCTCTCAAGTAAGTTTAAAGTTTATTTTATTTAATATTTTTATGTCATATTCATTTATAAACTTAAAATCTTATTGAATTTATATGATATTTTGACATTATGTCGATATTACAATTTAATTCTGGCATATCATGTACTCCATTCTCATATTCATCCATAAAATTGGTTAGTTAAGAATTAAATGACAAAATATTTAATTAGTAAATAAAATATAAAATATAAATATGAGAGAATATTATGAACATAATTTAAATTTTAATAGTGAATTCTATAGTCTTAGTACTTTTTAGACGGATAATCTATTTTTTTATTATTAATTTTTATTTAATAATAAACTACTAAATTTAAAATTTCATGTAATTCGATCTTAGACTCACTGAATTACTCTTATCTTAAGAATAAATAAAATATTTTTAAATCATGCCAATATAATCACTCCACTATTGTTAAGGTACATTTAAAATAATTTATAGTTCATGTAAAAAACAGTAAATTTTATTATTATATTATTAATTTTTTTGTTATTATATAGGTTGTAAGTTGTTTTTTACAACTTCAAGAATAACTCAGCAAAATAGTATTCACGAAAAATGGTCAATATATCGAAAATTCATATCGCGATTAAGAGAAAATGAGTAACCAAGGTCTGGTGGTATGGTGGTGGTGGGGACACAACATATTCATGAATCTTACTACATAAAATAAGGACACGTAAGCTAGCGTGTTAAGAGGAAAAGGTAATTTTGTCATTTTGCTCGGAAAGGTTGAATCTGCCAAAAGCCGTAAGGCTGGCCTTTTTTGGGACGTGTGGTCCATGACAATCGATGCGGTGGCATGCCCTTGCCTTTTAAACTTCATTGGTATTTTCTTGTCGGCTCTTTTTTGTTTTTTTGTTTCTTGTTTTCTTTAATTTTTTTTATCTTGTGTTTTTCTTATTATTTTATTACTATTTATTTTTTGTTCAATTTATAATCATCGTAAACTCGTAATACATTTATAAATGTAACATACAAATTATATTTTATTATCATAATAAGTTAATAATTATACAAAATTTTTAGATTGAATGATTTTGAATTAAATACAAGAATATTGATTAGTAGTTAATAAATAAAAAATAAATAAATGAAATATTATTGACATATTATCATTAAAAACTATATGATAAAAAATTTGTAAAAGATCAAAATAACTCAAATGAAAAAAGAATTTTATTTATATTTGCACATAATTCAACTCTTATGTTGATGTTGTTTTATGCTCGCTCTCAAATGATGTTGTGGACTTACGCTCATGGGTTGCTTCGAGCGAGATTCCTTCTTGGCTCGACCTCTCCCGTTTACTAGAACGGTGGATTCATCTGTCCTGCGTTCACAAAGAAAAATGTCAAGGGTCGCCAGATGCTTTTCTACCGAAAATCTTCCGACGCTCAAGTCAGTAATCGGGTTGATTCTTTTAGTATCCCTCTTAGTTTGAGAGACCGGAAGGATAAGGCGTTGGGATGGGGAAAGGTGATAGAGAGAGTCTGAGTTTTTTGGTGGTTTGGTTGGAGTTGAAATGTTTTTATTTGAAGAAAGGAAATATGGTAGGGAAGGAGATAGTCCCCCCACAGTCCAAAAAGAAAAGAAAAGTTCTTTTACCTTATCATTCGTTTGGTATTTATTCTCTTGTTTTCCCGCCTTTCTTTACTTGGGTACCCACCTTCGCATTAATTGCGTCTGTGCCTTCCTGACAACTAAGGGTTGCTGCGGCACAACTTGAGGGCGTGAGATGTCAGGCGGGTATGGATTCCTGTGACCCAATAATGGTGCAATGTAGGTCTGCGTTTAATGATGATACTGATAGGGCGTGTGCCGGTCATCGATTACAGTGACGAAGCTCTACGGCGTGGGGTGCCTGTCAGGTATCGATCGTTGTATCAAGTTGTCGAGAGGAGGGGTCACCCTGTTTAAGTCGGCTCTGCTCGAGCCTTGATTATCTATGCCCACGGTGTTTTTAGCGTCATGACTGGATCTTGCTCGGTGGTTCGAGGATCTCGATCAGGAAGAGAAGGCCAGGGTTCGATCAGTCTTGGAGCACTTGACATCGACCAGCTTTGATACCTAGTGAGGGCATCTTCGTGCTAGCGATTAGGTCTTCTGCTCTGCCTGGGTTGACCTCGAGGGGGTCTGCTTGGTATTACCCAAACACCAATCCCCCAGGTTTCCCCACCCCTTTTTAGCTTCTCATGCTGAGCTGTCTGCCTTTTCCGTCACTTTACATTTAATGCGAGACGCGTTTGAATTTTGAATAGGTGGTTACTTGAACAGTCGTGTCCCTTGAGTAGCGTGCCGCCTGTTGACATAACTAGCTTTCCCCTTTATAAATCCTTAATTTCTTTACTGTGCTTCTTATTTCCAATCTTTGCTTAAACCAGAAACAACCGCCTGCAAGTACATCTCACTTTCCTTTCTACCGTCGTTGATTCCATCTCAAGTATAAATTCTTCTCCTTTTTCTCCTTTTTGTTTTTTCCATTTCCTGGGTTTCTGGTTTCCCACTTGGTAGATTGTATCCCTATGAAAAATGTCAGCCATTGAGCAACCCTGCCGAATGTCCCCTGAAGATTCATCTTCTTCCAGTGACCACGAGACCAATAGGGGAGTTACGGTGGCGACTCGAGCCCGAAGGGTAGAGGTTAGTGGGGAAATTCGGTTTACAGTGAGGCGAGGGCCGGCTAGAGGTCGGGGCCAGAGTCGTTTGCTTATTGACAACATGAAGTGTGAAACTTCACACGAGACCTAGGCAAGCTTAGGGACATGTACCACATTCCGGCCGGTGTGGATCTGCATCTTCACGGCAATAGTAACACCCCATTTGTCCTCCTCGGGGTGTGTCACCCTTATTTAGAATGCTTACGGTGGGCGTTAAGTTGCCCTTGACCTATTTTGCCGGATCCTATCCAACTACGTCCGGACCGAGGCGGTGAACTCAATTGGGTGGAAGGTTACGTGAGATTTGTATGTTTTGTGGGGTGGTGCAATTTGGGTGGCCGATGGTAGAGGAGATAAAGCATCTCTACCGGTTGAAGCGATCCAAAGCAGCGGTGGTATTACCTCACCTCCGATTTGAAGGGCAGAAACCCATCGTGACCTCCCGCCTCGGTAGCGAATGTCCCCGAAGATTCATCTTCTTTCAGTGACCACGAGACCAATAGGGGAGTTCTGGTGAGCGACTCAAGCCCCGAAGGGGTAGAGGTTGTGGGGGAAATTCGGTTGCAACAGGGGCAGAGGGCCAGCCAGAGGTCGGAGGCCGAGTTGTTTGCTATTGGCAACATGAAGTGTGAAACTTCACACCAAGACCTAGACCGGCTTAGGGACATGTACCACATTCCGGCCAGTGTGGATCTGCATCTTCCTGGCAATAGTAACACCCCCAGCTGTCCTCCTCGGGGGTGTGTCACCCTTTATTTAGAATGCTTCTGGTGGGGCGTTAAGTTGCCCTTGACCTATTTTGCCGGATCCTATCCAACTACGTGCGGACCAGGCGGTGAACTCGATTGGGTGGAAGGTTACGTGAGATTTGTATGTTTTGTGGGGGTGGTGCAATTTGGGTGAGCCGATGGTAGAGGAGATAAAGCATCTCTACCAGTTGAAAAGCAGTCCAAAAGACGCAGGCTGGTATTACCTCACCTCCAATTTGAAGGGCAAGAAACCCATCACTGACCTCCCCACCTCTGGTGGCAATTGGAAGGGCAAATTCTTCTTTTCCGGTAGAAACTAGGGTCGATCAGCCTCTGCCACTGGGGAGGTTCCTCAAATCCCCTCTCGCTTTTGTACTCTAGGTCGTCTGTTGTCCATTGCATTTCTTATTTTAACTTTTCTGCTCGCACTTTTCTCACTATTTTTTCATAGTTGTTGTTGCAGTATCTTAGAGCGCGTCCTATCGGGTAGTGGAGGACGCTTGATCGGCGTGTCAATCTTGCTCTAGATAGCGTAAGCTCGTGCGAGGAGCTACTGACACGTCATAACCTTGTCGAGTTCGGCCGTATTTCGGGGGAAGAGATGAGTGGCATCCTTTCTCGACTAAAAAGGCCCTCGAGCACAGCCGAGCGACCAAGCAGCTCCTTTGTTCCTCTTAAGCGGCCCAGAGTTGACCCTGCTGTTTTGCCAACCGGGGCTGCTCCTCTTGCTCGAGAGGGTGAGCGGTCAGAAGAATGGGCAACCCGAAGGGGCTCGATTCGGGCGTTCTCAAGAGCAGCAGCAGCTCGATGTTGCCGACCCTTATGTCAGAGATTTTGTTAGACACATGGGAGAGAAGTTCATGGAGGAGCTGGAGGCTTCCAGTGTCAGCGAGCTGGCCAACATGTTCCAACACCTCTCATGCCACGCTACGGCTGCCGTTACGACCTTTAAGACCAAGGCCATGGACTTTGAGAGGAAGATCAAGGTCGATAATCAGGGCTTGAGGCAGACGCTCGAGCAGAAAGATGAGGAAGAAGCCAAGCTTCGCACTGAGATCTCCACCTTCGAGGAGAAGACAACCCTAGCTGAGTCCAAGCTGCTCCAACTTGAGAAGGAGCTGTCCGTGGTCTGGGATGAGCTGGTGAATGCTCGAAAAGACCTCGACGTACAGAGGTCTGCCTTTGAGAGGACCCTGGAGGTAGAGGCTTCTCGTCTCCAGCATAAGATGGACTCCTTGGAGAGCCAGCTCACGGAGGAATACAACAAGAGAGTGACCTTGAGCTACAAGTGCATCATGTCTGTCCTGGGCAAGGAATACCCCAAACTAGACATGTCCAAGCTCGAGGCTGGTGTAGACGCCTATATGAGTGAGTAGGATGCCCGAACTCAAGAACCAAGGGTTCCTCCTACCCAGGATGCTGCAAGGTCTAGGGAAGCTACTCCTCCAACTGCTGAGACCTCCACTGCTGCCGCTGCCGACTCTCCAGCTGCCCCGTCCTCCAAGGCCCCAGCCTTCACTGCTAGCCCAACTGCTCCAGCCACTTGAGTGGCTTCATTGTACTCTTTTTTTTCTTTGTAATTTTTTATGATGAAATGAAGAACATATGTTCCTTACCTTACCTTTGTGCTTTTATTTTCGTTCCACAACTCTCTGTGAGGTAAGCTTTAGCAGACTTTGGGCCTTTGCTTTTCTTCTTAGAGCTTGTTCTGCTCGAGCCTTCATTTGGCTCATACTTGGCACCATCTCGCCTTAGGTTAATCTTCGAGACTTCTGGCCTTTGCGTTTCTTCTTTGAGCTTATTCTGATTGAACCTGCATTTGGCTCACGCTTGGCACCGTCTCGCCTTAGCTTAGGCTTCGAGACTTCTGGCCTTTGCGTTTCTTCTTTGAGCTTATTCTACTCGAGCCTTATATCCGCTATTCCCAAATCATCGAGTGTGGACCTGAAGAGAATGTCCACTGAACTTCCAGAATCCACCGATGATACATTGATCTCCTTATTGGCAACATTTTCTTTCACAACCAAGGCATCCTCGTAGGGGTATAGCACCTCCTCCTCGTCCTTCGCAGTCCACATGATGGACACTTGCCGCATCTTAGTCCTCTTCGCAATAGACACTGCGAGCAAGACTTCCTGGCCAGCCAAGGCGTATCTGCTATAGTTCTTTCGAGCCCTATTTAAATTTTCTTCCATCGTGGGCCCCTACTATCACCCTTGCAGCAGGTAGTTCACGGTCCATATCATGGGCTTGGTCATCTTCCGCTCACTGCTGCTCGACTACCAGGTGTCCTCCTTCAATAAACTCGTCCAAGTACCGATATCTAACCAAGCCTTCCACTTGGTTCCTCAGATCGCGGCACTGCGACGTCGAGTGGCCGTGGTCGCCGTGGAATCGGCAGAATCGGCACCTGTCCCTCCTACTGGCTGGCTTAGACATTGGTGTCAGGGAGCACAGCAGTCCTCGTTCCTCCACAACTTTGAGCATTTCTTCGAGTAACACCTTCAATGAGGTGTATTGTCTGTATGCGGGGTTCTGATCAACCATCTGCACCGCCCTATCTCGGTGGAAGCTTCCCAGGTGTGGGGGTAATGGGCGGTCGGCTTTGCTGTTGTTCTGCATGGGCCGAGTTGTGGGCAAGTTGTGAGGCGGGTTGTCGCCGTACTGCCGATACTCCCTGTAGTCCCGACTCGAGGACTCGCGGGGTGGAGTGGGAGTTACTTGTGGCTGGGGAGCCCTCTGTAGGGGTTATAGGGAGCAACTCGTTCCCTTGTTACTCTGGAAGTAGGTGTTCCCCGAGCAGGCCCTCCTTTCTCTTTCCGCTTGGTTCCACTGCTCTGCTCGCTTCTTAGTTTCACGACTTTTTCTTCCTCAATGACCATGTCCATCTTCACCTGTTCATATGCGTCGGAGTACGAACGGATCAAGGGGCTTCGTAGGTTGTACCATGGTCTTCCCATATTAATCCCATCCTTCAGGCCCCTCAGCGCCTGGGGGTGATTGAATGCCCCAAGATCCAAGACTGACTGGTGGTATCTTTTGACAAACTCTGGGAGGGACTCCCCCTCCCTCTGTTTTACCTCCGTTAATTCCATCATGTCGTCTTCGGGGGCCATCGCCCCCCGGAACTACTCCACGAATTCCTTCCATATTTGTTCGAAGCTCAGAATACTTCCTCGAGGTAGTTTGTGGTACTATTCTCTTGCCCTCTCTTCCAAAGTAAGCGAGAAGGCCCTGCATCTTAGGGCGGCTGTCAAGCCCTGTACTCCGGTCATGTCGTTGAAAATATTTTTGTAGATTCCAAAAATTCCATAGTGGATCAGGATGAGAATGAATCCGAAAATCCAGGACATGCTCATCCTGGAGCTTCTGCTCTCCTCTGGAGAGGGTGCAGATAATAATGAGAATTGCCTCCTTCAAAGTATGAGAGGAAGAAGTCGTGGAAATATGTGCACCAACGGGTCACTCTTCCCTGAGAACCTCAAGTCGGGGAGAGTGGGAACTTATTGTCCAACATTATCCTCCAACTCGGGGCTTTCCCGTTTCCCCGGAGGTCCTCTACAACCTGCGCCAGCCTGCGCACCTCACCCTCCAATTCCTTCGTACGGGAAGTAGGTGCCGTGTCTTATAAGTGTTGGTGGGATTTCCTTTCCTCCAAGTTCGTCTCCTCTCTTCAGGCAACATTTTGTACTTTTTGCCTCTGGGCTTCATCTCCTATATTTCCTCATGCGGGGGAATTCCCGCGGTTGGATTCAGAGATGTCATTGCTTGCTTTCCTCTGTCCATCCCTGAGCTCCTGCAAGATAGACGCCAGCGTCTCCATCTGTCTTTCCATCCGGTCCATTCTTTCTTGGATTTCCCAATCTCGGACCTCATTGGCCACCTCCCTTAGAGTCACCGATTCCTCCGGGCTTACTCCTCTTCTGCTATTTCCTCTCATCGTTATGTTGTCTTTTGAGTGTATCGGAAGTCAGGCTTTTTGAACTAATCCCCACAGACGGCGCCAAAATGTTGATGTTGTTTTTTGCTCGCTCCCAAATGACGTTGTGGACTTACGCTGCTTTGTTGCTCGGCGAGGATTCCTTGCTGGCTCCGGCCTTTCCCCGTTTACTGGAACGGTGGATTCCTCCGTCCTGCGTTCATAAAGAAAAATGTTAGGGATAGGTGTTTTTCCGATGAAAACTCTTCGACGTTCAAGTCAGTAATCGGGTTAATTCTTTTAGTATCCCTCTTGGTTTGAGAGACCGAAAGGATAGGGCGTTAGGATAGGGAAATATGATAGAGAGAGTCTGAGTTTTTTGGTGGTTTGGTTGGAGTTGAAATGTTTTTATTTTAAGAAAGAAAATATGGTAGGGAAGGAGAAAGTCCCCCTAAAGTCCAAAAACAAAAGAAAAGCCTCTGTACCTTGTCCTTCGTCTGGTATTTATCCTCATGTTTTCCCGCCTTCCTTTGCTTGGGCGCCCACCTCCTCATTAATTGCGTATGTGCCTTCCTGATAACTAGGGGTTGCTGCGGCACAACTTGGAAGAGTGGGATGTCAGGCGGGTGTGGGTTCCTGTGACCCAATGATGGTGCCATGTAGGTCTGTGTTTAATGATGATATTGTGGGGACGTGTGCCTGTTATTGGTTACAGTGACAAAGCCCTATGGCGTGGGGTGCCTGCGATGTATCGATCGTCGTGTCTTTTTTTCAGGAGGAGGGGTCACCTTGTTTAAGTTGGCTTTGCTCGAGCCTTGATTCTCTCTGCCCACAGTGTTTTTAGCGTCATGACTGGATCTTACTCGATGGTTCGAGGATCTCGATCAGGAAGAGAAGGTCAGGGCTCGATCAGTCTTGGAGCACTTGACCTCGACTAACTTTGATACCTAGCAAGAGCATCTTCATGCTAGTGATTAAGTTTTCTACTCTAGCTGGGTTAACCTCGAGGGAGTCTGCTCAGTATTATCCAAACATCTTATATGTACCGTCTAAGTCTTTAATCTTAAAACTTGCAAGTCTTCTAATTAAGCTTTGAAAAAAGAGTCTAGACACAATTGTCTTGTAATGCA
The DNA here is from genome assembly GCA_025617385.1 of Murraya koenigii. Classification (NCBI taxonomy): domain Eukaryota; kingdom Viridiplantae; phylum Streptophyta; class Magnoliopsida; order Sapindales; family Rutaceae; genus Murraya; species Murraya koenigii. The sequence goes on from CM046812.1 coordinate 24,286,247, forward strand.
GCGACAAGTTTTTGAACAATTTTTTTTTCAATCTATACAATATACACATAATCACATATACAAAAAATCTGAAAATCTACTTAAAATTCGGATACATACACATAAAGTGCAACGCACATAATGTACATACGTATGTTAGATTTGTTTTTTTTTTTTAATTTCTGAAAATTGTCGATTGATTGATTGATAGAAAGTCTTTCTTTGGTCGGTATTTGGTAACCGAACAATTATCTTACACAAATTGGCATGTTTTTTGTGTTATTCATTTTTCCCTCTTTAATGCCACTTTTGAAAACTGTGAATGACATGATTAAGTGTAGTCTTCTTTGACCCAAAAGTAGGCTTGAAGTTGAAGGAGTGGAGGAAAGTGGGCGAGAGAACCAACCAAACCAACATGAAGAATGAGGTTACGAAGATGCAGTGCTGCTATCCACAAGAGCACACGCAAGTCATATGACAAAGTATTTGCAAGCAATTGAGTGAGTGAATGATTTGATATGACAGCTACCAGCTTTTGGGAATTAATTATTACCGTGAAGACAAACCCTAACCCCTCAGAAACCCTAGGTAACCTTAACCCAAAGCCATTCTCAAATCTCGCACCACGTGCCTTTGAAATTTGAAAGCCAAGTTTTATTAAGTTTTAAATGCTTTTCATTTATGACCCCCTGGTTGAGCAGACACGGCCGGTTCCTTATTTATGTGTTTTCCCCGAAAGTTACTGGTTTTACAGAAAGGCTGACCCTGGCTTTTGCCCTTTTTCCTTGCTGGGTCATGCTATGGTACAGCCAAACCCATCATATACTGAGCTTTTACTAGCTATAAATTTCCGTTGCCTAATCTCTTGATTTGGTCTTTTTGTGTTACAAAGTTTCCTTCCTTTTTGTTACTTATAATTTTTGGAAATCTGTAATAAAAAATTTGATATTTAAAAATAAGATTATAAGAACAATTTACACCATACATTAATTATAAGTAGCGCTACAACTATGGTCCTATTTAGAATTTAGGTACCGTAATTTTTAAGTTAATTGTTGTGAAAAAAATTATAATTATAAAAGAAAATATAACGGTTTAAAGTAAATATAAGTTTGATAAAATTATCAAAGATATAATTTTTTTTTCAACATATAAGTGAAAAATTATATCAACATATTTTTTAAAATACAACAGCTAATATTTATCAACAGCGGTAGATCTAAAAAAATAATTTAACATGGGTTAAATTAGATAATACTAAAATTTAAAAAGTAAAACTTTGAATATATAAAATATTTGATAATACATTTATAATTGTTTTCGATGCACTTTTATATTTTGAAAAATGTAATGTAATAAACTCATGATCAATATTATTAAATATATAATATCTTATACAAATAATCAAACTATCATTCATCTTATTCAATTCCAAAGATGATTCTTCACAAATTTTGTTATTGAAAATATACCATTACTATGAAAAAATTGAAAAATTAATCTTATTTTTTGGAATAGAAAAATATTTTGGATAGTGCGCTATTATTATTTTTAATTACAGTGTATATTTTTTATAACTTTTAAAGTTAAATTAAAATTTTATGGATTCATAAATTTATAGAAACTGTTTTAATAGATTTAATGAAACTTACAAATTAATTTTTTTTTTTTTTGCCAGCGGGAGCTCTAGTCATGTAGTGGATCCGTCATTGATGTAGCTTTTAAGATACGTCTGTCTAACGTCAATCTCAAACGGACTCTATATAAGTATAGGGTTAATTTTTGTTTTATCCCTCGTGAATCTAACAGAATAATAATATGAAATTTACTCATATATAAATGTAATATGAAATTTACTCATATATAAATGTATAGTATCACACAGTCTAAAAATCTATCTTAAGTAATATTGTTATATTGAGGAGATATCTATCCAATCCATATTTGGTGGCGAAAATGTTGAAGGCGTGAGTTCTACTACTGGACTGGAGGCCCGGTGGTGGGCTGGCCCAACTTTCTTCCAAACAAAGAGGGAGATCATAAATTGGTCTACGCTATAATATGACTTAACAGGGTTCTATTTTTCAAAGTTAGAGCCGCAAGGTCAACGATTAAAACTTAAAATGGGAAGTAAAGTAGCCGAAGCGAAGCAACCTTTCCATGAAATGCAAATAATGAGTAATGAGTTTGTCAATTGTCTTGTCTCTGTCGAAATCAACGGCTTTTTGGTAAAGGCAAACAACGAAAGCAATCAAGACTCACAAAATTAGGTGAAAACGATGTCGTTTTAGCAGGGGCCCTTATCTTCGTCAATCACACATAAAAGCCTGGTAAAAAAGGAAATTGTATTTAGATTCTGCTTCGTGACCAGAAATGATGACATCTTCGTCGTCGTCGGCACATACACAGGCCGTGCAGTGGGGTAATGAGGAGACCCGGGATTTGATTTTAATTCGGGGAGAAGCAGAGAGGGACTTGGTCGGAATCAAACGCAACAAGACGATTTGGGAAATTGTTAGTGTTAAATTGCGAGAGAGGGGCTATTCAAGGACACCCGATCAATGTAAATGCAAGTGGAAAAATCTCGTTAATCGCTACAAGGTAAACTCAAATTTACCCTGCTTCCAAATTTTATTTTACTTTGCCAATTATTGTTATTTTTATTTTTATTTTATTGTTAAACACTTCATTAATGTCTATGAAATTGAGATGCTTGGGAGGTGTGTATTAATTCAATTGGTAAAATTGTTGGGGCAGTACAATGTTAATGATCTGTCGAAACTCACTCACATGGCCGAAGAGGTTATTTGGTCGAGATGGTTGTAGTATAGAGCGAGTTGTTAGTAAGGCTCCGCTTGATATTGTAGTGCTCTGGTTGCGAAATAGAAAATCTAGCTTTCGTGTAAAAGTTGAATACTTTTGAAGCAGGGAAGATTTTATTTTAAAATTATGTCAGAATAATTCATGTGTAATTTGTTGAATCACAATATAATTCAAAACCTTAGCTTCCAAAGCATAATTGTTGTTTATCAAAGTGGTTAGCAACTTTGCTTTGGCAACACTACTGCTAGATAATAACACCAAATGGAGCCTAAGTATTAGCAGCCAAACAAAAGTAGGTGTTTATCAAATAATTTAGCTGTTGCGCTTTAGAGTTAAGCGTGAGTGCGACAATATGTACCTTAAGTGGTTAGGAGATTTTAGTATAAATGTCTGTAATTTCTTTGTTGTACTTGATAAGAGCTGGTGATAAGTATGGTGATATCCATGCAGGGGAAGGAGACATCTGATCCAGACAGTGGGAGGCAATGCCCATTCTTTGATGAATTGCATGCAGTTTTCACTGAAAGAGCGAAGAATATGCAGAGATTACTTGCTGAATCTGAGGCTGGTTCTGTGCAGGCGAAGAAAAGGTTTAAGAGATTGAATGCAGATGAGTTGTCTGACGAAGAAGATGATGAAGAAGAACAAAGTGATGAGGAGGAGGAGGAGGAGAGGCCTGCTAGAGGTAATTCTAGGAAGAGGAAGATTGAAAGAAATGTCTCAGACAAATCTCCAAGAGCAACAAGTGGTACTGCTGGTATTCAGGAAATGCTTAAGGCATTCTTTGACCAGCAACAGAGGATGGAGGCAGAGTGGAGGCAAATGATGGAGAGGCGTGCTCAAGAGCGGCAATTGTTTGAGAAGGAATGGAGACAGAGAATGGAGAAGCTTGAGAGGGAGAGGTTATTGGTAGAACAGGCTTGGAGGGAGAAGGAGGAGCAGAGGAGGATCAGAGAAGAGAGCCGAGCTGAGAGGAGGGATGCCCTTTTAACGACTCTCTTGACCAAACTCATCAATCAAAATAATCCCTAAGGTAAAAAATTTCCTTTTAGACATTAACTAACAGAAAATTTGGTTGTTGCTGGCAAAGAAAACAAAGAGACATATACTGTTAATATATGGATTGTTATGTATATTGGTATACAAAGTCAACTATTTTTTGGTTTGACTTAAACATTTAAGATTCTTTTGTGATGAAAAGGTGAAATTTTCATTTTCTTGTATGTAGACGGTAAAAGGAGTTGGCATTCTTTAGATTGCTGTGAGGATGACATTATTTATAGTCGTCTTGGTTTAAATGTTGTAACTTTATTTCACGAAAGCAGTTATTGTGCGAGTTGAAAGAAATTCCAGATTGAAGGTTGATTATGAGCTTCTGGCATGTTTCTGATGTTGTATGTTCTAGTGTCCTGGGTCTAAGAAAAGTGAAATTCAGAATATTCCATCTTCTTCTCATACTTTATTGCACCTATGATGATTGTGGCATGTAGTCTTGAATTTATTTCATTCAAACATGGAAACAACAATTGAAAATGTCAGATAATTTGCTCAGTTGTGGGTATGTTTTCTTTATCTCAAATTTTTAGAACTGGCAATTGCCGAAAAGATTTTGATTTGAAATGTCCTGGAACATTAGTCAAACTTTAGAACCGAATTATGAGGATCAAACTTGTATTGATGTCATATGTTTGCCACTAGTGGATGATGTTATATTTGCCAGATTATGAATTATAAATTCATCAGATGTGGCTCAAATGCATGGCAACTGTTAATTGAAATTTTGATGTTTTATTGTTGAAATGTTGCAAAGTTTGTTCTCCTGATTGACTTTTGATTTAACTCGGGCATAAGATACTAGATGAGATAGAAAACAAAAATGGATTGCTTATAACAGTCACTGGATATAGACTCCTTCAATTAACTATTTATATTCTTCATAAGGGTGTTTGCCAACACAAGAATTAAATTTAATTATTATATAGGAATTATCTCTTGCTCTTCAAGCACCAGATCCTAACTCCTAATTGATATGTACACTTGTATGGTAAGTCAAAGATGGTGATATTTTTTTAGGACAGCCTGAATAAATCCAGAAGTTATAATAAATAAATGAACATATTCTGTTATTCTCAATGCATGCGGAGGAACCTTGATGTTGAAAACCGGCTGTAGATCCATCTCAAGAAGCTGCCTGAACTGCTTCATCATACCGGCGAATTGCTGATGGTCATGGATGGATTAGCCCTTTCTATACTTCTTTCATCTATTTGGGTTATGCAGAAGATCAACAAACTATAGGAAGTAACAAGGATGAAAGAAACTAGCAGAAAAGCAAGTAGAGGAGAGGAGAGAAGAGAAACTAGCTTGTCGTACAAAGGTTTCATTATTGAGGAATAAATAATTTTAAACAAATTCCTTTATTTAGATAACAAAAAGTTGGCACACGTTAGAACTTCAGAAAACAGACAATGGCAGCTCTTTCCTTCATTTTTTTTTCAATTTTATTTTTTTGCATATGTTACATTAACCGAGAGTCCATTAACTTGATTCGGTAGGAGGCTTTTCCTTTGGATGTTTGGAAGCATAATGATCACCAAGTTGATTCTGATTTGCTAGCAGTGCCTGAAACAGCAAATGGCCTCAAGTTTAGAATGCCATTGAACATACAAAAATTGTTTCAGCAAAACTTCATAATTACTATTGATATACAATATACTACTGCAAGCAGATTGGTTTTATAAATGACACAAATTTATATCACAATGGCAAACTAAATGATAGCACATGAAATACAGCATAACAAGCACGTATAACGTACTGAATGGGAACCTTTTCACATAAAAAGGCCAATAATGCAATATTACTGATGATACGTGTTTTTGTTCTGACCAGGGTGAAAAAATAAGGTCCTTCGCTGGTATTCCCAAGTGTAACCTCTAAGTAAAATTGAAATACAGCATAACAAGCACGTATAACGTACTGAATGCGAACCTTTTCACATAAAAAGCCCAATAATGCAATATTACTGATGATACGTGTTCTTGTTCTGACCAGGGTGAAAAATTAAGGTCCTTCGCTGGTATTCCCAAGTGTAACCTCTAAGCACAATTATTACCATCTCAGAATGTAAATATGTAAATTCAAGATCTGAATCTTGACTAGACTACTTGAATATGGAAAGGATGACACACATATAGCACCTCCAATTGGACTTTCTTTTAAATATAACATCACCTTATTAATCCTGTAATATAATTGCAGAATTGTCATTATGACTAAATTTGCAAGCTCCTCCTTTTAACTATTCTGTTGCTTGTTAAACATGTTTCTAATCCTATAAAACAACAACACCAGCAACAAAAGAGACAATTAATAGAAGTACTGAAATATCAATTAATATTATAATCAATAATTTGAAGTGTCAGCCACGGTGGACGCTTCAAAAGTTGGCCATTTCAAGGAAGCCAACAGAGACAATTAATAGAAGTACTGAAATATCAATTAATATTATAATCAATAATTTGAAGTGTCAGCCACGGTGGACGCTTCAAAAGTTGGCCATTTCAAGGAAGCCAACAGAGACAATTAATAGAAGTACTGAAATATCAATTAATATTATAATCAATAATTTGAAGTGTCAGCCACGGTGGACGCTTCAAAAGTTGGCCATTTCAAGGAAGCCAACAAAGCCAAAATATCTCTCCATGTTGAGAAAATGTGTGTATCCATTTAGGTCAAATGGTTATAGTAGTTACTAGAGAAAACCAACAGTTTGCAGGACATAATCTCAGCACATAACTCTCACTGAGATTATGTCATATATAAGGTCAGTCCTAAATTTCCTGGAATTCCCAGAGTAGTTATGTTATTTCCACCAATGAGCAGTAATGAAATAACTAAAGAAAATTTTGAATTGCAAATGAGCTGAAATTGGTTGAGTTTGTGCTCAAGCTTTGCTCGTTAGGCTTGATGCATTCAATAGCTTGCACAACAACACAATGAAATTTCAATGTCGAGTCAGTTGTTGTAATTGAACTGAACTCCATTTCGACTCACTTTGAGTGCAGAACTAGAAAAATGGTTCAGTTTGAAAATAAGGAAACCCTAGACATACACTTAAATCTCGATGATTTGCAGCATAATTGTTTCAAAAACAAAAATTGCATACACACTGAATCAAGATAAAAGTGTACACAAGCAACACAAGCTTTGTAAATTTGTCAATGTAATATCAAGATATGATTAAAATCAAAATCAAAAACAAAATCAGATCCAATCAATCAATGTGTTGAAAATAAATAAATAAATAAATAAAAGAGGAGGAGGAGCATCAGCACTCAGCAGCACCTTACAGATGGGGCAGCTAACTTTGAGCGCAACAGCTCTGGCCTCGAGCTGAGATCCCTTCGGCTTTTGATTCCTCTCTGCGTTTCTCTTCTGCGCTTCAATCTTCTGCTTCCCTCTCGTCATCTCTTCGTCCCTCTCTGTTTCCGCAACCAAATCCAAGGCAAATCCCAAATATTTTTTTAACTTGTTTTTTTTGGGTGCTCTGTTTGGTCGCATTTTGAGAAGTTGGGTCCCCAAGGATGAATCACTACCTGTCTGCTTTCGACACGTGGCCTCCGCATCCCGTTAAGTTGATATTTGATTGTTTTGTTTGTGTTTTTTTTATAAATATACCATGGTTTAATAAGTAAATGCGTTAAAGCCTAACATAGAAAGCCCATTAGAAATGAAGCCCAATAAAAAAAATTACATGAAAATTAACTTGCACGATTACTCAATTGATGTGTTATTAATAATGTTAGTTGATGTGTTATTAATAAAATTTTATTATTTAAATTTAACAACAATAAGGCTATATAATTGGCTACTACTTGGGTCAATTAAATAATGACATATTATTTGTTATATTAATTAAAATATAAATTAGGTATCTCAACTAAGTATAGGAAACTTGAACCATTGATTTTAAAGGAATTGTTAGCCGTTTTGTCTATACTTGTTCAATATATGAGGAAGGAATGAGTAAAAATAAATATTCATTTAGTTCTTATATTTTGAGTTAAATGCATATATAATTCTTTATTTAAAAAAAAAATTCACAAGACACTTGTTATTAGTTGTATTACAATCCAAAGTTGTTTTTTCTTTAATTTTACAACAATATATTTTGCATGTTGACTGATATAAGTGTGAGCCCATGCAACAATATTGGAAGCATTAATAAAAGTAAAAAAAAAAATAACTTGCCAAATTAATCTTAACAAATTGACAAAATATATAGCGGCATATATTATATCAGTCAACGTTGTAAGTTTACTGTAAATGAAATATCTATTACATTAGTTGCCATTACTCACTATAAGAGTTTATCTTATCTTCTAATATAGTGAAATTTTGATTTTTTTTAGATTGCGTTTAACACACTGTATTATATTATGTTGTATTATATTAATATTATATTATAATAATGTTATATAATATGTGATGCTACAGTGCTGTATAATTTTTTTGTGATTAATTCAAATTATATATTTTAAAAATAATATTTAACTAGTTATATTAAATTATTGGATAATAATCAATTTTTATATATTAATTATGATTTATAATTAAATAATATAATATTATGTTATATTTTTATTTTTATATATTATTTAAGTATTTATTATTAGTTATATTAACTGATTAGATATTAATCAATTTTATATATTAATTATTATAATATAATTAAATAATACATTATTTATTTATATTTTTAATATGATAAAAAAAATATAATAGAATATTATTGAATAATCAATTATAAATATATTAATTTATATTAGTAATTATAATGTAAAAATAAAAAAAATATTATATTATATTATATCAAATTTAAAAAATATATTTATTTATTTATTATTATTTGCAATCCCATATAACGAGGGGTACCAAACACCCTTTAATGAAATAATAAGGGATCAAATACTACCCAATTCCTTAACACTTTCCCATTTTTCGGACGACATATTTAATGAATTTTATATAAAATAATTTATAAACTAAATCAGCTGTTATTAACGTTAATATAGGATTTTGAAAGGGCATTTATTTCAACATCAAGAAGTGAAATGCTAAAATAAACCAATAAGAAGTTTAATACAAATATGAGTTTAACATTCCTTATTAAGGCATGTTGGTGTTTATAATATTTTCATCAAATACATATAGCATTATCATTTTTTGGAGCGATGATCGTGACAGAGTATTTGTTCTGAAACTTTTCACTTTGGACATTTACATATTCCGTCGATTCACTTGCCAGTTGCCACACTACCAGGAACTCCACCACATCTTGTACCGCAGTCTCGATCAAATATGCAAGGACCGAGCCCTTTTGCTGGTCCTTTGGGTAAACCTAAATTAAAAGTACTTGATTTTACGATCATTTAGACATCCCATGATTAAAGTGTTATTTGGCATAGAGTTTGGCATTTATCACTTAAAAACTATAACACTAAAATATTTAATAAATACACCTATTGCTTTGACTTATAAACTAACTTAATTTTTATCACATATTTATACAATGAAAATTTTATAATATTTTTACTGTTAATTTTATTTCATAATTATATATATATATATATTATCTCTACACTATCTTTTTTTTTTTTTATCATATGTACATATAACCACTATAAAATTTTAATATGTTCTCTGCACTATCTTTATTTCTAAATTTATATAAATTAATCACTTTAACACTAAAAAATAATTATTTTACTCATAAATAAATTAAAATATTATTTTATTGTACAAAATTTTAAAAATAATATAATTATAATTATAAGAATACCCCTAAATTTAATAATAAATCTCATAATTCAATATATTAATTTTTTATAATTATAATTTAATTTAAAAATTATCATGTTAATTTTTTGAAATTGTAATTTCATTTAATATGTATAGGGGAGTTTCTTAATTTTAATTAAAGGGAAGCTTACAATAATTATAAGGAGTTTTTATCTTCATGTTAATTTTTGTAAACTTCCCTAAACTAAATTTAATTACAAGAATTAAATGAAATTATAATTAAAAATTAACACATTAGATTTTGATATTTATTTATTTTGTTAATTCATGGGTATTTTTATAATTATAATTTTTTTTATTTTTTTAAAATTTGTGTTAAATAAAATAATCTTTTAACTTATTTAGAGGTAAAATGATAAAAGAAAAATAATACAAAGATATTTGTGTCTATATATATATATATATATATATATGTTTGACAGTGGTTGTGGTTTTTATCGAATAGGGCTAAAGAATAAAGATGGACTTTTAAAATTTTGAAACTCCAAATAACCAAAAATTGTTTCTGGAATTATTTACAAGAAGTATTTTTGGAATAAAAACACGTGCTCTTAAACATTTCAAAACAAGTACGAGAGATAATAATATAAGCGTAATATACATATGTACCAAAAGAAGTAATTAATAGAAGAACAGCCAAGTAAGTCAATTTCAGTCGACAAGTTTTCCTCCTTTGCTTGGAAGTTGGTGCACTTTGAACAAAGAGAAACAAATGCCAATTCAGGGGGTGGGGGTGGGGTGGTATTTATAGTTTCAGATAGCGAATATGCATGCTTGCCTGCCAGGGAAGTTTTTAATTTAGTTGGTATGAACTTCTAGAAATATATCTCAAATGGTGTTTGTAAGATTGCCCCAAAGACTTTTATGTAATGAGTAATTATATGCTTACCAACTTTCTAGGTTTCTCATACGTATGTAATATATAGTTGTAAAAATGATAATTACAGTTTGCCCCTATGTATAATTCAGTTGATTGTGAATTTGCTTTGTGCTCATGGTCACCTAAGTTAAAGTAATAATAAGGATATGAGATAAAATTTAGTGGATGAGATTTCTCATCTCCATCTCAATATGAAAAAAAAAGTAATTAATAATTTATATATTTTGACAAAATTATTTAATTATTTTATTTTTAATACAAGTTATTTTTTTTAGTAAGGGTTGATGTTTAATGGGTAAGATTTTTAATACACTTCCTGACCTTTAGAGATAAAAGAGAAAAGAAAATATGAGCAGACTTGTGAGATGCATTTGTTGTGTTGAACTATATTATTTAAAATTGAATAAGTTTGTGGACATTTTTACTTTTATAATTAGTTATAAAATAATATTTTCATTCTTACTCATTTATTTTTATTTTTTAAATAAAAAATATAAAAATCACATTTGAGTCTAATTAATTTTTTTTGTTAAAACAAATATATATTTTTTAAATTTATTGTTCAATGAAAATTTTATTGTTAAAAAAAATTTTCTAGTTGAATTAAAATTTCAATGTTAAAAAAATTTGTTTGATTTAACAAAAAAAAGTCATTAGTTAGACTTAAATGTAGTTTTTTATATATTTTACATTTTAAAAATTAAAAATAAGTGAGTGGGGGTAAAAATATCATTTTATAATTAATTATAAAAGTATAAATGTCATTTTATAAATATCATAAAGAGTAAAAATATTATTTTATATTTAATTATAAAATAAAAATATTATTTATTTTTATTTTATAAATAATTTATTATTTATATTAAAATTAACGATAAAATTAACTTATCATCTGCTCGAATATTTTTTTTAAATGTATGATCCGCACGAGATAATTAACCCTAGAAAGAAAGAATACACCCAAAAGCCAAAGCCACGTTTCTTTAAAAATAGAGAGAAAGTCAGAAAGGCGTGCGACGCGATGCTGCAAAAAGCCGAAATGCAAATCATATCACCCCAACATAAGCAATGAGCATCATCCGTTTTCTTTCATCATAAAGCCACAAGTGATGTGATGTAAAGTAAATCAACGGACAAGCTGTACAGGATTATTGCTCTCTGCTTGGAATATAGCAGCGGGTAGTGGCAGCCACTAGCCACTACTACTCAGACAATAACATCTATATGATGCTTTTATCCTTGTATAATTAAAATCTCATGTCAAATGTAGGATTATGTAAGCCTCAGTCAGTCAAGGTTATTACTGTCCGTCCGAAAAAATTTTGTGTTCGTAGAAAATTCAGTGATGAGCAGACCAGAATTTCTGCAATCGGTGGAGTGGGTCCCACCCGTAATGGGCATTCCCGTTGGCCATTATCAATTATGCCTTCACTTGAAAAAGATATTATCCTTCTAGAAAAAAAATAAGTGAATCTAAATATTACTATACTTGCTTGTAACTTTCTAGTTTATCGTTATAAAAATAGTTTAAACTAATTTTAAAAGATTTATAATAAGAGTGTGATATTTTATTACTATTTTTAATAAAATCTTATATCTTATCATTTAAGAATAATTAATATTAATTGTACTATAAAAATAATTATTTTTAAAGAAAATCAGATGAACGTACAATAAAATTATTTTTAAAAGTATCGTGAGTTTTGAGTTTTAAAAATAATTAATAAATCTTATTATTAAACTATTGTGAGAATATAAATAATTGAATTAGATAAAATATTGAATAAAATTTATTTAAACTTTTATAAACAAGTATATAAAATGTTTTACTAATGGACTTCTAGTCTAGTGGGAGAGTCTTTACACTCAATAATTTATATTATTATTCTTATTTTTTTTATTTTGATATTTTGTTATCTTAATATAACTAGTAATAATAATAATAATATTTTTAAAGTTAATGATTTTATTTCATAATAAATGAGGAGAATTTTAGATTTTTATAATAATAATACTACACTTCTCAAATTTTTATCTTGAATAACTATCATAAATGATATGATATTTATCAATTGGTTGGTAAAATTAAAATGAATTAATTATATTATCTTATTAACTAGTTGATGAATGTCACATCATTCGGAATAATTATTTAATATAAAAAAATTGAGATATGTAGTATTATTATTTTTATAATATATACAAGGATATATATGAAATTATATTAAATTTAAAAATAATTCTCAAAATCAGATTTTAAAAAGTTACTGTTTCTCTGCTTTTTAAAATTTATTTTAAAATAAGGTGATTTTACTAAAAATAATTTAAAAAAATTTATTAAATATAAAATTAATTTAATTTTTAAAAATAACTTTTAAATCTCCCATAATATTTCCAAACGGACCCTTGATTACTTATCTATCTATTGATTTGTAAAATATTAATTTTACCTTTAGATACATAAAAATTGAATTATATGTGGCTAAAAGAATTAATAGATTAAAGCTTGGGGTTAAATAGATAGTTTTGTCCTTTAAATTTTATGATATATTATAATTTTGGATAAATTTAAATACAATTTCTTAAATAGTGAGATAATGACCCTTTACTAAATTAATAATAAAAAACAAATCATTATTTTTTGAGATAAAAAACCAAAATGATTATGAATTTAAAATAATAGGTGGTTGGTTTGACTGAAACAGGGTGTAGGGAGTGGACCAACGACCGACGTAGAGTAGTACAAGTACAAAAGTGGGTTCTTAACGCAGCCGTAGATACAGAAAGGAAGCGTCGGTTGACACGTACGGAAGGTCTCACTCACACGTGCTAACATACTCTTCTCTCATTGGCTGGGCTTTACGTAACCATTTTAATTCCCAAGCATCTATTCCACACACACTCCCACCACACTCTCTCTCTAGAAAAGCTTAATAACAAACATACTCTCTCTCTCTCTCTGTCTTCACCGTCACACAAATCTCTCACAAAATTTGTAAATTATTATTATTTTTATCACTTTACAACTCAAGGCTTGCGTTTCTCTTCACAGATCAGAATCGGTACGTCGTCGTTGTCATATCTCTCCTTCACTTCATTTTCATTTAATTTATTTTTTAAAAAATTATAAAATAAAAAATAATTGAGTTCAAGATTCATGAAATTTATGAAATTAATATGGTTAATTATCTGTTAAAATTATTTTAGATCACTTTTGCTTTGAAATGTTGTGGCTTTACCGTATGTTAACGAGTGTGAATTGCAATTGACTTTTCTGGAATTATAATATTATTATTTAAAAAAAGTAAAATAAAATACTTAGTGTTTTGAGCTGTACAGAAACACTAATAATTAAACTTAATTGCTAATTTTAACTAGTTTCAGTTCTAAGTGTTCTCAATTCTCGAGGCATTGTAGTTTTTTTTGGCAATTTTTTGCTTTAATTTTTGTGGATTTTTAGAGATTTTGATTTTTCTTTTATTGGTTTGGTTAGTGAAAATGCTGATGTGCTGGAATTTTCTTCTCATATGAATTGATTTGAAGGTGATAGTTTGTTGTGGTTGTTTAACTGTAAGCCGGAATACTGACTTACATTTAAAAAAAAAAACTTGATTTTTATGTGATTGTTCATTATTTTATTTTGATCTTAGAATTAAACAAAAAAAAAAAAAATTGTGCCGCAAATGAAAATTTGAGTTAGTTAATATTATGGATGGATGGATGGAAATACTTGTAGCATGCAGTGTTTTTTATGAGCAATACCAGTATGTTTCTATTCCCGAAAAATAATTACAAAAAGGAAGTGGCATGGTCTTGGTTTTTACGTGAAGAGTGCTGTTTTGACTATGAGTGGCTTTAAAAGCGAAGTGGCATAAAATTATCACTTGTTCTTTTAGTGCTATGAAATTTCTGTAACTTGTATGGAAGCCTTCAAACTTTAACCCTTCAAAACTTGTACGGTATGACGTACTTTTAACACCATTATTCTATGATTAAATTACAGCTACATAATGGATGGAATAAGAGTAAATGATTCACAAAGATAGGAAAATCAGGCAAAGACTATTTGAGATAAATGCTAAGAAGATTGTATTGAAAGAAGAAAGATTTACAAAAGGTGATCAAAGTTGTCTAATAGCCCCCAAAACTCCCCAAGATTTTACAATTGAGAGTGTCTATTGAAAGAGAAAGTTTCAACATTGAGAGGACTAAATAGAAAAGACTATGTCTACTAGAGTATCCAACATGGTCTCATGTGTTCACCTGATTGGTTAGTTGAAATCATGATTAATATATATTTATGTAAAGGGGCTTCTTCTTTCTTTTTGGTTTATAAAATTCTATCAGTTAGATCATTGATAATTTTATTTGGTTTTTGTTTCTTTTGGACAGGATAATGTTTTCTCTGATTTTCTCACAAGCATTTTATTAACAGTGTAGTAGAATGTTCTCACTCTTGATAGGTGTGCAGAAAGAGTATTGGGTTTTAATTGAATGAGGTCACTTTCTTATTTCTGATATTCTCATACTTTCTCTTCTTCTCTGCAGTAATAAAAAGTTTTCCTTCTTCTGTGGTTGCTAAATGTCATAATCGACTGGCCACATGTTACACGGGAAGCATTCTGGAGCTTGCTCTATCAGATGATTTGTAATAGCTATATTGTGCCTGTTGAGTGCCAGTATGGGCATGTATCCAATAAAATGTCGAGGGCAATGGCTTCTTTTCATTCTACTGCTCTGTATCACAATAAACAAAAGCAGGGCCATCAATTCTGATGGTATGGTGATAATGAATTGTGGTTGTAATTATCAATTATGTGGATCAATAAATTGTAATTTTAACTGTTAAAATTAGTACAAAATCATAATTGTCAAATAAACTATGATTCTTTTAACATTGTTACTTGAACCACTTGTTGCCCTTCAAGTTTGCTCAGAAGTTACCCCACCCAGTAAAAGTCATACTAGAACTCAATCCCAGATTTTTATCCATATTAAAATGTTCCCTGTTATGTTAGAGCCTAAAAAAAATGAAAAATCATTAGTAGCATCCTGTCTCCCATAAAAGTTGGGTAAATGGTGATGTTGTGTTTTGATCCTTGCTTGCTTGATTTTAACAGTGAAAAGACTAAAAAAAAATTGGTTCTAACAATCAGTAGGCTGCTTAGTGAGTGCATTTCTAGGTAGGATACTTTAGAACATATTTCTCAATCTCTTTTGCTGGCTTGGCCTTTGTTTTGTAAAAGGACGGATGCCTGTCTTAAGTTTTCATCATGTCCTCTCTCTCTTTCCAATTGATATTTTAAGAATGTGAAATCCTTTTTTTGATGTGCAGGGGAGGCACTTCTAAGTTTCAGGACAGCAGTGGTTAGTTCAGATGGTTTCCTTAATCAATGGAGACCAGAGGATCCTGATCCTTGTAACTGGAAAGGAGTGAAATGTGATAAAAACAAGAGAGTAATAACTTTGTGAGTTTGAAAATAGTCCATATCTGTCTTCATTCCTTTGTTAATTGATATTTGATGAATTTTTGTCTTCATATGTGCTGCTACTTAAACCTAATATTTGAAGCATGGACATTAGTACTATATGTTATGAAAAAAATATACTTCCATGTTGATTGTGGTGTTGCCTTGTTTTGAACACATTACTTTTAAAGTTTGTGTACGTTTATATGAAGGATGAAAAGGAAAGCGCTTCTAGACAATTGGTTAGTTTCAGTTATTAGTTTATTCCTAAACTCTTTAGCTTGAACTAATCTGCTGTTTGAAATTTTTATTGAAATGTTTATGATTTTGATCCATCCAGAATTCTTTTGTAGAACATGTTGCTTGAGTGCACAATAGTTGCAGGTACACAAGTGTTAAAACATTTTTGTATAGGTGTATTTCGTGACTAGGACTTGATGTCTTCCAAGGATCAAGCATATTCAGTGTTTTTAATTTAGATGGATAGACTATCTTTAGGATATAAAGCATACTTTCACTGTCTATCTATTTTTTCCCAAAGGCATATATACCTTCATTAGTTAGTTTTGGCGTCGTGATGCTTAGATGAACCGAATCTTGTTGTAGCTCATGCAATGTGATATATGCAATTAAAAATCTAGAAAAATGAACAGATGATGCTCATATGATACCCTATTTAACAAGTTTCTGTCCTTGTGAAAGTCTTTCAGACTGAAAATATATCTTGTTGTGTTTTGGTATCCAGGAGCCTTACCAATCACAAATTGAGTGGACCAATATCACCTGACCTCGGGAAGCTTCATAAGCTAAAGTTTTTGTATGTTATCAGGGGACTATCTTATTGTTTTGGTAGTTGATGCTTCTTTGCTGTATTCAAATAATACTGCTGCTACTGATGCTTTGTATCACATCTCCTTGTAGAAATCTTCATAGCAACAACTTTTATGGGGAAATTCCTTCGGAATTGGGAAACTGCACGGAGTTGCAGGGATTGTAAGTTCCTCGGCTTATCAATTTGTCCTTTTAATGACTAAATGATAATTTATTTTACCAAAGTTTTATGAACAAAATGATGACTTATTATATCCTTTTTGTCATCTATAAGATTTTGACCGAAACCTCTGGAAGAAAAGTGTCCTTGTTCTTTGTATCTAGATCCATTAGTGCTTTTAACTTGTTGCATGGTTCATAAATGTTGCTAGATTTGCCTAAATATTTTAAATTTACTGATTCTTACATTTTTCTTTTGAAGAATTTTAACTGAGAACCTGTAAATATTAGTCAAGTAATTATGGTTAAGCTGAGTTTTACCGAGGAATCCATCTTTAGTAGCTGTATGTGTGCTTTTGTTTCTTCATTGACTTGCTAATTTCTTTAGATTGATAGTGAATTGTTCATCTTGGTTCCTTTATAGATCCTTGCAGAGCAATTACTTAAGTGGATCAATTCCAAGTGAACTGGGAAACCTATCGAATCTTCTCGATCTGTGAGTTGATTGCTTCATGCTAATCAATTTTAATTATTTTATACAAGTAGCATTCAAGATATATTCAATAGCATTACAAGCTTCAATAAGGATGGTTGTATTGCATTTGAAACCTATTATTTTTATGACATTTCTCCTATTCACAGTTGTTTTCCTGCGACTACAATTATTTCAACTTTCATTGTTCTTCTACAGAAAATCAAAGATTGATCATAATTTAGACAGAAAATCAAAGATTGATCATAATTTTAGGATGTATATTCAATAGTAAATGCACAAAATTTTGATAAAAAGATATTACTGCAAAAAATATGCATGCAGTTATTCTCGAACTTCAAGAGTTGGTGGTGTCCAAGCCCTGGTTCATGAATACTATTTAGCTAATTCAATAATGATTCAGCTCTTGTTGCAAAGCATACGCAGCTTTGCCTATGATTTATAGCTGAGCAAATGAAAATATCTAAATCGAAGGAATTCTTTTTGCCTCTATGTGAGCAGTAGCCAAACATAACTTGGGAACTTATTGATACTGGTAAATGTAATTAATTTGATGTTACTCTGAATTGCAGGGATATTTCAAGCAACTCGCTCAGTGACTATATACCTTCTTCACTTGGGAAATTACAGGCATTGATTACCTTGTGAGTAGCCTTGATGCAATATATTGGTGTTTGATAATAGAGTTTTTTGGGGTCAGAGTTTTCAATTATTTGAATGATCTTAAAATTAATGAACTATCTAAATGATCTGAAGCAATGTGTCCAACAACTTTCTGGTCGGACCGATACCATCTGATGGAGTGCTTACCAAATTTTCTGAAAGCTCGTAAGTAAAACCTGCCCTTACTTCTATTGTAGCAGATTTTGGTTCATTTAGATTTAAGGATTCTTTCAAATGCCTCTGTATTTGATGATAGGACCTGCATTTTGACACAATCACCTGGGTACCTAAATTTGACATTTAATAGTACTTTACCGCTGGAAAATAAAAGGATCTTGTTATGTTGTTATACACTAAAATGTCTTATTACCTTGCAGATTCTTTGGAAATCGTGGTTTATGTGGGAAGCAAATAAATGTAACATGCAAAAATGATAGTGGAGGATCTACGACAGGTTCCCAATCTCCTAACTCAGGTAAATCAGTATGTAATTGTATATGGTTATTTGATGCTTTATTATGGGAAATGCTTGAATGGCATGTTTGAAATGTTGTGATGCATGGGGATCAGCTTCCATGATTAAAAATGTTGATATTATTGTGGTATAATTACAACATATTCTGTAAGAAACTCATGTTGTCCTTGGGGAATTGATTACCTTTCTGCTGAAAGTATTTGTATATCTGCTGATATTATTTCATATAATCTCATGCTTGACTTGTATTGTCTGATAATTCAAATTTTATAGCTCAAAATCAAGGTGGAAAGAAGAACTCTGGCAAGCTGCTTATTAGTGCATCAGCAACTGTGGGTGCTCTTCTTCTGGTGGCACTTATGTGTTTTTGGGGTTGCTTTCTTTATAAGAAGCTTGGTAAAAATGAGAGCAAAGGTCTTGCAAGAGATGTTGGTGGAGGTGCTGCTCTTAACCACCTTGCGAACTATCATTTGAAAATTCTTTTGAGCTGTTCTCATCTATGTTATTATGTCTTCTTGAGTTCCGAGAATTTAATCTCTCTACATATTCTTCTTGCTTTAGGTGCATCAATTGTTATGTTTCATGGAGACTTGCCATATTCTTCAAAAGACATCATAAAAAAATTGGAAACTTTGGATGATGATCACATAATAGGTTCTGGGGGATTTGGAACTGTTTACAAATTAGCAATGGATGATGGAAATGTATTTGCTTTAAAAAGAATTGATAAGTTGAATGAGGGCTTCGATCGTTTTTTTGAAAGGGAGCTTGAAATTCTTGGAAGCATAAAACACCGGTATTTAGTGAATTTGCGAGGATACTGCAACTCACCTACATCAAAATTGTTAATATACGACTTTCTACCTGGTGGAAGCCTTGATGAAGCTCTTCATGGTGAGATACTATTTGCTTGTGTTTCTCTTCTTGCATCACTTATTTCCATATTGGAAATTTTGGCATAGGCATTTAGTAGAGGAATATTTATAATGTTTGAGGTCCAATGCTTGTATGCATGTTTGGTAGCGTTCTCCCAACCGTCCATGATCAATAAACCAATTAAATGCATGGAGGTCTATGTGTACACTTTTTTTTTGGGATTTACTGTAGCAATATTTAGTCTTGATTCACTAATGTCAATTTTAGTGTCTTTCCACCACAACAAATAAACCATAGACACATCATTGATACCTCTGATTTGAGCATCACTGAAAGCCTTTTCAAATGAAATTTTACTACTTATTTGTAGAGCTATATTAGCAAAAAAAGTTTCTTTTTTCAAAAGACTTTTCAAATGAAATTTTTTAGATAAGATTGTCACTCTCTCTCATTAATATTATAGAGAGAGAATCACTATCTCATTTGGAGAGTCTTTTAGATCATTTAATTTAATATTATATTATTTTTTTATCTCATTATTCTTGAAGAGAGAAGTATTATAATTGTTATTATTTTGGTAGAGAAAAAGTTTGATTAAAATAATATAAACTTATTTTTATTTGAAGAGTCTTTTGGGATATAACTTATTTTTTCACTCTTCTATTTGTCATATAGGTAAGCAAATAAGTATTTGAAGAGCTATATTAGCAAAAAAAGTTTCTTTTTTCAAAAGACTTTTCAAATGAAATTTTTTAGATAAGATTGTCACTCTCTCTCATTAATATTAAAGAGAGAGAATCACTATCTCATTTGGAGAGTCTTTTAGATCATTTAATTTAATATTATATTATTTTTTTATCTCATTATTCTTGAAGAGAGAGAAGTATTATAATTGTTATTATTTTGGTAGAGAAAAAAGTTTGATTAAAATAATATAAACTTATTTTTATTTGAAGAGTCTTTTGGGATATAACTTATTTTTTCACTCTTCTATTTGTCATATAGGTAAGCAAATAAGTATTTGAAGAGTTTTTTGTTGATGCTTTTACTGCCCAATCTGATAACTTTTAGTGGTTTGGATGCAGAGTATGAGAAGGAGTTTTTAGTTTTAGATAGATCGATTGGAACATTTTAGAGGTGTTAAATTATTACTTGATTAACAATTGTGGTTCTATGCTTTATTCAGTGGCCTGTTTCTTTGATAAAATCATAGCAAAGCAAGGAGCAGAGTTTCCAGCTATCTTTATTTGGTTTCTTCCTTATCTGGTTCCTAATTGTAATCAGACGAAGTTTGTCATTTTAGCCCTTCATATTTCAATGTGTTTGGATAGCAGCTGCTATTTGACTGTCCCTAGTTCACAAGCACATTTGGAAGGATAATTAAATGCACTCTATTTTTCTGCTTGAAGGGTATTCTACATTATTGAGTTTAATTCTAATTTCATCTCTTAAGATTTTGGATGTTGAGCAGTCTAGGGGAGTCTCCTGAGACTATTGATTATTCCTTCTTTTCAAAGCAAGTATCTCCATTGAGTAGTTAGGGGAGTCTTTTGAGACTGTTGATTATTCTTTCTTCTTTGAAGCAAGTCTATAGGGCAGTTAAAATAAATACTTTATAGTACAAATTTCTTTATGTTTACTCTTTTTAAGATACTTGATGAGGATGAGCATGAAGATGCAAGCAGTTCATTATACAGGATTTTGTTCTGATCTGGACTGGAGATGAACCTGTGTGAGTTTATGCAGATCAGTAGTTATTCGTGTCTTAACCCCATATGTTTGCTGGCATATTCAAACCTTAATTCATTCTGATAGAGACCCTAAGTATTCTCAAAGTTTTAAATTAATAAAGCATTCTTTTGATCATATTTGGACAAATGACTTTCCAAGGAAACCATATAGCGGTAGATGTAGACATATGATACACTAGATGTTGTTATTCATTTTTATGGTTCCAGAATGTGGAAGTCTATGCCATTTGATGTTCAAACAGACTAAGTCAAGTTTAACCACTTTTGTATTCTGTTAGTTTGTTGCATTTGTAATTTGTTTTTATGGAAAAATTAATGTTTTATAATGATTGTACAGAAAGATCTGAGCAGTTAGATTGGGATGCACGGTTAAATATTATAATGGGAGCAGCAAAAGGACTGGCCTATTTGCATCATGACTGTTCTCCTAGAATCATACACCGTGACATCAAATCCAGCAATATTTTGCTTGATGGAAATTTGGAGGCTCGAGTATCTGATTTTGGGCTTGCCAAACTTTTAGAAGATGAAGAATCTCACATTACGACCATTGTTGCAGGAACATTTGGTTATTTGGCTCCAGGTAAGAATTGTACAAACAGTTGCAACTTAGATTTCATGTTTACCATTACGGATCATGTCTCTTTGTAGGCGTGCATTGTGGCTGATCATATTGGGTGCACTAAACTAGTTGAAAGAGCATTGATCAGATGTTGACATGTCAGCCTGCTATGTTCAGCCAAAATTTTATTGGAACTAATTAAAAGAAAGTTAAAAATGAAACTTTACATGCGTCGTTTGTTACCTTTTTTTGTTTTTTTGTGTTTTTTTGGGGGATTAGAAGCTCAAAATACTATTTCTTTTATTACTTATCAAGAAGATATAGGTTGCATAAAGAAATGAAGAGAAACTGAAAATCTCCAAGCCTTCAATAGAAAAGAGGGTTTCTGGGTAGGAAAATATATAAATTGTGTTCCTTTTTACCTTAAAAAAGTTATATGAAGTTAGCCCTCTTTATTGCCTTTAGTGTATGCTGTGGAACTCCATCCTAATAATCAATGATAAAACAATGATTTGGCTTTCCTTTGGATTTCACATCCAATTATGGTAACAAGTGACCTTTTACTTCACTAATAGAAGGTCCGAAAATCTATTTCTATATATTAAGAAGATATCATGTTTAAAAAATGTTTTAAAACAAGAGGTATTGGCCACGTTGAAAGCTTTCTCCGCAAGTCTTTAAAACCATGAAATCTAGAAAATTCATTTATATTTTGCTCTACACATAGTTAATCCAGGGCTGGAATTATCTGAAATCAGCTTGATTTTGACATATAGCCACATAACACAAAGTGTGTTGTAATGGCATTCATATCAACTGTTGAAACACTGACTGTAGTTTTCTTTGGCTTTTGACCCGAGAATATTAAGGGATCAATTCCAGATGTACTTATGCTGTCTGGCTTTCATTTTGTAATGCTGGACTGTTTGTTATAAATAGTTTTCCTGATATCTTTTTAAATCATTTTTGTGTGCTTATATGTCCATTGCAGAGTATATGCAAAGTGGTAGAGCTACGGAAAAGACTGATGTTTACAGCTTTGGGGTCTTAGTGCTTGAGGTTTTAAGTGGGAAGCGACCTACTGATGCGTCTTTTATTGAGAAAGGCCTCAATATTGTTGGTTGGGTACGATTTCTTTCTTCACCCATTGAAAATGTTGTTTCTGCTCACTTTTTCTGTATATTCTGAGATCATTCGCCATATCCAGATATTGAAGTTCTGCTCCGTGATAAATAAAAATTGATAAGCTCTACTGTGATAAAATTTAAGAGAATGCTTCTTTCATTTTTTTCATAAACTGAAAATTGTCTAGTGGTGTTTTATAGTCTCTATTGGGAGATTGACTGTTAAAGTACAAGGCTTTGTGGTATTCTTATATCGCCAGATTGTATCATCACAAATGATATCCTTCTTGTTCCATTAACTGTACTCATTCTACTTT
Source organism: Murraya koenigii (assembly GCA_025617385.1). Lineage (NCBI taxonomy): Eukaryota > Viridiplantae > Streptophyta > Magnoliopsida > Sapindales > Rutaceae > Murraya > Murraya koenigii. The sequence goes on from CM046812.1 coordinate 24,309,512, forward strand.
GTCTGAATTTGCAACTAATTCATGAGCGCAGCCAAACATAAGACCAAATACTTCCTTTATATTTTAATTTAATGTGTGTTGTGTTTCTGTTTGTGGAGGATTATCTACAATGCCTGCAGCACCGTAATTGAGAAACAAATTGAGAAGAACAAACAAATTTCGATTTTTTTTTCCTTTTTGGGTATAAATACAATGCCTGCGCACCTGATTGCTCTTTTTTGCACCGATGTGAAAGACCAACGCCTATCATGTCCTCATGGAAGAATTGATCAATTCTTTTAAAAAATATGCTCTCTCCCAAATATGGAAGCTAATACTTGTCTCCCAAATCAAGCCCAAATCTTCTCCTGCATAAGGGATGTCTATTTAGTATTTATTAGAACTGCAAAACCCTAGGTGCATATGGATCCTGGACCTGTTGAATTCGTATTTGTTTATTTCCATCAGTTGAATTTCTGCCATTGTCTGTTAGTGCAAATCAGTGGTTTCTTTACTGCCTTTTAGTTTGAACATTGCTAAATCTAGTCACCCTTTCATTTAGTACTCATTTATTGCTGTAAATATGAATATTTCCCTAGCCCTAATACATATTTGTTGTGCAGTTGAATTTCTTGGTATCTGAGGATAGGCAACGAGAGATCATTGATCCAAATTGTGAAGGGGTTCAGTCTGAAAGTCTTGATGCTCTGCTCTCTGTAGCCACCCAGTGTGTATCTTCCAGCCCAGATGATCGACCCACCATGCACAGAGTGGTCCAGATTCTTGAATCTGAGGTCATGACCCCATGCCCAAGTGACTTTTATGATTCCAACTCGGATTGAAAACCTTGAGGTGACAATGAAGACATATTTGAGTTTGCATCCACGTTAGTGCAGTTTGGAGAATATTTTGGATGACGCCAGCAGTGAAAGGTGACTAAAAGTCTGCAATGGTTCGGCTTCTCCATTTTATTTATTCATTCTTTGTGCAGGGTTATGAAAAATGAAGATGCAGTGCATCATGCTATCCGCTTGAACACCCTCTCCAAGTATTTGATTAGTCTTAACGGAATTCTCGGTTAATTTACCTACTTTTGGTGTCCTCATTTTGCATGGGATGGGTAGCAGATGTTTTTTTCCTCCACGTGATTTGCAAATTCCACTTGCGGTATGAGTCAATTATTCATTTTTTTTTACCATTTTCTTTTCTTGAAAGTTGTAATCACTCTTGCATTTCTTTTCTCTAATTAATTGTAAATGCATTTGTATAAATTCCAAAATTTGGCCTCTGAAAAAGATAGTCTGATTTATGCCATTTTTGTAAAGTATGTTTTATTTCAATAATCAGTTCCATTAGATGAGGCAGTTGTCTTTATTGTGATGTCCCTGCCACTTGTATTAGGCTTTTATCTTTAGAAGGTTTATTATTTCTCTTGTGGTTCTAGGATGGGAGTGAATCCTCAATTGAATTTTGTAGTACAGTATTATTGATTATGCTGAAGTTCTTTAGCCAGAAAGCCCAGAACTGTAAGGAAGAGGATTGAATCTTCAATGCACGTTGAACGACTTGGAGTGCTGCTGCCCTCATTAGAGTTAGCGCAGCAAAGACTCATTTATAACCCAAAATTGACTATTGCGATTCAGATGGTTCAAGTCAGCTTCTACTCCATAGTTCAAGGCAGCATCTACTCCACCTCTTTCAGAGTTGGATTTGGGTTTTAACATTGGATGTGGCTGTGAGTTCACCAGTAACTTCTTTCTCGGCTTCTCTGGCACTGCTTTTCCAACCCAAAATTGACTGGAAATCACATTTTTGTGTTATGTTATCCTAGCTTTATGAGTTTGCTACTTTGCTGACTTGAGTTGACATGCACTTGGCTTAGTGGAGAACTTTTTTTAAGCCGAAAATCACCAACACTGCCCGTGTTGGATTGGAAGAAACAAAGAATATCTCAAGCTATCCACTGAATAAAACAAATTCTTACTATGCCACAATCATGTGACGCCACATTGATCAAATAATAATACCATTTCATCTCCAAAATGACATATATAATCGAATGTTAAATAAATCAAATTGAGAATCATCATTTCTTGGATTAATCTGACACTCATACCTGCTTGTCCATGAGCAAAGTTACATATATTTCCATATAGGCAGCTTCCCCTCATCCCCCAGTTCTGACAGAGCTTTGATTTCCCCATCAACAGCTTTGGATTCATTCGAGTTAGCGAGCCCTTTGTTGTGTTCCCATTGAACAGGCCCACTTCTGTTATCCATAGAAGATCCACCATTCAAAATGCTTAGTTATTATCGAGCTATTTCTAAACTGACCAGAAACTTCCTCACATCTCTCAGCATTTACATGAAAAAATCAACACCTATCCTCATATTTGCAAGTTTTCTGATAATAGAACTATCTACAAAGCTGCATTTCATTAGGCAATCTGATCTAGCCTCTCCATTCCTAGCAAAGTGACATTGATTCCCGTAATTGCCTAATTGGGGTTTTGGGCACAGCTTGGTCTAAAAATTACCACCCATAAGTTTGTTAAGTGCCATTAGCATCCTTTGATTAGCAACAAAATTTTCGCAAAGTCTAGCTTTGGTAGTTGAATCATATTCAATGGGATAGTGAGGCAGCATTTCACTAACAGATGCAATTTGACTACTGATATTGATGCACATATAAGAATTTGCAATCACTTCCTTTCTTGGAATATTTAATGACTCCAAATGAAAGTTCTTAGATGGTATTGACTTTGATTTGATATTCCAACAAATTCAAGAAACCCTAGATAGTAACCAAACAAAAATCAACCAATAAGTGCACATGGCACAAATTTTTATAAAGCAATGTGATTAAGAGTTGAGAATGTACACGTAGTAAATGTCTATCAAGAAGCATGTGGAACCCCAAAGGGTTTCTTAAAAATTAGAACCTAGTTAACAAAAAGAAAGAGTTGTTTTACATTTTTAGCAATTTTGGGTGAGTGAGTGAGTGAGAAATTGAGTTTCTTTATTTTTGGTTTGGAGAGATATGGAATCGTCTACTGGATTGGGCTCTAAGCAATAGCCTTTATCTTATCACAGTAATGATATATTTGCAAAACATGATACACGGGGGAAATATTTAGATTAAGTATCGAGTTGACATTTTTGTTAACTTGTTAAAAAAATATAAAATTAATTATATATTATTATACATACATATATGACAAAAGATTATAAAGAATTGAGTATATATTAGTTCAATACTAAATCTAAATCTTATAAAAAAGAATTGGGCATTAACTTGTTTTTTAACTCTTAGATTAGGAGCTTATTTAAGGAGTATACGTAGATTATTACATGGAGATAGAGTTAATGAAATATATTATAAAGAAAAAAGCTATTTCGGTGCCTAAAATTTGCCACATGGACACTGAGACCTCTCCACTGTTAGATAACATCTGTTATGAGTAAGGTTTCGCTTCTTGGTATAATGTATATCTTTTATTAGTGTAGCCTAGAGTTTTTAAGAAATAAATTATAAAATTATTGACATATTTTTTTCAAGTTATGAAAAAGAATGAAATAAAATATAAAATAAATAAGTGCATATTATTTTTTTAATTAAATAAAAATATGGTCATACAACAAATTAATTTTTAATCTCAAATATCTCTTTAGATTACAACTTGATCAAATAAAATTATTTAAAAATTATTAGGATAGGCTCATGGGTTCTTGAAACTATAAATGATAAAAATTACTAACAAAAACATGTTTAAACCATTTAATAAAATTTTTAATATTTTTATATTTACCATTTTACTAATTATCTAAAGAGTCTTCTAGAACTGACAAAATGGATCATCGGGTCTTATTTAGGTCGTGTTAAATTTCAATCAACTCAAACATGACATATTTAATAATCGTGTTAAAATATTAAAACTCTAACATGACATTAAAAATAAATAAATTACTCAATAATCTACTTAATATCTACATATTTAATAAAATTTATATCAAACATTTACATATTGTTATATATGTGTAATTTATCGATATTATTAAATATAGATATCTACCAAAACATTATATATTTAAATTATTGAAATTTTAATCATATATATATAAATAATATCATATATTGATATTATAAAATATACATATCTACTAATATTTTACATATTATATTATTAAAGTTATAAATCTATATAAAAATTTATAAATGAAATATTGTATATATATTCATCATTCTAAAAAAATTAAAAAAATATATATATCTAATGTTTAAGTTTTGATGATAAGAACTTATAAATTAATTCAAAATAAAAAAATATAATTGTATTATTAATCATGTAAATAAGATAAAAACTTTAACATTAACCGTATACAGAAAAAAATTATGTTTACCTAAATTCAGCTCATTTAATAATTATATTAAATTTAATAATTCATATTTATGTACTCATATTATATTTTTATCGAATAATCAATCGTATCAAATTTTAACATCTCTAAGTCAACATATCAAATTCATTTGAAAATTATATTTGGGGTATTTCGTAATTATATAAAGGTAACCAAATAATTAATTCATTTAGCTTGCACTTGGTCGCCTCTGTTCTCCGAATGGCTATTGCGTTATCATCATCATCTTCTTCTTCACTTGTACGAACACCAAACCCTAACTCTTCGAATTCCCTTTCTCGACTGTCATGCCCTAATACTATTCCCCGTGTCCCCACTAAACCACGCACAATTCAGGCCATCAGATTCTCCCGGACCCACATTAATCCAACGGCTCACAATGACCGACAGCCTCACCATATCCATTTCAAGCTCCCTCTTCAACTGGCCTCTGCTTCAGTCGTACTCTTTCTCGGATTCGGAGTCCGTATTTGCTCGGCCGGTCCCACACAGCTCCCCCTCACTCCAGTTGTAATCCAACAAGACCAATTGCTTAACGAAGGCACAGAACAAGAAGATGATCAGAAATTGAAACAAGAATTTGAGAATTGGAAATCGAAAACGTACGCGTTGACCGTGCCTTTGAGAGTTGTTTCTCTTCAGAATTCAGTTCCTCAATCTTGGGTTAAGGATTTTATTCGAAGTCAAGGAAAGAGACTGAAGTTTCAGATGAATTTGTGTGCTAGCATTGATGGGATTTTTAACAATTTATCTATGCCCATCAACAAAGTTAAGGCTAAGTCAGCTTCTTATATGGCTGCTGATTTGGTCAGTGTTGGTGATTCATGGCTCAGTTTTGCGATTAAAAAGAGATTGATTGAGCCAATAGCTGGAGCTGAAGATCAAGATTGGTTCAAATGCTTAAGTCACAAATGGAAGGTAAAATCTTTATCTTTGACCCAATAAGATAATTTTTATTGTCTTACATTGGAATTTGGTAATGTAATTTGTTCTCTTTCTGTGTTACCCTTTGTAGTCATTTTATTTATTTGCTTTTATTTGCACTAACGAAGTCTCAGGTATATCTATGCAGGAATGATGCAGGAGAAATTGATCCTCAAGGTAAAATATGGGCGGCACCATATCGGTGGGGCAGCATGGTGATTGCTTACAAGAAAAGTAAATTTCGAAAGCATAATTTGGCTCCAATTGAGGTAATACTCATCTTTAAGCTCATTTAATTTTGTATGAAACAAAATCACGACTGCCTTTCACCTCGATATATTTTATGATAATATCTTGGGAGCAGCTAATTGACAGGTAATCATGGTATCCCTGAAAGGTTCTACAAACTCAATCATATTAATGGTTCATTAAACTTCTTAGTTATAGTCAAATGTACACTAAGTAGAATGAGAAGCTATGCCACTGTAGCATGGTAATGATGGCAGTTAATAAGTGTGTTGCCAGGATGTGAACTAAAAGAGTTAAATATTGTCTCCCTGGCTATGCCAGCTCATACGTTAGGGTTATTATTAGAGCTTGAGATACTATAACCATGAGAATCTGTTGGCTGCAAATTAAAATATCCATTAAAATGTCCAGGGAGTTATGAATGTCGAGGTATCTTCCAAATTCTAAGGCCATATAGTAGACATCATCCAGGATCCTAGGAAAGTGCAGTTAACCTCCTGCTTTATGCTTATGTCAAACAATTAATAAATTTGGTCAATGTAACCGAAACCTGCTAACTGACGTCACATTGCGACATAAGCACCTCAAAATGGGATAGGCGATTAGTAAACTGAATTTTTCTTGCCTAAGATTGAGCAATTGGTCTAACTACTGACCCCTTTTGTAGGTTAATTATTTTTTTTCAAATGTTCATTTTGACCAAAAAGTTACAGAATGTTGATCTGAATATTGTCTCTGAACAGTGTCAATATTGTTTAGCATAGCCAACTAACTTGAGTTTGGTAAAACAAACACACACTGTGTCTCTCATGTCTCACCATTCAAAATAATCATCTGTAATAATGGAGAATTTTTGTAATGTATGAAGTATGCTTTGATGTGTGGGTTAGCTTGGAGAAGATATCTCAAAATAAAGAATATGGGTAGCGACTGGGAAAAAAACAGTTCAGCAGTTTATTATTTTGTAGTGAAGCTTTGTCACGAATATGGTCAAAATATAAGTGAATAGGGAGATCTTCATTTATTCTGTCCTTTATATACCTAGATATCCCTCAACCTTTACATGTTCCCAACCGGAGATCTGCTTCTAATAACTAAAATAAAAATTTTGCCCACACAAATAAATACTGACCAAGCTTTCACAATTAATAGTACATCTTTAGTAAAGTAATTTGCAGTTCCTTGCAAGGAGCAGCCTAAGGTAAGGCAAAGAAGTCAAAGAAGAAGAAGTAGAGATATGCCGCCTTATATTATTATTATAAAGGCTAAGAGACTCTCTTTCACTTGACGAGCTACTTTCACAATTAATAGTACATCTTTAGTCAAGTAATTTGCAGTTCTTTATCATCTTTGTGTGAGTCTACCAGTATGATCCAAAAACATAATAAAACTGGTTAGGTCCTGTTTATTGATGTTTAAATGTAATTGTGAAATGTAGAATGATGACATGAATTTTCTTTGGTTATCAATTAGTAAGTTCTTGTTTGAGGTTGTTTTCTGAAATGAACTGCCAAATGGTAATTTTTTTTTTGGCTTTTGATGGCTCTTTTTTCCTCATTCAAAAATGTGCCTGCTTGGAATGGGAAGGAATAGACTGCAGAGTTGTTATATACGTTGATATGCTCTGGTCATTATACAATATGTTCACATTAGAAATTAGAATGAGATATTTGTTGATGCTGTTTTGAGAGATCTGCATTCTATGCACTATAACATGATTAATGAAAATGGATGGTAGGACTGGAAAGATCTGTGGCGGCCTGAGCTTGCAGGAAGGATTTCAATGGTTAATTCTCCGAGAGAGGTTATTGGTTCAGTTTTGAAGTACATGGGAGCATCATACAATTCAAATGACTTTGATTCACAAGCTGCTGGTGGGAGGATTGCTATTCAGCAGAATCTGGCATTACTGGGAAACCAGGTACTCTTAAAGAAATGATATCCGGTCATTGCATATTGACTGACAGCTGATTTTGTTTGTAAAAGTCTGCCTTTTCATACAAATGAATGCATATGTTTGTGTTTTCTTCTCCTTTTCATACGTATGAATGCATATGTTAGTATTGTCTTCTCCAAGCACTGGATCGATCCCTAAGTTCACCCCCCACACTTTTCACTGACCTCTTTCTGAGAACATCGTTCCCATCGAATAAGTTAGTGTTGTCTTCTCCTTTTCATACATATTAATGCATATGTTGGCGTTCTCTTCTGAGATGGATGCGATAAATGCTTTTTCTCCTAAATTCACCTGAAGAAATGGCAAGGAATGTGGGATTCTGCTCATTAAATTAACAAAAACCCATAATAATGTGATGTGGCTAAATTGAGGATATTTGGTTTGTTTCCTCAATGTGAATATGTGAGCAATAGAGGGTAACAAAATGAAGTGACAACAGGAAGTCAGTGTCCTTTGATGGATGCATTTTTAAGCAAAAATAGGTTTGTAAGTGACCAAATTTGGCTGGCATGCCAAATTCAAAAATAAACTTATTTTTTCTGGTATGGTGTAGTGAAATTGGTTTGTGCAACTTAAGAGTCTTTCAGGTGAACAATGATGAGTTTTGATTTAAAAATGTTATAAATCTATTGTGTAAAATATTCTAGTAGAATCATCCATAAATTCAAGTTATTGAAATTGTCTACTTTGTCCAGTTTGCATTAAGGGCGCATGTAATATGAAAAATAGTCGTCGAATTATTGTAGGTTACCTAACATTTGATCAATCCTATTATGAGGGCTTCAAGATGTCTAACATGTAGAATGCCCCTGCTCCTCCCCATTGTTTATCTTATACAATCATCTGTTGAAGATGCTAAATCTTTGTTGATACCTGTAACAGTATTACAAAATCTGTGTTTATTGGGTTTTATAGGTTCGACTGTTTGACAGTACACATTATCTGAAGGCATTTGGAATCGGAGATGTATGGGTTGCTGTGGGGTGGAGTAGTGATGTTCTTCCTGCTGTGAAACGAATGTCTAATGTTGCAGTTGTTGTTCCCAAGTCTGGTGCTAGCTTGTGGGCTGATCTTTGGGTATACCCATGCTTGCTATTCTACTTTGATATTCACTTTGATGTCACCGTCATAGTAGTGATCAGTAAATATGATAATGTGACTAATAAGTTTGTATTCGCTTTGTAGGCAATCCCTGCTGCCTCAAGACTTGAAACAAACCAAATTGGAGGGCGAGTTAGAGGTCCATCTCCATTAATCCATCAATGGATAGAGTTCTGCTTGCAAACAGCAAGAGCATTGCCTTTCAAGCAAGAGGTTATCCCAGGCGCATCTCCCTCTGCCCTTGAAAGTACTCTGGTTAGGTTGCCTGAAGAACTTCTGAAGGGTAAACCAAGTCTTGATACTAACTTAATTGCTGGAGTACCCCTGCCTGAAATTCTGGCCAGATGTGAGTTTTTGGAGCCATTGTCTGAAGCTACATTGTCAGATTATGAATGGCTGGTTGCTAATCTGCAAAAACCTGCTCCTCTCTTGATGAAAAGGGTGCAACATTACTTGTCATCATTGATCCAAAGCTTTCTAGCTAAAGCTACATTGAAAAGTTAATGGCACTGCATGCCAGTCATTACAATGCTATTAGGGCAATTGGGTCAGAGCATAAGTTCATAGGAAAAGAGGCTTCAGCTACATTACCTATTACAGGATGTACTGAAATTGCTAAAGTTCTTGGGGTTTTATGAGAAATGAAAGATGAGAGCTTGCTTGAACAAACACAAAGCTGTTGCCAATCTCGCAAAGTTCAAGAAGAAAGAGCAAGGAGCCAATGCCGCCAATTTCTTCATCATTGTAGCCTATATAGTTGAAGTTTCCTCATTTGAAGCTCTTTATGCATATGCCTTATCCCTACTCAAAAAGGAAATTGAAGAATCAACCAGAAATGATACGCTGAAAGAGCGAAGTGTTCTTCCTTGAATGTGGCCTTGTGATTTGTCGTGAATAGTATGATCACTAGCAAGAACCCTTTCAAGCTAGATTTTACTATTATTAAATATCTGTCACTTTAGCAGTGATACTTTCACAGCATGGAAGTGTATAAATTTAACCGTGTGATCTGATTAATTTATTAATCTTAATGGGTCTTTAACTAAGTTAAAACTAAGAACCATCATTGTAAACCAATATTGAAATTGGGTAATTATGATCTTGATATTGAAGAATTTGAAAGCACAACCCAGAGACTCAGAGAGGAATTTACCTATTGCATGGGGGTGGAGATGTTTACCGTTGCGATATAGAGTATGTGCAGGGTGCTGTGTACTTCTCTTTGGGATATGGTGTGATTGGTGATTTCAACGTTGCCCTGAATAATCACAAATATACTCTTTGATTACAAAAAACACAAGTAAAAAAAATTCAAATAAAAGATTAAAAAAAACTAATGATCACATTCTAAACTTTACCACTCAACTCTTAATAATAAGTTAATAACCATACCCTAAAACAAATTTACAACCATTGACAGGAGTAGCTATGAGGAAAATTCTTTTCTTTGTGGACTGCCATTGTGCAAGAGTTGCAATGGAAACGGAACACCTGCAACTGTGCCGAAAGATTCAACTTGCACAGAAAAATATGATAATTTAATTAATGTGGACAATTTCTAGATCACTTTTACATCTTATATAATTGTGATATTGGGATCATTAGTGTTTTTATATGTGAACTTTTATTGGTAACATTAATGATTTTATTTTATTGAACTATGCATAACTTCGGGTTATTATTTCGTTGTAGACAATCTTATTTCAGCGAAATTTTGTCATTGAAAATTAACATATAGTTTTATTGCTTTATTCAGATTCTCTTAAGTACCAATTAGGTTCTCTTAAGAAATAAAATTTTTTCAATAAAAGTGTAGTAATATTTCCGAGTGCCTCGCATTTGTATCGACACTTCGAAGGAATTTCGAGAAATACACGTGTCCAAAAGTTCAGTCATAATCATCCTTGATAATTGATTATTGGTATGGTAATTAAGAATTTGAAATTTAAAGTAAACAAACATTAAACTGCATGGACATGACCTACAATGAAATTTAAAGTAAACAGATGTTAAAACGTGTGGACTCCGATAGTTGCCCTATAAGTCTACAACAATAACTGAGTATGCACGTTTGATTGTGGGGACCTTCAGGGAATTTATAGCCCTGTTGACTCCATTGACTTAAGTTTTGAAAAAATAAAAAAGTTTTAGAAATTCCACAAAATGCAAAACGTGTGGAATTTAATTTTTGGCTATGTAGAGTGCAGACCAAAATGCAAGTTAAAGAAAAAGGATCAGGTTTCTAAAACGTGTGGAAGGTGTTCCATGACTTATTGAAACTACCTGCCTCAAAGATCAAGATGATTGATATTTTTTTTATTGAAATAATATACATGATTTAACTCCTTTTTTTATTTGAACAGCTAGGAAATAGTTTAAGAACATGAAAAAGCTCCTGAGTTTATACGGTATAACAAATTTAACTTCTCAATTATAATAGATAATAATTAAATTTATAACTATTTGTTTACATATTTTAGTAATTTCACCTAAGAATATTATTGTAATTACAAAAAAAAATCTAATAAGTAAGGTGGTTTTATACAAAATCAACAGCATACATATTTGGAGATGTACATGCAAATAATAATTTTAATTCTTTTCTTTTTAAATAAGAAAATTGTATATTGAGATGGATAAGATGCCTAATTTAATTAATTCACTTACTTTCGTATACATTGCCTTTCTATCTAAAAGAAGTTTGTTGGTGAGAACACATGAAGTTTGCGAGTTGCTGCCCATAGCTGCTGATTATCAATAAAAGACACAAATTAATTAAACTCACGCCTATATGTATACGTTATACTAACTTTACATGCTTGTTGATGCAATTTTTTCGGCGTGTCTCAGCGGTCTTGAGCATTCAAGCGGTGCCTCTAAACCTTACGCTCGCGGATACTAAGCGATACGCTCGATCTTTACGCTCGCGATAAGCTAGATCTCGGCGGGATTGCCTCGCCGTCTGTTCACATTGTCTTCTCGAGCGGTGATCTCCGGACACTGTACTCACTGAGCCGGGTCGAGGGTCGCCGGGCGTGTCAGTGAAAACCCTCCGAGCGTTCAAGTCGATGTCGGGTTTATCTTTTGGTATCTCCCTAGTGAGGAGGCCAGGAAAGATGAAAGGGTATTATTCGCCCCTTTTTGGATAAGTATGGTGTTTTCGAGAGAAAATCGGTGAGAGAAATTAGAAAAGGAAGAACCTATATCAAATTACGGATCGCTTTACGAATCGGAAGTTCCAACCCTTATAGCGTTCCCTTCGTTTCCTTTTATACTCCATTTTCACTTCTTTTCATATCCAGTTTGTCCACTCCACGCTAGTAGTATCTGGAGTCCCTCGGCGGTCGGTTTGGCGGAATATTCCACTAGGGATGGCGGTTGTCCCTTAACTCGATTCACGTGGCGGATCACCATGTCGGACAAGTGCGCTAGGAATGATGACATCTTGGAGGCATGTCTGAGGCCACCGACATGATATCACTGACACACCATGTGGGATCCTAGTCGAGACATTAAAAGGTGTCTTGGAATTACGAAAGCAGGTCGGGTTGCCACAGGTAGAGTCTTGCCAGTGTGCTCATGGATCTCTGCGGCGGGAGAGATGTGCTCGGCTCTCGACCTTGACCGGCTTTGACACGAGGACCACCTCGGCGGGCAGAGTGCTTAGCTCTCGACCTTGACTAGCTTTGACACGAGGGCGACCTCGAGCATGCAAGGTGCTTAGCTCTCGACCTTGACCGGCTTTGACCGGGGCGACCTCGGCGGGCGATGGAGTGCTCGGCTCTTGACCTTGACCGGCTTTGACGGAAGGGATGCTCGGGCTGAGTACATCCTCGGGGTGTTTACTCGGTGGAAAGGCTTGAGGGACTGTCGATATTACTAAACACCGGCCCCGGTTTCTAGTCTTTTGAGTGAAGCGAGACAAGGCTGAAACTTCGATAATGATGGGACTAACTTCATGACCTTTTACGCTTCCCATGTTTCACGGTTGTCTCCAGCTTAGGCTTTGGGACACTGCCGGTGTTGCCAAGTTTCTTCTTGAACTTCGCTCGGGCCTCCGATTGAAAGCAGACTTCGCGATACTCCTGCTCGGGACTGCAATTGACCCAGCGTGTGCAGATCCGTTGGGACTTCGGCGAGGAGTTCTTCTTGATCTTACGCGGGACTGCGATTGACCGGAGCTTCGCGATACTCTGTTCGGACTGCGATTGACCCAGCGTGTGCGCGTCCGTTGGGACTTCGGCCGATGAGTTCTTCTTGATCTTACGCGGGACTGCAATTGACCTGAAGCTTCGCGATACTCTGCTTTCGGACTGCAATTGACCCAGCGTGTGCCGTCCGCCTAAGATTTAGGCTTTGGGACTTACGGCCAGGAGTTCTTCTTGATCTTACGCGGGACTGCGATTGACCAGAGCTTCGCGATACTCCTGCTCGGACTGCAAATGACCCAGCGTGGCACGTCGCCTAAGACTTAGGCTTTGGGACTTCAGCCCAGGAGTTCTTCTTACGCTCGAGCACTTTTAATTGACCGAAGTCTTACGATATTACTCACTGCTACGGTCTTGATTGACCGGGGTTGATGCAAATCCACTTAATGAGTTAGGCTTTGGGACTTACGGCGAGAGCTCTTCTTCACTCCTACTACTCGGGCCTTTTAATTGGCCGGAGCATGCTTGAATCTCTACTCCTGCTCGGGCTGCAGATTGACCCAAGCTTGGCACGTCACGCCTAATGACTTAGGCTTTGGGACTTCGGCCAGGAGCTCTTCTTCACTTCTCCTGCTCGGGCCTTTTAATTGGCCGGAGCATCTTCTTGAATCTCTACTCCTGCTCGGGCACTGGAATTGACCCAGCGTCTTCTTGTTATACTCACTGCTCGGGCTGCAATTGACTGAGCTTGGCGCAGTCACTGCAATGACTTAGGCTTTGGGACTTCGGCGATGAGCTCTTCTTGATCTTACGCACGGGCTGCAATTGACCCAAGCTTATTGATACTCCTGCTCGGGCCTTTTAATTGGCCGGAGCGTCTTCAAATCTCTACTCCTACTCGGGCTGCAATTGACCCAGCGTCTTACGATAACACTCCTTCTGCAGTCTTGATTGACTGGAGCTTGGCGCGATCCGCTCTAATGACTTAGGCTTTGGGACTTCATGCTAGGGGTTCTTCTTGATCTTACTGCTGGGCTGCAATTGACCGAGGCTTCGCGATCTCTGCTCGGGCTGCAGTTGACCTGGCGTGTGCCGTCCGTTGGGACTTCGGCGAGGGTTCTTACGAAACACTGCTCGAGCGCTTTTAATTGACCCGAGGTCTTACGATAACACTCTTGCTACGGTCTTGATTGACTGGAGCTTGGCAAATCCGCCTAATGAGTTAGGCTTTGGGACTTCATCTTGGATGAGCTCTTCTTACCTTCGAGCCTTTTAATTGACCGAGGTCTTCGATGATACTCCTGCTCACGGTGCTTGATTGACTAGGAGCTTGGCAGATCACGTCTAATGAGTTAGGCTTTGGGACTTCATGCCAGGAGTTCTTCTTCCTTCGGTCTTCATTTTGAACTTACATTATGAATGCTATTCTTATTCTTACATAGATTTGTACTTTTACATATCCCATCATGGGACGAAATCTTACATTAGCATTTTATAATACAAGGGACTTATCGGAAATACTCCCTCGTGAGTTGTGCGCTCCACTGCCTCTTGATCTCTCGTCCATCCGGATGAGCCAACCCAGTACTCTCCCGGTCCCGCTAATTCCTCGCTTTGCAGCATTTTCTTCTTCAATTACCATATCCGGCTTCACCGCTCATACGCATCCGAATCACGAACCGATCGAAGGACTCCGCAGGTTATACCATGGTCTCCCTATCCGGATCCCATCCTTTAATCCTCTCAGAGCTTGGGGATGGTTGAACGCACCAAGATCTAGGACCGATCTATGGTATCTTTTGATAAACTCCTGAGGGACTCTCCTTCTTTCTCGCCTCACTCGACGACTCCATCATGTCATCCTCGTGGGTCATCGCGCCTGGAATTGTTCTGCGAACTCCCCGCACATCCTGCTCAAAGCTCAAGATGCTTCTCCGTGGAGTCTCGTGGTACCATTCTCTCGCCCTTCCCTCAAGAGTGAGCGGAAGGCCTCGCACCTCGTCTGGCCGATGCACCTTGCACCCCGCCATGTCGCTGAACCGCTCTATGTGGACTAACGGATCACTTTTTCGTGAAAATTTCAGATCCGGAAGCGAAAGTCACGTGGGATCGTGACACCCATGATCTCCGCGGAGAGTGGAGATTCGTTGTCCAAGCATTATTCGCCAGCTTGGACTCTTTCCGCTCCTCAAGATCCTCCACAACTCGTGCCAACCTCACAGACCTCTCCTTCCAACTCCTCCGCACGAGAGGTCAGGTCGTATCCCGCAAATGCTGACGAGACCCCTTTCCTCCATGTTTGTTTCTTCTCTCAATGCAACATTTGGTGCCCTAAGTCTTTGGGCTTCATCTCCCGCATTTTCCCGAACATGAGCAATCCCTCGGCTGGACTCCGGGACATCATTACATGTTTTTCTCCCTCCTTCCCTGAATTCTTGTAACAGGGAGGTCATAGTTTCGATCTGTTTTTCCATCCGATCCATCCTTTCCTGGATCTCCCTGTTTTGGGCCTCATTGGCCACTTCTCTCAAAGTCACCGATTCTTCCGGACTTACTCCTCTTCGACTGTTTCCCTTCATAGTTGTGTTGTGTGTCTTCAATGTATTAGGAAATCAGGCTTTTTGTGCCGATCCCCACAGACGGCGCCAAAATGTTGATGCAGTTTTTCCCGCGTGCCTCAACAGTGCTTCGAACCTTCAAACAGTGCCCTCTAAACCTTCTGCTCGCGGATACAAATAGTACCTCGATCCTTCTGCTCGCGATAAGCTAGATCTCGAGCAGGATTGCCTCCTTCGTCCTATTCCGCTGTCTTCTTCGTAGCAGTGATCTCCTGACCGCACTCACGTAAAACCGGGTCAGGGGTAGCCGGGCGTGTCCCAGCGAAAATCCTCCGACGTTCAAGTCAGTAATCGGGTTTATCTTTTTAGTATCTCCCTTAGTGAGGGAGACCGGAAAGATGAAAGGGTATTATTTCGCCCTTTTGGATAGGTATGGTGTTTTTTCGAGAAAATCGAGTGAGAGAAATTAGAAAATGAAGAACCTGTATCAAGTTACGGATTCTTTCTCGAATCGAAGTTCCAACCCTTGTAACGTTCCCCTTCGTTTCCTTTTATACTCCATTTTTCCTGCTCTTTTCCTTTCATACTCCATTTTTCCTGCTCTTTTCCTTTCTAGTCGTCCACTTCCACGCTAGTGGTATCTGGGTCCCTCTGACAGCCGGGTTTGGCGGAATATTCCCTAGGGATGAGCGGCTGTCCCCTTAACCCGATTCACGTGGCCGGATCACCATGTCGGGCAAGTGCGCTAGGAATGATGACACCTTGAGGCATGTGTCGGCCACTCAAGAATGAGATCACCAAGACACCATGTGGGATCCTAGTCGACATTAAAAGGTGTCTGGGATTCCGAGAAAACGGTCGGGTTGCCCTGGTCGAGTCTTGCCCAGCTGTGCTCATGGATCTCTGCGAGCAGGAGAGATGTGCTCGGCTCTCGACCTTGACCAGCTTTGACCTGAGGGACCACCTCGAGCAGGTAAGGAGTGCTTAGCTCTCGACCTTGACCAGCTTTGACCTGAGGGACGACCTCGAGCATGCAAGGAGTGCTTAGCTCTCGACCTTGACCAGCTTTGACCCGGGACGACCTCGAGCAGGCGATGGAGTGCTCGGCTCTCGACCTTGACCAACTTTGACCAGAAGGGATGCTCGGGCTAATCTGTCCTCGGGGTGTTTTACTCAAACTAGAAAGGCTTCGAGGGGCCTGTCTGATATTACCCAAACACATGCCCCTGTTTGTTAAGAGTCATTCTTAGAGAGGTAAATAAATTAAAAATTACAAATATTTTATAACAAGGAGGAGTTTGCCTCTAACTTTACTTGGCTTCTTTAATCTCATTAATAATCAATCCCCCTACAATTTCGGAAGCCAAGCGCAAAATCATAAAGAGCATCAATTATCCCTTATCAAGCTTTAATTTTAATGATGCTAACTATATTTATTTAATTTATAATCCCTCTGGCCACCATGTACCTTCCTTTTATGATTTAACCGATTTTAAGAACATTTTCCTCAATTTTCTAGAGGAGTTGGAACTGTATAATCACAAATATACTCTTTAATTTTATAACTGGACATATAAATCTTTTTTTATAATTATATATTATTCATATTCTGTATTATTTCTTAACATCATATTTTTATTTATTATAAATATTTAAAGTTAATTTTTAGGCTGATATATAATAAAATGGTATAATAGTCTTTGTTAATTGTACATTATAAGCTAAAGGACGAATTATACTTTCAAGCTAAGCGGTTATGCATCTGCAAGAGTTTTTTTTTTTTTCATTGGCAAATATGTCATCTCTCTTCAAATTTGATGCGTCTCTTTCCATCAACATACTGAAAATCATTTCACATTTTCAAACAATCACTTCCAAATCTCAATATCACTTGAGCCATTCGAAACTGATCAAGCGTGGAAATAACCAAATATATGAAAAAATAAAATCACATTCTTTGGCCCCCCACCACCCTAAAAATTCTTATTATACATCTTCTATATATCTCATTGTCTGGTCATGAAGATGGTGGAACATTTCCAAATTCCTCTTCCATCAACATCGCTAGCACTAGGAGTATGTTAATAAATTTTAGGGGTATATTCGGCCAACCTATATAATTTCAGATTGTTCATTAATTACATGATACAAATTGTTAAAGTGATTAGACTTTTGCTGACAATACAAGTTCATGACTTGAATTTTGATCTCTATCGATTGATTTACAAATGAACGTACTTGTGCCTTGGGGTGATAATTGAACCAGAGATGTGAAGCTGTAAAGACTTGGCTGTATTAAATTGTAATAGAGACATAAATATAAGTTCCCATTATTATTATTTTTTCCACAAGCTTTTCTACATCACATTCACTGGGTCAAAAATTTCTATTTTGTTAACTAACAATAATTGAGTACCTGCTATGTTGACCAGAATTCAAAAACCTTTCAGCTAAGCCCCTGAAGAGTTTCTGGACTACTGCTTCTGCTTAATTAATGTCTGTTTAATTCCTCTTTTATTTTTCTTTCATTTTGTTGATAAAGTCAAATAATAAATTAAAGAACGCGGGAAGACTTTTCCAAGTCATGCATTACTTGATTACCATCAATCAAGTCAAGAAACTGACCAAATTAATTTCCAAGTCAGGCATTATTTGATTTCCAAACGCCAAAAGCTTTTAGTTACATGAAAATAACATCTTTAATGATAGAATGGATCAAACCGCGTTATTGTCTTTCATGAAATTGATGTCTTTTAGAGTCAAACTTTTTAGTTACGCAATCCAGTCGACATCATCTTGAACTTTCTTATTTTTATTATTATTGTGTTATTCATAACTTTCAAAAAATAAAAAATTTTATTATTTGATAATGACATCATTAATTGGAGTTGATCAAACGGCCTTACTAAAAAATTTTATTATTTGATGATAAATAATATTTTATATATTAGTTGTTAAATTAAGAAGATCGTCGCCCTCGGGGAGTGTGCGCTCTTACCTTCATCTAAACTTCTTTTTAATTTTTATTATGTGAATTATTTCATTGCCCCATTATGCATTTTTTTCTTTTTATTGACAATAATTATCGTTCGGCGTCGTAAGAGTTTTTTCAGAATAATTTCCTTCTTTATATATAATAAAATAGTGTTAATTTAAAAATAAAATAAATAGGTGTTGATTATCCTGATTTTCATAGATTATAGTGAGAGTTTCTCCAAAATAACTCTCTTATTCAAATAATACAAAAAAAAGTGGTAATTTAATAGTCAAATTAACAGATGTTGATTATATATCTTAATTTTCATCGATTATGTGATCAAAGTGACATAGTTGATTTATTTCTTGTTCAAAGTTAATTTTTAAGTTATCTAAATTTCAATGATTTAAAATCTTTGGTCATGGATTACACGCTTATAAACTTTTCTGTCATTGACTGTTATACTCTAGACTTAATGGTACCTTTCTTGACAACAATTAATTGATCAAGGGTAATGACTCTCCCTTCTCCTCTTATAAAGATTATATTAATTGATTTATTTATGCAGTTAATAGGGTTTAAAATGGATATATTTATTGTTTTCATGACCAAATTATGTCTGCCTAAGGTTGCAACTATTAATAAAATTGATATTTAATGTAATATGTTAAAAGATTTATGATTTTATGCATTCATTAATTGTACGTTATAAGCGAAAGGATGAATTTATTTTTTTCTGGCCAACTATTAGTAAAAGATTTATTTTATTTTATTTTATTGGCAATTATTATCGTTCGGCCGGGTATATAATTTGTCTTTGGTGTTTGGAAAAAAAAAGTGACATCTCACTTCGAGTTTGACATGTCTCTCTCCGTCAACTAACCGGAAATATCTCCTCCTCGTCTACCCTCATTTATCTAATCTTATATCCATTGAAGTGTGGAAATAACCAAATATATGCACAAGTAAAGTCACGTTTTCCAAATTGATTGTTGGAAAACAACACAAAAACTAGACACATTTCAGATTGATCATTAATTAAACGATAAAAATTGCTAAAGTGATTAGACATTAAGACAAGTTCCCATTATTATGATTTTTTTCCAAAAGCGTTTTTACAACACATTCACCGGGCCAAAAATTTATATCTGTTAGCTAATAATAATTGAGTACCTGCCGTATTGCCTCCACCTGCTTAATAAAGTAAATACATAGAAATGAAATTTTCACAAACTGCTAAACGTGTGGAATTTAATTTTTAAAAGGCCCAAATATTTTTAAAAGTTGCGGAAGTCTTTGGGCCTTTCTATAATTGTGGGTTTTCAAAGAAAAACAAAAACAACACTTTTTAATTTGTTTTGGTAATCACATATGTAATCTTTAATTTTATAAATGAACATATAAATCTTTTTTTACAATTATATATTATTCATATTCTGTATTATTTTTTAACATCATATTTTTATTTATACATTTAAAGTTAATTTTTAGGTTGATACATAATAAAATAAAATAATCATCATCTTTCTAAACACACATGCTCTTAGTTTCTATCAATTTGCCATGTCACTCTCTCTTAATTATCCTTTATTGATAGATCAAAAAACGCGTCACCGTAGAAAATTATAGCAAAATGACAAATATGGAAAGAAATGAAGAAAATCTATGCATGAAAGACTTGGGATGACGACCGAATATATCAATTATAAGCTAGCTGGGTGTATAAATTGTTAGATGTGTTATAAATAAATAGCATAGAGCCCTCTAGTTGGTTACAGAGACTGAAAGAGTGTGTGTTTTTAATAGTTAAAGATATAGAATGGGTGCTTCAAAATTGAAAATGGTGATAATGTTTGTTTTGTTATTAATAATATTAGAAGGGGGGTGGAGTGAGGGATGTTTGGGTCATGAGAGATTTGCTCTTTTGCGACTTAAACATTTCTTCAATGATCCTTATAATTATCTTCAAGATTGGGTAGACGATGAGGGAGCTACTCGATTGTTGTCAATGGGAAGGGGTTGAGTGCAGCAACACCACAGGCCGAGTGATACAACTTGAACTCAGTGAAACTATGAGTATGGATTTGGGAGAGTGGTATCTGAATGCTTCTCTGTTCACTCCCTTTCAACAACTTGAGTCACTTTATATAAGCCACAACAATATAGCCGGTTGTGTTGCGAATGAAGGTGCTTCGTTTAATTTAATTAGTTTACTTTCTCCCTCCTAATTTAAGTCGAATATCAAGACTGAGCAACTATATGCATATTTATTCAGTCGACAATTTTTATATATTTTTTAAATGATTAATTTTGAAATTACAGGAGAATCTACTATCTGTTTTGATTTTATTTGCAGGTTTAGAGAGGCTATCAATATTGACCAACTTGAAGATACTTGATTTAAGTTATAACTCGTTCAATAATAGCATCTTATCATCTGTAGCTCGTCTTTCATCATTAAAATCATTAAATTTAAATGCGAATGGATTGGAAGGAAGTATCGATAGTAAAGGTACATGATTAAAACTGCATATTTTCTCCAAGCTTCTTCGTTAACTTGCTAAAATAAGAATCAAGGCTTTGAATTCAATTTGTTTATGAGTTATATTTTTTAAAAAAAAAAAGCAGTTTTAAGCAATTCAAAAGACTACAAATTTCAATGCTTGTCATAATTTCATCTTGAAATTGCCCATGTCTTGACTTTAAGATAAAAAGGAAAAAAAAAACACTAATTTGGAACCAAACACACCATAATTAATTTATCATTTTCTTTATTGAAAAATGAAAAATGATAAAATTTATATAATTTTTCGTGAGGATTGAAACATTCGACTCAACATGTACTCTTTACAGAATTAGATTCTTTGAGAGATTTAGAGGAGCTAGACATTGGCTGGAACAATATTGACAAATTTGTGGTCTCAAAAGGTACTGCAAATACCATAAAAGAAATATAAACTTTTACAAATTAGCTAGATTCTTTGCCATTTGGTTTATTATTTTGCAGGTTTGAGTAAGTTGAAGTCTCTCCGTTTAAGCGGTATCAAACTCAATCGTAGCATCTTATCTTCTCTGACTGTCTTTTCTTCATTAAGAAAATTATATCTAAGTGATACGGGATTCAAAGGAACATTGGATGTTCGAGGTAAGCCTAATTAAGCCTACTGTCTCATTTAATATTTAATTTATTAGTCTGAAGGAATTAGATACTATTAATTAAACATACTTTTATTTACTCTGTCAATCACTTAATTAAATACTATTCGGTTTGGTTTAGACAAAATTCTCATGACGTTTTAATTTCTTTAAATTTATTAATTAATTAACTCTGTTTTAAGTCTTAAGTCTCGGCGTGTTTGCAGAATTTAATTCCTTCAACAACTTAGAAGTGTTGGACATGAGCAAAAATGAAATCGACAATCTTTTAGTTCCTCAAGGTAAACAATTAAAATATTATTCAATTACTTCAAGTTAATTTATTTGATTAGGGAAGGCCCAAAAGGTACATAAAAAAAAAATAAAGAAACAGAGAATTTAAAAAATAGAACGTACTAGTATTATTTTAAAAACAGAATGTAATAAAGATTTGATTCCAAAGCATAAGATGCAAATTGACTCCAAATTAAATTAACCATTTAGCTCTAAATTTCGACAATAAATTTTGATTTTCTTCAAAATTAATCATTTATTATTATTAAACAGAGTTACAAAGGTTTGAGGAAGCTGAAAAGCTTGTATCTTTACCAAGTTGGAATTAGAGATGGAAGCAAGTTGTTAGAGTCAATGGGATCATTCCCATCCCTCAACACTCTTTACCTTTCGGATAATAATTTTACCGGTACAGTGACAACTACTCAAGGTAAGTAAAAGGTACAGATGTGGCCAAATTTATAAATAAACTGTTAATTAATTAATTTTTCGTATTAATAAATTTAAATTCATTGCTCCTTCCTTCTAAACAGAGTTGTACAATTTCACCAACTTGGAATATTTGACATTGGACTATTCCTCTGTCCATATAAGCCTTCTACGGAGCATTGCATCATTCACTTCGTTAAAAGATTTGTCGATGCATGATTGTGAAGTCAAAGGTGTCCTACGTGATCAAGGTAAAAGAAAAGTGCTGATTGTGAACTTTGCATTTTATTGTTGTCCTACGTGTTCAACATTTTCATTTATTTTATTGTTTAATGTTTCTGCTAGGTTTTCTTCATTTCAAGAGTTTGGAACATTTCGAAATGGAGTCCACGCGCTTTGCACTCAACAACAGCTTTCTTCAAATCATCGGTGGTGAATCGATGCCTTCTCTTAAGTACTTATCACTGTCAAATTCTTCTCTTAGCACTGACATCAGCGTCCTTGATCAAGGTTATTTAATGAGATGCTCCTACCCTCCCCTTTTAATCTATAATATTAATTTTCCATTAAATATATAATTACACAAACCAATCACTTATAAAAGAATACTATGCATTTGTTAATTTTTAAATTGTACGTACTAATGGATGAATTATTAAATTTTCAGGCCTCTGTTCGTTGGTGCATCTGCAGGAGTTGTACATTTATGATAATGATTTAAGAGGTAGCTTGCCTTGGTGCTTGGCAAATTTGACATCCCTCCGAATATTAGATGTTTCTTCCAATCAACTTACTGGAAGCATCTCCTCATCTCCCCTCGTTCATTTGACATCCATTGAAAAGCTGCGGCTTTCAAACAATCACTTTCGAATCCCAATTTCACTCGAACCTTTTTTCAATCACTCAAGACTCAAGATTTTTTATGCTGACAACAACGAAATAAACGCAGAAATAACTGAGCCACATTCTTTGACCGCCCAAAAATTCCAATTAAATGATCTCTCATTATCTTTCGGTTACGGAGATGGTGTCACATTCCCCAAATTCCTTTACCATCAACATGACCTGCAGCATGTTTATCTCTCACACATGAAGATGAATGAAGAATTTCCAATTTGGTTGTTGGAAAACAACACAAAATTAGAAAGTCTTTATCTCGTTAATGATTCTCTTGCAGGACCTTTTCGATTGCCAATTCATTCACATGAGGAGTTAAGATTCTTGGATGTCTCCAACAACAACTTCGAAGGCCATATTCCAGTAGAAATTGGAGATATTTTACCAAGTTTAGTTTATTTCAACATTTCCATGAACGCTGTGAACAGTAGCATTCCTTCTTCATTTGGTAATGTAAACTCCCTCGGAGTTCTGGACTTATCCAACAATCAATTGACTGGTGAAATCCCCGAGCACTTGGCCATGGGTTGCATCAACTTGGAGCTTCTTGCGTTATCAAACAACAGCCTAGAAGGTCATATGTTCTCCAGAAACTTTAAAATGACAAGATTGAGATGGTTACAATTGGAGGGCAATCGCTTCGTTGGAGAGATCCCACAAAGTTTGTCTAAATGCTCCTTACTAGAAGGATTGTATCTTAATGATAACAATCTCTCGGGAAGTATTCCACGATGGTTGGGTAATCTCACAAATTTACAACATATTATAATGCCCAATAATCATCTTGAAGGCCCTATTCCAGTGGAGTTTTGTCAGCTTGATTGGCTTCAGATTTTGGACATTTCAAACAACAGCATATCTGGAAGTTTACCATCTTGTTTCCATCCTCTCTCTATCGAACAAGTTCACGTGTCGAAAAATATGTTACATGGACAGCTAAAAGAAGGTACATTCTTTAATTGCTCTTCACTTGTGACATTAGATCTTAGCCATAACCGCTTGAATGGCAGCATTCCAGATTGGGTTGATGGGCTTTCTCAGTTAAGCCACCTTATCTTGGCTCACAATAATCTTGAAGGTAAAGTGCCAGTTCAATTATGCAGATTGAAGCAACTACAATTATTAGATCTTTCTCATAATCATCTTCACGGTCCTATTCCTCCTTGCTTCGATAACACCACACTTCATGAAAGTTACAGCAATGGTTCTAGTATTAAGTCATTTGAAATATCTTTTACCATGGAATCGGCACAGATGGATACAGAAAAGAAAATTCCAGAAATTTTTGAATTCACCACAAAGAGCATTACCTACACTTACCAAGGAAGAGTGCTTAGCCTCCTATCAGGACTTGATCTTTCTTGTAACAAGCTAATGGGTCATATTCCTCCTCAAATTGGAAATTTAACCAGGATTCAAACACTGAATCTATCTCAGAACAATTTGACAGGACCAATCCCAACAACATTTACAAACTTGAAGCATATAGAAAGTTTGGATCTTTCTTACAACAAATTGAATGGAAAAATCCCTCATCAACTTGTGGAGTTAAATGCATTGGCTGTTTTTAGTGTGGCATACAATAACTTATCAGGTGAGATCCCAGAATGGACTGCACAATTTACAACCTTCAACGAGAGTAGCTACGAGGGAAATCCTTTTCTTTGTGGACTGCCATTGCCCATTTGCAGAACACCAAGAACTATTCTGAAAGATTTGACTAGCAATGAAGAAGATGATAATTTGATTGACATGGATAGTTTTTTTACCACTTTTATGCCATCATACGTAATTGCAATATTCGGAATTATTGCTGTTCTATATGTGAATCCTTATTGGCGATGTAGATGGTTTTATTTTGTTGAAATGTGGATAACTTCTTGTTACTATTTTGTTGTAGACAATGTTATTCCCACTAGATTTTGTCAATGAAATTAATATATAGTTTACTTACATACATACCATATGAAGATCCTTCAAGTACTAGTCAGGTTTACTTGAGAAAAAAAAAATTTATTGAAACCGAAGTAATATTAAGCATTAAATAGCATCCAACTTCCAAGCACCTCCCATACATTTATAGTTTGTTATGTTATTTATATTAGTTTCATAATTTACAAGGGGAGAAAGATAAAGATGAAGAGGAAGATTATGCAAGTGATTCAAATTGTACCATACATTCTCCAAATGCTACTGAAAATTAACAAATGGATCCCCACAAATCTCATAATTTTATGATTGAAAAGTTTCACAAAGACTGAAAAAATTTTAGATTTAACCTCCTCCACCAAGGTATTTTGATTATTGAGTTACTTTGTGATCAAGCTACTGATATAACATTTTTTTTTTGAAGTAACTGATGTAACATTCAATTCCAGGAGGAAATAAACTAAAACTGGGAAGAAATAGTAGTAAAAACTTGTTGCTCAATATGATATGTCAGGTAGTGTTGTTTTTGGGCAATCTGAAAACAGTTGGTACTACAGATATTCTCCTCAACTTTGAGATGAATACAGATATAAAAATGCATATGATCGCACATATTACTTGGAGCTTGGAACTTAGAAAAATTTCATTAAGAGGAGCAATCAAACCACTTACCAATTGTCGCAGCCGTTCTATAAACTAAAATGGCAATATAATACAAGAAAAAGAACATATAGATACGTGGCAAGAGTTCATCAAGAAGTGACATCATATTCAGGTGAGTTTGCTTATGATATCTTGGTAGCTGGGGCTTTCTCGTCTTTCTATGTAAGCCGAGGGAAACCAACCAGCCTTGCCCTTGCATTCACCTTCCGACCATCCGGTAGGGGCCACCTTGAGAAGTTACAGCCAAAAAGGTCAATTAAAAGGAATTTGACCATTCAAAGACTTAAGGTGAATAATTGATGCAAAAAAGGCTAATTCTTTTATTTGGAAGAAGTGAATTAGTTGTAATTACTGAAATAATTGCATTAACCATGGAACCCTAACAAGAAATGAATTCAGATGAAATTTTAAAATGAAAATATGAGATTAGAGCTCCTCAGTTTCCTCACAAGATCAACTAGACGGCTAGGATAGTGCTTTGCAGGTGAAAGTAGTTTCTATAAGCCATAAATTTAATTTTCAGCAGTTCAGCAAAGGTTAAATCCTTCTGAATCATCAAAATATCTAGATTCATTTCGCCTCTTTAAACAGAGGATATAGCAATTTCACTAGGATTTATTGTCGAAGCATGCAAAGCACAGCAAAGCCTTTTTTTTCCCTTCCTAATCACCTATAAACAGCACATGCATATAAAGTATCCACAAAATTACTTCATCCAGCAAAGGATTATTAATTGTTCTCTCACTAATACTCCCTCTCTCTTCCATCAGGAATCTGTTTATCTTATAGATATTGGTCTAGTCAGCAATAAGCACTATAATCCTTGAAATAAATTTTGTTATGTAATTTTCTATGATTTTTCAAAAACCAATTAAACCCAAAATGAGGTTTAGTTTTCAGACAAAATAAGCAAGCAAACATAAAAATTCACATTTTAGAAGGGTAAACAGGATGGTTTAGAAATGGACTAGCAGCCTTACTATATTCTGATCTGCACTTCAATGTAATAGGGAATATATGGCAGGAAAAAAGAACACAAACCATCATTACAGTTGTTATTTGTTAACTCATTGCTTTTCAATCAAAATTTTAAGAACAAAATGCCATGAGCTTTGAATATCAAATAAGTATAAATATTAGTTCTAAATTCCACATATAATAAGTTGTTAAAAGGATAAGTTAATAGCAGAGTAGAAAGATCTATATGTTGTTATTTCGAATAGCAAAGGAGAAAGTACCTGGCGAACCACAACAAAATCATCAACTGACAGACTTAGCTCCCCATCTGCTTGAGCATCAAATGGATGTATAACCTGCAAGATAATGGGATAAATAAAACTTAATATTAAAACAATAACAAAAGCAGCAGCAGCAGCAGCATCTATTATAAAAAGTATGCTTGTGGTCAACAAGGATATACTAGAAACAAAATTCTATTTTTACTAGGAAAAGAATATGTTCTACATTATATCCAAGACTATTGGGTTACATCAGAGTCCCATATAAATTTTGTATGATTTAATGTAGTTTTTTAAATAATAGATGGGAATCTAAATCTGAAATTTTGACTGTTCTTCACAAAGCATAGCCTACACCACAAGAAAGCCATAGATACTAAGGGTTACAAGTGTCCATAATCTTTCAAGTGATGGATTTAATATGTCAGCTTATGATCAGTCAAGCCTCTGCCTAACAAGATAAGCTTTCTGGGCCAAATTTCTCATCAAATGCATAGATTGCTATCATCCATACAAACATAGTTTTTTGAGGTAAACCAAGAAGAATCACAATTCAGCCATAATCATAAAAAAAGGCCCAACCAACTTAAAGAAAATCTTAAGAAGGGGGATCATATGCTGAGCTGTCAGTCTTGTATATCATCAGCTACATCGTGAGTGGCTACACAACTTTGAAGTGGTTTGTCTTTCTTTGGCATGTATCTCGGTAATGCCTAAGTCAGCTTTGATGTTGTTGAGATATTGATAGGAGAGACACATTATACTTCAATTAGCTCTTGCATTCAATATAGAATAGAAGAATCCTGCACCTATCTCTTTTTTAATTCATTACTGTTTGCTAAACATCATGCTTAAATGCCTTGTTCTCCTACACAAAGTTCCCGAATGACTACCTCAACACCACATTTTGACATTTTAAGTGCAATTTTATCTGGGGTGAAAGGATACAGACAGACATCTTCCACTTTCAAGACTATTCACT
Source organism: Murraya koenigii (assembly GCA_025617385.1). Lineage (NCBI taxonomy): Eukaryota > Viridiplantae > Streptophyta > Magnoliopsida > Sapindales > Rutaceae > Murraya > Murraya koenigii. Next base: position 24,337,391 of record CM046812.1, read on the forward strand.
GCTTCCATAGATGTTGTGTGATAATGCAAATACTTCAACAGATGGTAGTGATAGTTGAAAAGAATTTACTGTTCCAAAATTAAAATAAGAATGCAATGTTAAGCAAAAGACCATGCAACATCAAATTAATTGATAAGTGTCAAATTCAGCAGACTAACAAAACTTTCGTGTAAAATAAAGCAAATTTCTTGTGAAAAAAATAAAAAATAAAATAAATCTTAAAAGACAGCATTCCAATTTTGTTTATATCTCTTCTATGTTATTTCTTAAGATTTTTTAGGAGAAAAATAGGGGAACTTTCAAATATGCAAGAGAACAGAAGCCTTACTCTCGCTATAGAGTAGTCATCATTCTGATTAATATGCGTTTGTAAATCAGCTCGATTGGAATCATTATTCTGATGGACACATGGGGCATTTACATCCATTTCCAAAGTCGCATCATGTGAGGAGGACTCATCTGATTGCTCCTCTAGGATCATCTAATTAAAGTAGCAAGGGTTGGAAGAGAATACAAAGTCACAATTATTCGCTTGCATAAGAGAGAAGAAAATGATAAATGCAATATTATCAGCAGTCAACAAGAAGAGAATGCTTGAAGGATGGAAAGATGCAGACAAACGAGTTAAAATGCATAGTCCCAAACCTCAGCATACAGCTTCTCTAAAATAGCAATAACGTGCTGATGATATGTTTTCTCAGCATCCACCTGCAAAGGCCAAAGACCAGGAAAGTAGCAATTAAACCACTAGCCAAGTGAGAAAGCTAAGTCAGAAATACACTCGCTAGAAATCTTGACAAGAAGCACAATTTAAGACATAACAAACCCCAATCATGAATGAATACTAGGATCGCTTAGCAAACATAATATCAGTCTGTATGTTCAATTTAAGAAGAGTTGATTTCACGTCCATTAACTGTAGATATTGAGAGTTTACATGCTTTTACTATTGTCGTATTGTTTAGAACGGCATTTGTTATTGTAACATTTCAAAATAGTGTTGAATTAATTCAACACTTTTGGAAAGAGGGGCTTTCATAAGTAAAAGAAAGCTTCTCGAACCAAAGTGCATGTCCTTGTATTGATCAAGGGATGTAAACAAATTACATTTGCAGGATGAGTTTTAATCACTTGATTTACTAACATTTGGCCCTGATTTATTTAGGTTGGAGTAAATTTAGAAAATTGATCAATTTCTTCTACTAAAACAAACTTAGTACACAGAAGTTAGTCAGCAATTGTTTAACTTCCAAACAACAGCTGAACTAGCGATTAAAATAAAAATAAAATTGTTATTAGAATAACAACAGATCATCTTGCATCAAAAATTAAGTTTAATTTGTGAATCTTTTTCTATAGACACGTTAGTTCCTGCTATTGAAATGTTAAAAGCACTGAACAAATATTCAATAAGTTAAAATTATGCAACTACTAAAATAAAGGACATATTAAAATGTTACTAATTAAAATTTTAATATTTCCTCTGTTTTAATGTTTGCATAATTTTAATTTATTGAAAAGCTAAGTCGATCAGCTTTGGGCGCAAAGATTTTAGCTTTTACAAGACTTGATTGACTATGAATAAGGAGTGTTAAAATAGGATGCATCCAAAGAAAGACAGGCCACGTGAAGTCTTTTAATTAAGCAAAAGTAGCAGTTCAAACAAATGACACTTGGACCAACATGCAAGCATGAAGTAGCAGGCAAAAGAACAAGTGCTACTTCGGCTTATTTAAAAGACAAACGACTAGTCTTTTGTTGAACAAGCATTATATTATTACAAGACAACAGAAATCATTATGATTGTATTAAAAGTTGGCAACAGCACAAAGATAAGAGGAAGAATGTCAACACATGCATAGGCAGACACAAGAAAGTATTAACTTATATACCGTAGCAAAAAGTCTTTGATATGTCATCTGTTGCTGCTGCATTTCAACTGACAACATGGCAGCAGTTGCTTCTCTGCCAAGTGCCATCACTGTAGATTTAAGCTCGGTCAATCTTGCTTCTGCATTTCGAAGCTTCATAGCACTCTCTGCGGATATATCAGATTCCCTGATCTTTGATCGGCACCTCAATACTTCAGCTGCCTGGTGAAAATATTCAATATGAATCGAGCATAATTCTCGCCTAACCTTATACATGCACATGTTACCTCAAAGCTTACTTGTGCGTCAACTTCATGCCGGAGTTTGTCATAACGGTGAGTTAGGTGCCGAGCATCTTCCAATGGTGCTCCATTGATTAACGCCCGTAGTGGCTCAGATACCTACATGTCCAAAGACCTGTAACATAATTAGAAACATGAAAAGAAAGACTGAAACCTTAATTAAAATGTTCCACCAGTATAATCATGGAATTTGGGCCTACTTTAAGAAAGTATATAAGGATAATTTATGCAATTTTGGGTCTTAGGATGATTGGTATTAGGTTAGGGTTCATCCTTCTGTATTTAAGGTTAAAAACAGAAATGTGTTAAAAAAAAAAAAGTTAAAAACATAAATAAACCCCTGCAAATATTTAAATTAGGGCTGTAAGGCTTCCACATGCATCCTTCAGTCTCATGGATTTCATTTTAGTGTAGATGCAGGCGTCTTTATCCAAAATGCTTGAAGTCAATTAAGAGAACTCAAGGCTAGTAACTTGTCCCAAGCTTGCCTTTGCTAGTGATGTAGGACATGGCAGGGTTTCTCCAACAATTGAACCAATAAAATTATTAAGTCATGGATGTGACTAGCAGTGGTTTCAGTATAAGACATTAAATATTTCTGAGTTGTAACTTTTAAAGGGATTCTTTATTCAACAATTTAGAATAAATTTTCCTTATGAGAAGATAATAGTTTCAAAAGTAATTTTACATATAATTCTATATTTGAATTATTTTCTAGTTAGGGATGAATTTACCTGATCACCAAGAACCCCAAGCAAAGTTTCCCTCTCATTTTCCATCAAATCGTGAGAAGTGCCAAATTGAAGAGCAGCTCTTGCAACAGAAGAATCATCACTTTGATTCTCCGTTCCATATTTGCAACAATCTTCAGCCAACTTTCTAGCTGCAACATTTCAATACTAAATATTATACCCAAAACCTCATAAAGAAAAAAAAAATCAAATGTTATGACGAAAGCAAGAGCAAGCAACCTATTTCCATTTGTTTCAAGCTTACTGCAACAAACCCTTCAACACAACGGACAATATTCCTCTGAAAATGCTGTGCTACATAGCATATATATATTCCAAATTATTGTTCAGATAAAACCATCATACATTAAGCTTCATTTGGTAAACACTTGCAACTGTAAGTCTAGGAGATATAATTGTTTGTACTATTTTTTACACAATTATTATTTCAAAGTCATATTTAATTACCAAAAACCAAACAGCGCCTTATTATTAGTTGGAGGAGGACAGTACCTTAGCAGCCCTGGTGGAATTGTATAGATTTTGAAGTTGTTGGTGACATTCAAGTTCAGCTTCATCAACCGCAACATTTTCATTGCCAAGATGTAGCAAATGCTTCAATACTGCCTGTACAAATCATAAAAAATTAATAAACAAATAAAATAAATTAGAGTGAAAAGTTTAAATAATTATAAAAAAAAAAAGGAACAGACTTGCTGCTGCTTGGCGACTTGTTCTCGGAGCTTAATTGCCTGTTTCTTGATAGCTTCCATACTGTTTCTTTCAAAAAGCGACGACGGCCCAGCTCATGTATTTGAATAAAAAGTGTGATCGAGAAAAAAATAAAAAGGCATGAATAATTTTCGCTAAAAGCGAAAATCAAGGGAAGCCAGCTCTTTCCAGAAGATAAAAAATTACAAAAAAAAGAAAAGAAAAGAAAATTATAAGTCTGAAAGGAAACGATGATAGTGGAAGTGTGCGGTGTGGCTGCCAGCTCTTGGGATTGTATTGTCGGGTAAGGTAATAGTGGAGAATTTTTTTAGAAGTTTGAACAGAACTCGTTGACTTTTGTTGACCAAATTCTAAAGCCAAATGGCACAGCCCAGAAACTTTTAATAGAATAACCAGAAAGCTCCATTTGTTGGACGCTGTTCAAATATGTTGTTTTATTCTTCTTATAATTTAAGCTTGAGTCAGCTTTAAATCACATCTTAAATGCTCGCTTTACTTGCACCGCTTCAAACTGTCCTATACACGTAACGGCTTTAATTAACAGCTGTAGCTACATGATTGTTTGACGTCGTCCGGTTACACGTCTGTTTAACGTTTTGTGATGAGTACTATTATTAAATTAGTTATTTTGAAGGGACAAATAAAAACCCACTAATTTTATAAAATTTGAGCGATATGAAAGAAATTAAAAAATAACTAAAAATTTGACTTTTATTTTTAGTGGTTGAATATATTTTGTATTTTATTCCAACACTGCAGTAATTATTCCTTTCACACCCATTTATCATAGACAGAAAAAATGAAATCTAAAGTCATCTGCTTAGCTAAAGAATCATTAATTAAAAAAAAAAAAAATTTCATTTTGATTTGAGGATCCATGTTTTGAACTGCCACCTAATGTTCATCAAGAACATAATATGGCTTGTGATTAGAATAAACTCTAAGAGGGACAATAAACTACTTGGTTTAGTTTCCTGATTCACACAGACAACTTCAGTTTAGTACCCTGGACACATAAAGTTGCTTACGAGTAGTAACTCCTCATTGTGCTTAGATAAAACTAATAGCATAGATGTATGACACTGCAAGTTCCAACAAAGTTAACTCAACAGCTGAAGTTTGGTAACTGGATAAGCTGTTTGCGTAAAGCTCACAGCTGACACACTGCTCTGTTTATACCAAGCAAATGAAAAGTATCTGATTTTGGCCTGGATCAAAGAAGAAATTATTATTGAAGGAGAATGTGCTACTTTCTCATGAAGAAAAGCATATGGGGCATACCATGGTAGCATACAATATAAGGAGTCTCCGTGCTCTGCTTTTTTGAACTCTGAAGGGGGCAATATTCCCCAATTCCCCCTTGGAAATTCTGATTACGACAAATTATTCATCGCTTGATGCAATCAAAGTTGTGACTAGTTAAGAAAAATATGAGTCTTAAGTAATGACTAGGCAAGGCCACTAAGAGCAACATTGTTCTACGCATTATATGCATACATGGTGTGCTACAAAGAGCACGTTGAATTCCACACTATAACACAAACCCAGAAAGACAAGTAATAACTCAAGTGAAACAAAGACAAGAGGAAGATAAAATGATATAGAACAAAGAACTTCAAAGCGTGAGCAACATACAATAGACTGAAGACACTTGATCTGGTTGTTGATTGCAGCCTTAAACTTGCAAATAGTTACTGCTCTAAGAAGTGAAAAAGGTGCAAACCTCCATTTACTATAAAACATTCTATTAATACAAAAAAAAAAAAAAATAGATATCTTGACATAAAAATAGCCATTTGACTGTCTTAATAAAGTCACACATAACCATTTGTATTGATCCAGTGTCACACAGCCTGCTATAAGCATACAACAGGTGTATGTATACTAGCTCCTAATCTTATCAATACACTGGCGAGAACTTAAGAAGAAAACTATCTCTCCATCTCTTTTTTGAAATTTCACAATAAAACAGCTGTAAAAGTTATGTTCTAACCTTATGATAAATGCTCTATACTCCAAATGGCTTTTATATATGAAAGTTTGTTGCAGCAGATATATTGACTTATCAAGTCTCTTTCTCTACTACACTTACGAAAGGCTGCATGAATCATTGTCCTCGGTGAACTATATTTAGATAAAAGAATGTTAGAACCACTCTCGAATATCTTTACGTTGCTGGATCTAACAGGAATCTGCATGTGGCAACAATTGCTAGATCTACAATTCCACAACTAGTAGTTTGTGTTTCTTAAAAAATTTGAAATACATAGGAGCACACCGTGAGACACTGCTACAATCTATTGAGATCTAACTTATATGATACTTTAAGCTACTAAGGTTTGCATATTTCTATATGTTAAATTAATACTACCATCTATAATCACTCCAAAACCACAGATGATATGCTGCTTTTGGCCACTTATTACTAGCATCAACAATTATAAACAAGAAACAAATGGTTTACCTTATTTTTTTTTTTATTTTTTTTTCTCGCTAAGAAACAAAAGATTATACTTGTTGCATCTAAATAATGTTCTGCAGTTGAGACCATGGCGCAAGGTTTAAATATTGCTGCTTAGAACACTTGTAGTTGGATCTTGTCTCCCACATTGTAGCCAAGATTGGCTACTCTGGTAATGAATCAACACCCTCCTGCTCAGGGCCATGAAGATCTGGAAGCTCAGCACTAGTGGAGAACTGCATCAATCTCTTCTTCTCAGCATACTTGAGACAAGGCTGCATTATGAGACCAATTACCACAGCACCAATGCTTATAACTGCAACTTTTAAAGTAGAAAGAGCCAACACAACACAAATCAATATGGTTGGAGGAATACACATGATAACAGCTCCAACAGTGCCAGTGGGTATTTTGTAAGGACGAGATGCAGCAGGATATTGCATCCTTAACCGTACAAATGCTATGAACTCCATAATCATTCCAAAACAGTACAGGAAGTTCTCTGCAGCTACAATATCTTGAAAGCTCAGCCACGATAGCAAAACCACACCAGATGCTGAGAATATGATTCCAATCAAAGGAGTCCCATAACGAGACCTCTTAGCAAAAAACTCAGGTAGCATGCCACGCTCAGCCATCCCCAAAAGTTGGAATGAGTCGCTGCTCATCTCGGCCACAAACATGCCCATATTCGACATTGCTGCAGCTCCCTGAATCCACCATCTCAACCAAACTCCTCCAAGCACTTTAGCGATATCCGAAAAGTAACCATCCGTCCACAAGTTGCGATCTAATGGAATAGCTCCAGTGCCAACTAGAAGGGGAAAGAAATTCCCAAAAACGACCAAGATCAAAGCATAAAACAAAGCCTTTGGAAGAGTCTTCTTTGGGTTATCCACCTCTCCAGCTAGTGTACTTATTGAGTCCCAGTAGTTGAGATTCCAAAACAGGGTGTTCAAATACAAATTCTAATCCACTTCACCTAAACTTACTACAAGCCATCTTGATGGCTCTAACTTGGGAATGGACACAAGTCCCATAACCAGAAAAGGAAGGAGTGAGAAAATCCCTAAAAGAACAGCAACCCATCCCACAATGGTTAGACCCCTATAGTTCATGAAAGTGAGAACAAATCAAAAGGATCTGTTCTTAAAGCCGTCAGATTGCAAGATTGAGCAACATTAACAGAATCAATAGAGTGAATGTAAAGTGATCTGAAAAGAAAATAAAATAAGAGATGAAGAGAAATAAATCGAACCATCAAAGTGCATGCAGGGCAGAAAGGCAGATACTAGAGAAGCTCCATCGTGTTAGAGAGAGCCCAAATCAAAATCAGCTAACTGAGTTTCTTTCAACTACCGGTAAATTTGGAGTATTATAATATAATATATTTTTACTTTTAATTTTCAGAACATAAAATAAATAACACGTGTTTGGTTTTGGATTTTTTCTTTTGTTCTGATAATATCATCTGAATCCCTAATTTTTGACTAATTATCAACTGAATCCAGTTAGTTTCTAAATTGAAATAACATTAGGTCATAAGATTTATACTGCATTTAGCATTGTAAACTTAATAGTATACATAATACATGAAAAGGCTTCGTCAAGTAGTAGTAATAGGGGCATAGGAAATAAGTTTTTTAGAATTTAGATAATGTACTTGATCCTAGGAAAATCTCTTAGCACTTGAGTTAGGCATTTACCTTAAGAGTTTAGTAAATCATTTAAATAAATTATAGTTATAATAAATTCGTTATGACAATTTAAGTTTTTTTTTTTTTCCATCAAATGGGTATGAGGCAAAACTACCTTAGTTTCTAATGCAACATTAATATTTCATACTCTTACTATTAATTTAATGGCAGTAGCTTTTATGTACAATAATTTTGACTCTTTTGCTAAGTTTAAAAGGAACTTTTAAAATAATAGTAATAACTTATTTAGAACAAATGGTAAAATTGTAGTTTGTAATATTACTTTCACAAATAATAAGGACTGATTTGATAATAATTTTTCAAATAACAATAAACTGTTAATTACTATTTAACTTTTTAAACTAATTTTTAAATTAAAAACAAGTATGAAGGCTAAAACATGTGCATTAAATTTTAATAAAAAAGTGGTTGCTTTGAATTAAGGATGGCAATTTGTCGGGTCGGGCTCGGGCTCAAACAAAAAGCCCGACCCGAGAAAAAGCCCGATAATTTTTATTTCGGGCCGGGCTCATCGGCCTCGATTCGGCTAGGGTCGGGTCGGTCAGGTCAATACAAGACCTCGACTTTTATTTTATTTTAATTATTTGATTTATTCACCTAGTGTCTTATATATGTGTTTAATTATTTTAATTGTTTGATTTATTTCCAAACACAACATACCCACAACTTATATTCAAAATTTAATTTGCACTTGTGTCATTTAAAAAAAATAAAATTCATCGTATACAAATAAAACTACACAATTCTACAACCCAACATTAAAAAAAAAAAATTATATCTTGTACAAATAAAAATACACAATTCCACAACTCAACAAAAAAAAATCAACACTCATGTCTTATACAAATAAAAATACTCATTCAATCTGTGATGTGTCATCTGTGCGTGTCAGTGTAATTTTTTTTTAAATTTAGTAAATGATCGGGTCGGGTCGGGCCGAGTCGCATAAGGCCCGAGCCCGAACTCAAATTTCATCGGGCCTAAAAATTAAAGCCCGAGCCTGAGTTTTAACTTCTAAGTTCGGGCTAAAGCCCGAAAAATCGGGCCGGGTCAATCGGGCCAAAATTCGGGTCGGACTTTTTGCCATCCCTACTTTGAATGTAAGTTCGTGACAAATTGACAATTAAAAAGAGAAGTAGGAAATATATATGGCGATGAAAGGGACAAAATTAAGCAAGGGCATCATATTCTTCATTGGACCTATAAAAAGAGGGAAACAAGAATATATATTCTAAATTTTCTTACCAGTGGATGGGATACCACGTGTCTTTATCTAAGTATGATTATTGGTATTAACATTTCTTTACGTAGTAAGCTAAAAAAAAGAAAAAAAAATTCACTATCTATCATGTTAAAAATGACATATTGGCAATTTTGCATGGTCCTATTTAGTATAACAAGATAAAATTTTGAATTCACACCGAGAACAAAGCAAAACCCATGAAAATTCACCTTTAGCGTGGGTTGGATTTGATGAAATTAGTATCTTGGATCAAAATGTTTTGGTGCATGATGAGCCCAAGGATTCAATTAATCAAAATATAAGAAAATAAGGGCTCAAGGAATGGTTCATAAATAGAAGTTCACAGCTCAAAATGTAATAAGATAGACTAATGAGTAATGAAAATATAATTTAACTGTTCAAACTAATTTGAAACAAATTCTTTCTTATCTTTCTTTAATTTTTCTGCTTACTTTCTTGGCATCCAAACAAGTTAAAACACTGATGAAACAACAATGTGAAGGCATGAATAGGCGTAGTAGGCATTTCAAATGTATTTTTTACATATTTTGAGAGGCGTCAATTGTAGAACATTTTGTTGCAACTTTTTCACATTAATTAATGTTTGAAGAACTTGTTTAAAAAATGATATTTTAAACGTCTCCAAAAGAGAGAGAAAAAAAAAAAAAAGTGAAAGTTGCATTACCTCACCATTATTAGAGACTTGTTGTGACGATAGTTCAAAATTAACAATCTGTGAATGATTGATAGACAATGACGTTGTATTTATACAGTCACTGATGTGTTGATTTGTGTTTAATTTTTTATCAGTAGAAACTTTCGTGGTTGAATGCATGCTTAGAGAACAACAAGAGAAGAAGAGGGGAGGCAAGAGAAGAGAAGAACAGAGAGGTGGCGGATAGCAAATATGATATGCTAGCTAGCTACATACAGACCCAAGAGAGATATCATAAACATTTTTTTTTTATAATTTTGTATTTGGATTTTTCTCATTGGTTTCTCACATGCTTTCAGTATAGCAATGCGTTACATCATAAATTGCACCTTTTAGGGAGGTGGTAAATAAAGTGAGGGCAATGCATTCTATCGTATACACAAAAAAAAAAAAAAAGTTTTTGAATTTTCAAAAATTTCTCAGCCAACTTTCTAGCTGCAACATTTCAATACTAAATATTATACCCAAAACCTCATTAAAAAAAAAAAATCAAATGTTATAACGAAAGCAAGAGCAAGCAATCTATTTCCATTTACTCCAAGTAGGGATGACAAAAAAGTTCGGTCCTGATTTTGGTCCGATTAGCCCGGTCCTTATTTTTTGGGCTTGGGACCAAATTTAAGGGCCAAAATTTGGGCTCGAGCTTATACATATCAAGCCCATTTAAATTCGAGCAGAGCTCAGGCTTTATATAGCCGGCCGGTCCGCCCTAATTTAAAAAAAAAAAATTAAGCGTACGCCTATAAGTATTGGAATAGTTTTTTTTCCTTCATGTTGGATTTTGAATTGTCATTTTTAAACTAAAGAACTTCTTGTTTAAATTGTGTGATCGAATTATATGTTTTTATTTGTTTGTTAAACTAATGAACTCTTTAGTTGGATTATTGAATTAAATTGTGTTTTTATTTAAATTAGATCTAATTTTTGTTTATGTTTAATTATTTATCTAATTTATGGTAAAGATATTGATTAGAATAATTTTTATGTTTATGTTATTTTAATAAAGTTTTAAAGTTTTTAAATATTAATATATTACGATATTTTAAATTGAAATTTTTTAAATATTAAAAAAAATAGTCGAATGAATCGAAGCTAAGCTCGAGCCTATTAGTGAGCCTACCGACCCTAATTTTGAACATTCGGACTTTTATAGGCTTCGGATTTATGTTTGTATTGTTGGGCTCGGGCTTGACCAGGCCCGGCCCATTTCCATCCCTAGTTCCAAGCTTACTGCAACAAACCCCTTCAGCACCACGGACAATATTCCTCTGAAAATGTTGTGCTACATAGCATATATATATTCCAAATTATTGTTCAGATAAAACCATCGTACATTAAACTTCATTTGGTAAATACTTGCAAGTCTAAAAGATATAATTGTTTGTGCTATTTTTTACACAACTACTATTTCAAAGTCATATTTAATTACCAAAAACCAAACAGAGCCTTAATTTTAGTTGAAGGAGGACGGTACCTTAGTAGCCCTGGTGGAATTGTATAGATTTTGAAGTTGTTGGTGACATTCAAGTTCAGCTTCATCAACCGCAACGTTTTCACTGCCAAGATGTAACAAATGCTTCAATACTGCCTGTACAAATCATAAAAAATTAATAAACAAATAAATCAATTAGAGTTAAAAGTTTAAATAATTATAAAAGAAAAAAAAATAAACAGACTTGCTGCTGCTTGGCGACTTGTTCTCGAAGCTTAATTGCTTGTTTCTTGATAGCTTCCATACTGTTTCTTTCAAAAAGCGCCGGCCATGCTCATGTATCTGATCTGAATAAAAAGTGTGATCGAGAAAAAATAAAAAAGGCATGAATGATTTTCGCTAAAAACAAAAATCAAGGGAAGTCAGCTCTTTCCATAAGATAAAAAATTAAAAAATAAAAAAAGAAAACTATAAGTTTGAAAGGAAACGATGATAGTGGAAGTTTGCGGTGTGGCTGCCAGCTCTTTGGATCGTATTGTCGGGTAAGGTAATAGTGGAGAATTTTTTTTTTTTACAAGTTTGAACGTAGCACGTTGACTTTTGTTGACCAAATTATAAAGCCTAACGGCACAGCCCAGAAATTTTTTTAATAGAACAACTCGAAAGCTCCATTTGTTGGCCACTGTTCAAGTATGTTGTTTAAGCTTGCGTTAGATTTAGATCACTTCTTAAATTCTTGCTTTAATTGCACCGCTTCAAACTGTTCCATACATGTAACGGTTTTACTCAACGGCTGTGGCTCCATGTTTGTTTGACGTCGTCCGTTACGAGCCTGTTGAACGTTCTATGATGAGTACTATTATTAAATTAGTTATTTTGAAGGGACAAATAAAATTAGTTACAACACACCTACTGATTTTATAAAATTTGAGCGATATGGAATAAATTAAAAAATAACTTATATTTTGTGTTTTAATCCAACATCGCAGAAATTGTTTCTTTCACACCCACATATCATGGATAGAAAAGTCACCTGTTTAGCTAAAGAATCACTAATGAGAAAAATTTTTCATTTTGATTTCAGAATCCATGCTTTGAACTGCCACTTAATATTCATCTAGAACAGAATATGGCTTCTGATTAGAAAAAACTCTAAAAAGAGACAAATAAACAACTTGGTTTAGTTTCCAGGTTCAGACAGACAACTTTAGTTTAGCACCGTGGACACATAAAGTTGCTAACAAGTAACTCCTCATTGTGCTTAGATAAAACTAATAGCATGAATGTATGACAAATAAACTGATAGCTGAAATTTGGATAAGCTGCTTACATTTGCAATGTCTCCGGTTTCTCCAGACTGTCAGGTTTTTGTAGTGAGAACATATTACAAAAGGCCTCGATCATCATTGATAGTGTATGTGATTAATAAGTAGACAATCTTATTCCAACAAGATTTTGTCATTGAAATTAATAAGTAGTTTTGCAGCAAAGAAATTAATAAGTAGTTTAATTAAAATTCTTTAAGTACTAATCAGGTTTGCTTAAGAAATGCATTTTTTTTAATTCAAATTGTAGTATTATTGAGCACCACACAGCTTCCAACTTCCAAGCACTTCGCATTTGTCTCTACACTTAGAAAGTTGAGCATCATGTTTTGCAGATCTGGATTTGGAGCAAGATGGTTCCAAACTCATATCTGTCCATCATCGCTTATAGCTTTTCCTAGCCACGCGAAACGGACCATACTTGTGCTTCTCTAATTTAGTGCGAATGCTAAGAAATCGACCCACCACAGGTATGCCATCACTAAATTACCCTCAGCAAACACTTTTTTATGTTGGTGCTTGTCTGCTTCAGCCTTGTGCTTTGCATTGCAGCCTCCAATTGAGCTACTGTGCTACATACTTAAACTTTAGTACTATCTCCAAAGTTAAAAGTAGCCACTCTAAAACATTCATTTAAAAACTATATTTGGAATAGTTTTATAATCATACACAAGAAACCTAGATGCACTTGTTCGCCTATTTTACTTGGAACAAGAACAATTATGGCGTTATCATCATCTTCTTCACCTCGCCACAACAGAGGGCACAACAACATCATTCTAGAAGAGATGAAGCAATGTCCTCAAAGCTAAAGCTCTCAAATCCACCACACCAGAATTTTATATCTTCTCCTCAATTTTAAAAACTAAAAATAATTAGGATTTTACATTAGTTTGTTATATATTAGTTTCATAATTTACAAGTCAATGAAGATGAAGATTATGCCAATGAAGTCAAATTATACCATACATTCTCTGAATATTTCATAATTTTATGACTGGAATGTTTCATTAGTTTCAAGTTTCACTTCCTTCAAGTGGAAGATGAAGATGAACATCATGCAAGTGATTTGTATTATATCATACGAATTAATAAGTTAATAAGTTGATGCTCGCAGATTTCATAACTTTATGATTGGAAAGTTTCCCAAAGGCTTGAGAAATTCTTGAATTCAATCTCCTCCACCAAGGTATTTTGATTGATTTGAGTTACTTTGTGATCAAGCTACAGATATAACATTCAATTCAAGGCGGGAGTAAGCTAAAACTGGGAAGAGATAGCGGTAAAAATTTGTTCCTAAACATGATATGCCGTGTAGTTTTGTTACTACAGATATTCTCCTCAACTTTGAAATAAATACAGATATTAAAATGCATATGATCACACATATTACATGGAACTTAGCAAGATTTCATTAGGAGGAGCAATCAAAGCACTTATCTTATCAATTGTCGCAACTGTTCTATGAACTAAAATGGCAATATAATACAAGAAAAAGAACATATAGATACTTGGCAAGAGGTTCATTAAGAAGTATCACATTCAGGTGATGAGTTTGCTTCTGATATCTTCTAGCTGGAGCTTTCTCCTGTCTTTCTACATAAGGTGAATTAAAAGGAAGTTGACCATTCAAAGACTTGAGGTGAAATAATTGAGGCAAAACAGGCTAATTTTTGTATTTGGAAAGAGTGAATTAGTTTGTGATTACTGAAATAATTTCATTAGCCATGGAAACATAACAAGATATGAATTCGCATGAAATTTTAAAATGCAAATATAAGATTAGAGCTCCTCAGTTTGCTTTTAAGATCAGCTAGAGAGTGTTTTGTAGATAAAAGTAGTTTGCATAAGCCATAAATTTGATTTTTAGCAGTTCAAAAAGAGTTAAATCCTTTGTAATCATCAAAATATCCAGATTCAATTCGCCTCTTTGAACAGAGGATGTAGCAATTTCACTAGAATTACTGTCAGGGCAGGCAAAGCACAACGAAGCTTTTTTTTTTAAAAAAAATATCAATTCTAAACAGTACACGCATATAAAGTATCAACAAAATTACTTCATTCTACAAAGGATTATAAATTGAAAGCACAGCAATGCTTTTTTTTTTTTTTAAATATTAACCTATAAAAATTACACACATATAAAGTATTCACAAAATTACTTCATTCTACAAAGGATTATAAATTGTTCTCTCAATTTTACTCCCTCTCTCTTCCATCTGGAATCCGTTTGTATTATAGAATTTGGTTTAGTCAGCAACAAGCACTACAATCCTTGAAATAAATTTTTTTAATGTAATTTTCTATCAATTTTCGAAAAACAATTAATCTGGAGCCAAGATCAGGTTTCGCTTTCAGACTAAATAACCAAGAAAACATAAGAAAAAAAAAACTCACAGTTTAGAGGGGTAATACTGAGTGGTCTAGAACTGAGCTAGCAGCCGTACAATATTCTGATTTGCACTTCAATGTAGTTGGGAAAATGACAAGAAAAAAGAAAATCAATGATCATTGTAGTTGTTATTTGTTAACTCATTGCTTTTCAATCAAAATTTTAAGAACAAAATGCCATGAGCTTTGATATCAAATAAGTATAAACATTAGCTCTAAATTCCACATATAATAAGTTGTTAGAAGGATAAGTTAAAAGCGGAGTAGAAAAATCAATACGCTGTTGTTTGGACTAGTAAAGGAGAAAGTACTTGGCGAACCACAAGGTAACTAAATAATTAGTTCATTTAACTTGCACTATGTCGCCTCTGTTCTCTGAATGGCTATTGCGTTATCATCATCATCTTCTTGTTCTTCATTTGTACGAACACCAAACCCTAACTCTTTGAATTCCCTTTCTCGACTGTCATGCCCTAATACTATTCCCCGTGTCCCCACTAAACCACGCACAATTCAGGCCATCAGATTCTCCCGGACCCACATTAATCCAACGGCCACAATGACCGACAGCCTCACCATATCCATTTCAAGCTCCCTCTTCAACTGGCCTCTGCTTCAGTCGTACTCTTTCTCGGATTCGGAGTTCGTATTTGCTCGGCCGGTCCCACACAGCTCCCCCTCACTCCAGTTGTAATCCAACAAGACCAATTGCTTAACGAAGGCACAGAACAAGAAGATGATCAGAAATTGAAACAAGAATTTGAGAATTGGAAATCGAAAACGCACGCGTTGACCGTGCCTTTGAGAGTTTTTTCTCTTCAGAATTCAGTTCCTCAATCTTGGGTTAAGGATTTCATTCGAAGTCAAGGAAAGAGACTGAAGTTTCAGATGAATTTGTGTGCTATCATTGATGGGATTTTTAACAATTTATCTATGCCCATCAACAAAGTTAAGGCTAAGTCAGCTTCTTATATGGGTGCTGATTTGGTCAGTGTTGGTGATTCATGGCTCAGTTTTGCGATTAAAAAGAGATTGATTGAGCCAATAGCTGGAGCTGAAGATCAAGATTGGTTCAAATGCTTAAGTCACAAATGGAAGGTAACATATTTATCTTTGACCCGATAAGATAATTTTTATTGTCTTACATTGGAATTTGGTAATGTAATTTGTTCTCTTTCTGTATTACCCTTTGTAGTCATTTTATTTATTTGCTTTTATTTGAACTAACGAAGTCTCAGGTATATCTATGCAGGAATGATGCAGGAGAAATTGATCCTCAAGGTAAAATATGGGCGGCACCATATGGGTGGGGCAGCATGGTGATTGCTTACAAGAAAAGTAAATTTCGAAAGCATAATTTGGCTCCAATTGAGGTAATACTCATCTTTAAGCTCATTTAATTTTGTATGAAACAAAATCACAACTACCTTTCACCTCGATATATTTTATGATAATATCTTGGGAGCTGCTAATTGACAGGTAATCATGGTATCCCTGAAAGGTTCTACAAACTCAATCATATTGTCTTCTGCAAATGGTTCATTAAACTTCTTAGTTATAGTCAAATGTACACTAATGAGAATGAGAAGCTATGCCACTGTAGCATGGTAATGATGGCAGTTAATAAGTATGTTGCCAGGATGTGAACTAAAAGAATTAAATATTGTCTCCCTAGCTATGCTTGCTCATACGTTAGGGTTATTATTAGAGCTTGAGATACTATAACCATGAGAATCTGTTGGCTGCAAACTAAAATATCCATTAAAATGTCCAGGGAGTTATGAATGTTGAGGTATCTTCCAAATTCTAAGACCATATAGTAGACATCATCCAGGATCCTAGGAAAGTGCAGTTAACCTCCTGCTTTATGCTTATGTCAAACAATTAATAAATTTGGTCAATGTAACCGAAACCTGCTAACTGACGTCACATTGCGACATAAGCACCTCAAAATGGGATAGGCGATTAGTAACACAGAATTTTCCTTCCCTAAGATTGAGCACTCGGTCTAACTACTAACCCCTTTTGTAGGTTAATTATTTTTTTTCAAATGTTCATTTTGACCAAAAAGTTACAGAATGTTGATCTGAATATTGTCTCTGAACAGTGTCAATATCGTTTAGCATAGCCAACTAACTTGAGTTTGGTAAAACAAACACACACTGTGTCTCTCATTTCTCACCATTCAAAATAATCATCTGTAATAATGGAGAATTTTTGTAATGTATGAAGTATGCTTTGATGTGTGGGTTAGCTTGGAGAAGATATCTCAAAACAAAGAATATGGGTAGCGACTGGGAAGAAAACAGTTCAGCAGTTTATTATTTTGTAGTGAAGCTTTGTCACGAATATGGTCAAAATATAAGTGAATAGGGGGGATCTTCATTTTTTCTGTCCTTTATATACCTAGATATCCCTCAACCTTTATATGTTCCCCACCGGAGATCTGCTTCTAATAATTAAAATAAAAATTTTGCCCACACAAATAAATACTGACCAAGCTTTCACAATTAATATTACATCTTTAGTCAAGTAATTTGCAGTTCCTTATCATCTTTGTGTGAGTCTACCAGTATGATCCAAAAACATAATAAAACTGGTTAGGTCCTGTTTGTTGATGTTTAAATGTGATTGTGAAATGTAGAATGATGACATGAATTTTCTTTGGTTATCAATTAGTAAGTTCTTGTTTGAGGTTGTTTTCTGAAATGAACTGCCAAATGGTAATTTTTTTTTTTTTTTGGCTTTTGATGGCTCTTTTTTCCTCATTCGAAAGTATGCCTGCTTGGAATGAGAAGGAATAGACTGCAGAGTTGTTATATACGTTGACATGCTCTGGTCATTATACAATATGTTCACATTAGAAATTAGAATGAGATATTTGTTGATGCTGTTTTGAGAGATCTGCATTCTATGATGCACTATAACATGATTAATGAAAATGGATTGTAGGACTGGAAAGATCTGTGGCGGCCTGAGCTTGCAGGAAGGATTTCAATGGTTAATTCTCCCAGAGAGGTTATTGGTTCAGTTTTGAAGTACATGGGAGCATCATACAATTCAAATGACTTTGATTCACAAGCTGCTGGTGGGAGGATTGCTATTCAGCAGGATCTGGCATTACTGGGAAACCAGGTACTCTTAAAGAAATGATATCCGGTCATTGCATATTGACTGACAGCTGATTTTGTTTGTAAAAGTCCGCCTTTTCATACAAATGAATGCATATGTTTGTGTTTTCTTCTCCTTTTCATACATATGAATGCATATGTTAGTATTGTCTTCTCCGAGCACTGGATCAATCCCTAAGTTCACCCCCCACACTTTTCACTGACCTCTTTCCGAGAACATCGTTCCCATCGAATAAGTTAGTGTTGTCTTCTCCTTTTCATATATATTAATGCATATGTTGGCGTTCTCTTCTGAGATGGATGCAATAAATGCTTTTTCTCCTAAATTCAGCTGAAGAAATGGCAAGGAATGTGGGATTCTGCTCATTAAATTAACAAAAACCCATAATAATGTGATGTGGCTAAATTGACGATATTTGGTTTGTTTCCTCAATGTGAATATGTGAGCAATAGAGGGTAACAAAATGAAGTGACAACAGGAAGTCAGTGTCCTTTGATGGATGCATTTTTAAGCAAAAATAGGTTTGTAAGTGACCAAATTTGGCTGGCATGCCAAATTCAAAAATGAACTTATTTTTTCTGGTATGGCGTAGTGAAATTGGTTTGTGCAACTTAAGAGTCTTTCAGGTGAACAATGACAAGTTTTGATTTAAAAATGTTATAAATCTATTGTGTGAAATATTGTAGTAGAATCATCCATAAATTCAAGTTATTGAAATTGTCTACTTTGTCCAGTTTGCATTAAGGGCGCATGTAATATGAAAAATAGTCGTCGAATATTGTAGGTTACCTAACATTTGATCAATCCTATTATGAGGGCTCCAAGATGTCTAACATGTAGAATGCCCCTGCTCCTCCTCATTGTTTATCTTATACAATAATCTGTTGAAGATGCTAAATCTTTGTTGATACCTATAACAGTATTACAAAATCTGTGTTTATTGGGTTTTATAGGTTCGACTGTTTGACAGTACACATTATCTGAAGGCATTTGGAATCGGAGATGTATGGGTTGCTGTGGGGTGGAGTAGTGATGTTCTTCCTGCTGTGAAACGAATGTCTAATGTTGCAGTTGTTGTTCCCAAGTCTGGTGCTAGCTTGTGGGCTGATCTTTGGGTATACCCATGCTTGCTATTCTACTTTGATATTCACTTTGATGTCACCGTCATAGTAGTGATCAGTAAATATGATAATGTGACTAATAAGTTTGTATTCTCTTTGTAGGCAATCCCTGCTGCCTCAAGACTTGAAACAAACCAAATTGGAGGGCGAGTTAGAGGTCCATCTCCATTAATCCATCAATGGATAGAGTTCTGCTTGCAAACAGCAAGAGCATTGCCTTTCAACCAAGAGGTTATCCCGGGTGCATCTCCCTCTGCCCTTGAAAGTACTCTGGTTAGGTTGCCTGAAGAACTTCTGAAGGGTAAACCAAGTCTTGATACTAACTTAATTGCTGGAGTACCCCTGCCTGAAATTCTGGCCAGATGTGAGTTTTTGGAGCTATTGTCTGAAGCTACATTGTCAGATTATGAATGGCTGGTTGCTAATATGCAAAAACCTGCTCCTCTCTTGATGAAAAGGGTGCAACATTACTTGTCATCATTGATCCAAAGCTTTCTAGCTAAAGCTACAATGAAAAGTTAATGGCACTGCATGCCAGTCGTTACAATGCTATCAGGGCAATTGGGTCAGAGCATAAGTTCATAGGAAAAGAGGCTTCAGCTACATTGCCTATTACAGGGCGTACTGAAATTGCTAAAGTTCTTGGGTCTTATGCGAAATGAAAGATGAGTGCTTGCTTGAACAAACACAAAGCTGTTGCCAATCTCGCAAAGTTCAAGAAGAAAGAGCAAGGAGCTAATGCCGCCAATTTCTTCATTATTGTAGCCTATATAGTTGAAGTTTCCCCATTTGAAGCTCTTCAGGGATACGATACATTCCAAGAGATGCTGGACTACTATTGTATGCCGCCATATTTCAGAAGTTTTTGATTGGGGCGTTTACCAACGAGTCAATAAGTTCTGGATTCAACCACCTCCACCAAGGGAATCCAATTGAGTTACCAATATAATTTTGTAGAGCATGTTTTAAACTTTTAGTCTCACATTAACTCTTCTGAATTACTATTGTTCAATAATAGTTAGAAGAGTTCATTGAAAGGAGCAACCAAAATTAGCCACTTATGTTATCAATTGTTGTTGCAGTTCTATTAACTAAAATTGGCATTGTGCAAGAGTAGCAATGGAAATGGACCACATCCAACTGTGGGAAGGCAACTTGCACAAAAAAAGATGATAATTTAATTAAGGAAAATTGTCAATTTTTTTTTATTATATTTAATATGTATCATTATCCCTTATTTTTTTTAATAGTTAATAATTTTCATGACAGCATAAGTTTATAATCTTACTCTTATTTTTAAATACATATTTATTCTATTTATTATAAATTAAATAAATCGCATGAATATAAATTAAAATAAAAAATTAAGTATTACAAATAAGAAATATATGTTTTATTATAAACAAAAAATTAATATAAAATATTTTTCTTTTACTTTTTTTATCTTATAAACATTTTCTTATGATAAATATATAAGAAACTTATTAAATTATTATAAAATGATAAAAATATAAAAAATTATTATAAGAAACTTGAATGATAAATAAAAAATTATTATAAAATAAAAAAATAATTTTTGTGCTTTTTACATTTAATTTTAAAATATTTAATATGAAAAATATTTATAAAATAAAAATTTTATTTTAAGCACCAATCAGGTTCGCTTAAAAAATAAAAATTTTCCAATAAAAGTGTAGTAATATTTCCGAGTGCCTAGCATTTGTATCGACACTTCGAAGGAATTTCAAGAAATACACACGTCCAAAAGTCCAATCATAATCATCCTTGATAATTGATTATTGGTATGGTAATTAAGAATTTGAAATTTAAAGTAAACAAACATTAAAATGCGTGGACATGACCTACAATGAAATTTAAAGTAAACAGATATTAAAACGTGTGGACTCCGATAGTTGCCCTATAAGTCTACAACAATAACTGAGTATGCACGTTTGATTGCAGCGACCCTTAAGGGAATTTATAGCCCTGTTGACTCCCCCGGCTTAAATTTTGAAAAAATAAAAAAGTTTTAGAAATTCCACAAAATGCAAAACGTGTGGAAGTTAATTTTTAGCTACGTGAAGATAACCAAATATATGAAAAAATAAAGTCACATTCTTTGGTCTCCACCCCCCTAAAAATTCTTATTATACATCTTGTATATATCTCATCGCCTGGTCATGAAGATGGTGGAACATTTTCCAAATTCCTCTTCCATCAACATCGTTAGGAGTACGTTAATAAATTTGAGGGGTATATTCGGCCAACCAATATAATTTCAGATTATTCATTAATTACATGATACAAATTGCTAAAGTGATTAGACTTTTGCTGACAATACAAGTTCATGACTTGAATTTTGATCTCTATCGATTGATTTACAAATGAACGTACTTGTGCCTTGTGGTGATAATTGAACCAGAGATGTGAAGCTGTAAAGATTTGTCTATATTAAATTGTTATAAAGACAAATATATGTTCCCATTATTATTATTTTTTCCAAAAGTTTTTTTTACAACAAATTCAGCTGGTCAAAAATTTCTATTTTGTTAACTTACAATAATTGACCAGAATTAAAAAACCTTTCGGCTAAGCCCCTGAAGAGTTTCTGGAGTACAGCTTCCGCTTAATTATCTCTGTTTAATTCCTCTTTTATTTTTCTTTCATTTTGTTAATAAAGTCAAATAATAAATTAAAGAACACGGGAAGGCTTTTCCAAGTCATGCGTTATTTGATTACCATCAATCAAGTCAAGAAGAAACTGACCAAATTAATTTCTCTCCATGATTCCAAACGCCAGAAACTTTTTGTTACATGAAAATAACATCTTTAATGATAGAATGGATTAAACCGCGTTATTGTCTTCGATGAAATTGATGCATGTCTTTTAAGAGTCAAACTTTTTAGTTACGCAATCCAATCGACATCATCTAGAACTTTCTTATTTTTATTATTATTGTGTTATTCATTTCAATCCCTGATTATTTGATGAGCAACTATCAAGAAACCGACCAAATTTATTTCTCCATAACTTCTAAAATATAGAAAATTTTATTATTTAATAATAAATAATATTTGATATATTAATTGTTAAATGAAGAATATCATCGCCCTCGGGGAGTGTGCGCTCTTACCTTCACCGGAACTTCTTTATTATTTTTATTATGTGAATTATTTCATTGCCCCATTATGCATTTTTTATAGCGAAAATTCGATTGCACACATAAATAAATCGATTACCATTGCTCCACCACCAATATTTCGAAAAGTCATTGGACGATCCCTACCATTAATTTTTCCCTTAACTATTGACTACTTTTACGATCTTAAAGTATACATTTATTCCTTTGATTATGTGATAAATTATGAAAGTACCCATATTTGTTTAAAATAATTGAATACCCATAAACATAACTTAAAATAATAGAACAAAATTATCAAGTGTATATTATATCTTACTTTTTGAAGAATTTAACATATATAATACTGTACTATTAATAAATTTATCATTTAATATATATGTTCAAATATTTTATACCTTTATTAATTGTTATATAGCCAAAGGCTGAAGGATTTTTTCAGGTCTATATAAGTTGGTGCATCTGTAAGACTCGTTTATTGATCATAACGATCTAAAGGGTAATTTTACCTTCGTGCTTGGCAAATATAACTTGTTAACTAATTCCCCTGAGGTATGTAGTTAAAGTTGTTGCTTATTCTAATTAAATAAAGTTAGCGCAATTTCACCAACTTGGAAGAAATGACATTAGTGGACTGGTACTCTCTCCATATATAAAGTTTTCTTAAAAGATAATTTTATTACTTGTTTGCTTTTAAGTTAATTTTTATTTCAGAAAAAGAAGAAGAAGTTTAAGTTACATATTTTATAGTGAGAGTTTTTTCAGAATAATTCCCTTCTTCAAATAATAATGAAATATTGTTAATTTAAAAATAAAATAAATAGGTGTTGATTATCTTGATTTTCATAGATTATAGCGAGAGTTTCTCCAAAACAACTCCCTTATTCAAATAATAAAGAAAAAAGTGGTAATTTAATAGTAAAATTAATAGATATTGATTATATATCTTAATTTTCATCGATTATGTGATCAAAGTCACATTGTTGATTTATTTCTTGTTCAATGTTATTTTTTTGGTTATCAAAATTTCAATGATTTAAAATCTTTGGTCGTGGATTACACGCTTATAAACTTTTCTGTCATTGACTGTTATATTCTAGACTTAATGGTACCTTTCTCGAGAATAATTAATTGATCAAGGGTCATGACACTCCCTTCTAAAAGTTGCGGAAGTCGTTGGGTCTTTCTATAATCGTGGGTTTTTCAAAGAAAAAAAAAACAACACTTCTAATATTTATTTTCATAATCACATATATACTATTTAATTTTATAAATGAACATATAAATCTTTTTTTATAATTATATATTATTCATATTATGTATTATTTTTCAACATCATATTTTTATTTATACATTTAAAATTAGTTTTTAGGTTAATATATAATAAAATAGTATAATCATCCTCTTTCAAAACACACATACTCTTAATTTCTATCAATTTGTCATCTCAATCTCTCTCAATTATCCTTTATTGATAGATCAAAATGTGTCACCACCGTAGAAAATTATAGCAAAATGACAAATATGGAAAGAAATGAAGAAAATCTATGCATGAAAGACTTGGGAAGATGACCGAATATATGAACTTTAAGCTAGCTGGGTGTATAAATTGTTAGATGTGTTATAAATAAATAGCGTAGAGCCCTCTAGTTGGCTATAGAGTCGGAAAGAGTGTGTGCTTTTTTAATAGTTAAAGATATAGAATGGGTGGTTCAAAATCGAAAATGGTGATAATGTTTGTTCTGTTATTAATAATATTAGAAGGGGTGTGGAGTGAGGGATGTTTGGGTCATGAGAGATTTGCTCTTTTGCAACTTAAACTTTTCTTCAATGATGATCCTCATAATTTTCTTTACGACTGGGTAGATGATGAGGGAGCTACTGATTCGTTGTCGATGGGAAAGGGTTGAGTGCAACAACACCATCGGCCGAGTGATACAACTTGAACTCAATGATACTAGGAGTACTTGGGATTTGGGAGAGTGGTATCTGAATGCTTCTTTGTTTACTCCCTTTCAACAACTTGAGTCACTTTATTTGAGTGGCAACAAAATAGCCGGTTGTGTTGAGAATGAAGGTGCTTCGTTTAATTTAATTAGTTTACTTTATCCCTCCTAATTTAAGTCGAATATCAAGACTGAGCAAGTATTTGCATATTCATTCAGTTGACAATTTTGACATTTTTTTAAATGATTAATTTGAAATTACAGGAGAATCTACTATCTGTTTTGATTTTACTTGCAGGTTTAGAAAGGCTATCAATATTGACCAACTTGAAGATGCTTCATTTAAGTGAAAACTCGTTCAACAATAGCATCTTATCATCTGTAGCTCATCTTTCATCATTAAAATCATTACATTTATATGAGAATAGATTGGAAGGAAGTATCGATATTAAAGGTACATGATTAAAACTTCATATTTCTCCAAACTTCTTCGTTAACTTGCTAAAATAAGATTCAAGGCTTTGAATTCAATTTGTTTATGAGTTATATTTAAAAAAAAAAAAAACAGTTTTAAGCAATTCAAAAGACTACAAATTTCAATGCTTGTCATAATTTCATCTTGTAATTGCCTATGTCTTGACTTTAAGATAAAAAGGAAAAAAAAATACTCTAATTAGGAACCAAACTCCCCACAATTAATTTATCATTTTCTTTATTTAAAAATGATAAAATTTTTAAAATTTTTTGTGAGGATTGAAACATTCGACTCAACATGTACTCTTTATAGAATTAGATTCTTTAAGAGATTTAGAGGAGCTAGACATTGGCAATAATCAGATCGACAAATTTGTGGTCTCAAAAGGTACTACAAATACCATAAAAAAAAATATAAACTTTTACAAATTAGCTAGATTCTTTGCCATTTGGTTTATTATTTTGCGAGGTTTGAGTAAGTTGAAGTCTCTCGGTTTAAGGGGTATCAAACTCAATCGTAGCATCTTATCTTCTCTGACTGTCTTTTCTTCGTTAAGAGAATTACATCTAAATGATATGGGATTCAAAAGAACATTTGATATTTGAGGTAATCCTAATTAAGCCCGCTGTCTCATTTTATATATGCTAGCTAGGCTTGTGTATCATCAACCCAATTTAATATTTAATTTGATTAGTCTGAAGGAATTAGATACTACTAATTAAACATACTTTTATTTACTCTGTCAATCAATTAATTAAATACTATTTGGTTTGGTTTAGACGAAATTCTCATGATGTTTTAATTTCTTTAGATTTATTAATTAATTAACTCTATTTTAAGTCTTAAGTCAGGGTGTGTTTGCAGAATTTGATTCCTTCAACAACTTAGAAGTGTTGGACATGAGCGGCAATGAAATCGACAATCTCGTGGTTCCTCTAGGTAAACAATTAAAATATTATTCAATTACTTTAATTTAATTCATTTGATTAGGGAAGACCCAAAAGGTACAAAAATAATAATAAAGGAACAGAGAATTTAAAAAACAGAACGTAATAGTATTATTTCAAAAACAGAATGTAATAAAGATTTGATTAAATTAATCATTTATTATTATTAAACAGGTTACAAAGGTTTGAGGAAGCTGAAAAGCTTGTATCTACGAAGCGTTGGAATTAGAGATGGAAGCAAGTTGTTAGAGTCAATGGGATCATTCCCATCCCTCAACACTCTTTACCTTTCGAATAATAATTTTACCGGTACAGCGACGACTACTCAAGTTAAGTAAAAAGTATAAGTGTGACCAAATTTATAAATAAACTGTTAATTAAATAATTTTTCATATTAATAAATTTAAATTCATTGCTCCTTCCTTATAAACAGAGTTGCACAATTTCACCAACTTGGAATATTTGACATTGGACTTTTCCTCTGTCCATATAAGCCTTCTACGGAGCATTGCATCATTCACTTCGTTAAAAAATTTGTCGATGTCTGGTTGTGAAGTTAATGGCGTCCTACGTGATCAAGGTAAAAGAAAAGTGCTGATTGTGAACTCACTCAATGTTGTCCTCCGTGTTCAACATTTTCATTTATTTTATTGTTTAATGTTTCTGCTAGGTTTTCTTCATTTCAAGAGTTTGGAACATTTCGAAATGGAAGACACAAGCTTTGCACTCAACACCAGCTTTCTTCAAATCATCGGTGCATCGATGCCTTCTCTTAAGTACTTATCACTGTTAGATTCTTCTCTTAGCGTCCTTGATCAAGGTTATTTAATGAGATGCTCCTACCCTCCCCTTTTAATCTATAATATTAATTTTCCATTAAATATATAATTACACAAACCAATCACTTATAAAAGAATACTATGCATTTGTTAATTTTTAAATTGTACGTACTAATGGATGAATTAATAAATTTTCAGGCCTCTGTTCGTTGGTGCATCTGCACGAGTTGTAGCATTACTGATAATGATTTAAGAGGTAGCTTGCCTTGGTGCTTGGCCAATTTGACATCCCTCCGAATATTAGATGTTTCTTCCAATCAACTTCTTGGAAGCATCTCCTCATCTCCCTCGCTCATTTGACATCCATTGAAGTGTTGTATCTTTCAGACAATCACTTCCGAATCCCAATTTCACTCGATCCTTTTTTCAATCACTCAAGACTCAAGATTTTCTATGCTAAAAACAACGAAATAAACATAGAAATAAGCGAGCCACATTCTTTGACCGCCTCAAAATTCCAATTAAATTATCTCTCATTATCTTCAGGTTCACGAAGATGGTGTCACATTCCCCAAATTCCTTTACCATCAACATGACCTAGTGGATGTTTATCTCTCACACATGAAGATGAATGAAGAATTTCCAATTTAGTTGTTGGAAAACAACACAAAATTAGAAAGTCTTGTTCTCGTCAACGATTCTCTTGCAGGACCTTTTCGATTGCCAATTCATACGCACGAGAGGTTAATATGGTTGGATGTCTCCAACAACAACTTCGAAGGCCATATTCCTGTAGAAATTGGAGATATTTTACCAAGTTTATTTTATTTCAACATTTCCATGAATGCTATAAGCGGTAGCATTCCTTCTTCATTTGGTAATGTAAACTCCCTCGGATACCTGGACTTATCCAATAATCAATTGACTGATGAGATCCCACAAAGTTTGTCTAAATGCTCCTTATTAAAAGGATTGTTTCTTAATGATAACAATCTCTCGGGAAGTATTCCACGATGGTTGGGTAATCTCACAAATTTACAATATATTATAATGCCCAATAATCATCTTGAAGGCCCTATTCCGGTGGAGTTTTGTCGACTTGATTCAGCTTGATTTTGGACATTTCAAACAACAAAATATCCGGGAGTTTACCATCTTGTTTCCATCTTCTCTCTATCGAACAAGTTCACTTGTCGAAAAATATGTTACATGGACAGCTAAAAGAAGGTACATTCTTTAATTGCTCTTCACTTGTGACATTAGATCTTAGCCATAACCGCTTGAATGGCAGCATTCCATATTGGGTTGATGGGCTTTCTCAGTTAAGCTACCTTATCTTAGCTCACAATAATCTTGAAGGTAAAGTGCCAGTTCAATTATGCAGATTGAAGCAGCTACAATTATTAGATCTTTCTCATAATCATCTTCACGGTCCTATTCCTCCTTGTTTTGATAACACCACACTTCATGAAAGTTACAGCAACGGTTCTAGTCATATGCCATTTGAAACATCTTTTTTCATGGAAGGCACTCAAATGTCCATAGAAATTTTAGAATTCACCACAAAGAGCATTGCCTACCCTTACCAAGGAAGAGTGCTTAGCCTCTTATCAGGACTTGATCTTTCTTGTAACAAGCTAATGGGTCATATTCCTTCTCAAATTGGAAATTTAACCAGGATTCAAACATTGAATCTATCTCAGAACAATTTGACAGGACCAATCCCAATAACATTTTCAAACTTGAAGCATATAGAAAGTTTGGATCTTTCTTACAACAAATTGAATGGAAAAATCCCTCATCAACTTGTGGAGTTAAATACATTGGCTGTTTTTAGTGTGGCATACAATAACTTATCGGGCAAGATTCCGAAGCAAGCTGCACAATTTGCAACCTTCAACGAGAGTAGCTACGAGGAAATCCTTTTCTTTGTGGACTCCCATCGCCCATTTGCGGAACACCAGGAACTATTCCAAAGGATTCAACTAGTAATGAAGAAGATGATAATTTGATTGACATGGATAGTTTTTTTATCACTTTTACAACATCATACGTAATTGTGATATTTGGAATCATTGCTGTTCTATATGTGAATCCTTATTGGCGACGTAGATGGTTTTATTTTATTGAAATGCGGATAACTTCTTGTTACTATTTTGTTGTAAACAATGTTATTCCAACTAGATTTTGTTAATGAAATTAATACATAGTTTACTTACATACATACTTTATGAAGATCCTTTAAGTACTAGTCAGGTTTACTTGAGAAAAAAAAAAATTATTGAAACCGAAGTAATATTGAGCATTAAATAGCGTCCAACTTCCAAGCATCTCCCATACATTTATAGCTTGTTATACTTAGTTTCATAATTTACAATGGAAAGAAAGATGAAGATGAGGATTATGCAAGTGATTCAAATTACACCATACATTCTCCAAAAATTAACAAGTGAATCCCCACAAATCTCATATTTTTATAATTGAAAAGTTTCACAGAGACTGGAGTAATTCTGAATTCATCCTCCTCTACCAAGGTATTCCGATTATTGAGTTACTTTGTGATCAAGCTACTGATATAACATTTTTTGTTTGAAGTAACCGCTATAACATTCAATTCAAGGTGGAAGTAAACTAAAACTGGGAAGAAATAGTAGTAAAAACGTGTTGCTCAATATGTATGTCAGGTAGTGTTGTTTTTAGGCAATCTGAAAACAATTGGTACTACAGATATTCTCCTCAACTTTGAGATGAATACAGATATAAAAATGCATATGATCGCACATATTACTTGGAGCTTAGAAAAAATTTCATTAAGAGGAGCAATCAAACCACTTACCAATTGTCGCAGCCGTTCTATAAACTAAAATGGCAATATAATACAAGAAAAAGAACATATAGATACGTGGCAAGAGTTCATTAAGAAGTGACATCACATTCAGGTGAGTTTGCTTATGATATCTTGCTAGCTGGGGCTTTCTCCTGTCTTTCTATGTAAGCCGAGGGAAACCAACCAGCGTCGCCCTTGCATTCACCTTCCGACCATCTGGTAGGGGCCACCTTGAGAAGTTACAGCAAAAAAGGTCAATTAAAAGGAATTTGACCATTCAAAGACTTAAGGTGAATAATTGATGCAAAACAGGCTAATTCTTTTATTTGGAAGAAGTGAATTAGTTGTAATTACTGAAATAATTGCATTAACCATGGAACCATAACAAGATATGAATTCAGATGAAATTTTAAAATGAAAATATGAGATTAGAGCTTCTCAGTTTCCTCACAAGATCAACTAGACGGCTAGGATGGTGCTTTGTAGGTGAAAGTAGTTTCTATAAGCCATAAATTTAATTTTCAGCAGTTCAGCAAGAGTTAAATCCTTCTGAATCATCAAAATATCTAGATTCATTTCGCCTCTTTAAACAGAAAATATAGCAATTTCACTAGGATTTATTGTCGAAGCATGCAAAGCACAGCAAAGCCTTTTTTGTTTTTCCTAATCGCCTCTAAACAGCACATGCATATAAAGTATCCACAAAATTACTACATCCAGCAAAGGATTATTAATTGTTCTCTCACTAGTACTCCCTCTCTCTTCCATCAGGAATCTGTTTATCTTATAGATATTGGTCTAGTCGACAACATGCACTATAATCCTTGAAATAAATTTTGTTATGTACTTTTCTATGATTTTTCAAAACCAATTAAACCCAAAATGAGGTTTAGTTTTCGAGACAAAATAACCAAGCAAACATAAAAATTCACATTTTAGAGGGTAAGCAGGATGGTTTAGAAATGGACCAGCAGCCTTACAATATTCTGATTTGCACTTCAATGTAATAGGAATATATGGTAGGAAAAAGAAAACAAACCATCATTACAGTTGTTATTACACTCATTGCTTTTCAATCAAAATTTTAAGAACAAAATGCCCTGAGCTTTGAATATCAAATAAGTATAAATATTAGTTCTAAATTCCACATATAATAAGTTGTTAAAAGGATAAGTTAATAGCAGAGTAGAAAGATCTATATGCTGTTATTTCGAATAGCAAAGGAGAAAGTAGCTGGCGAACCACAACAAAATCATCAACTGACAGACTTAGCTCCCCATCTGCTTGAGCATCAAATGGATGTATAACCTGCAAGATAATGGGATAAATAAAACTTAATATTAAAAAAATAACAAAAGCAGCAGGAGCAACATCTATTATAAAAACTATGCTTGTGGTCAACAAGGATATACTAGAAACAAAATTCTATTTTTACTAGGAAAAGAATATGTTCTACATGATATCCAGGACTATTGGGTTACATTAGAGTCCCATATAAATTTTGTATGATTTAATGTAGTTTTTTAAATAATAGATGGGAATCCAATTCTGAAATTTTGACTGTTCTCCACAAAGCATAGCCTACACCACAAGAAAACCATAGATACTAAAGGTTACAAGTGTCCAAAATCTTTCAAGTGATTTTGTCAGCTTATGATCAGTCAAGTTCCTCTGCCTAACAAGATAAGCTTTCTGGGCCAAATTTCTCATCAAATGCATAGATTGCTCCAAGGTCACACCCATACAAACATAGTTTTTTGAGGTAAACCAAGGAGAATCAAAATTCAGCCATAATCATAAAAAAAGGCCCAACCAACTTAAAAGAAAATCTTAAGAAGGGGGATCATATGCTGAGCTATCAGTCTTGTATATCATCAGCTACATCGGGAGTGGCTACACAACTTTGAAGTCGTTTGTCTTTCTTTGGCATGTATCTCGGTAACGCCTAACTCAGCTTTGATGTTGTTGAGATATTAATAGGAGAGACACATTATACTTCAATTAGCTCTTGCATTCAATATAGAATAGAGGAATCCTGCACCTATTTCTTTTTTAATTCATTAGTGTTTGCTAAACATCATGCTTAAATGCCTTGTTCTCCTACACAAAGTTCCCGAATGACTACCTCAACACCACATTTTGACATTTTAAGTGCAATTTTATCTGGGGTGAAAGGATACACAGACAGACATCTTCCACTTTCAACACTATTCACTGCTTCCATAGATGTTGTGTGATAATGCAAATACTTCAACAGATGGTAGTGATAGTTGAAAAGAATTTATTGTTCCAAAATTAAAATAAGAATGCAATGTTAAGCAAAAGACCATGCAACATGAAATTAATTGATAAGTGTCAAATTCAGCAAACTAACAAAACTTTCGTGTAAAATAAAGCAAATTTCTGGTGAAAAAAATAAAAAATAAATAAATCTTAAAAGACAGCATTCCAATTTTGTTTATATCTCTTCTATGTTATTT
The DNA here is from genome assembly GCA_025617385.1 of Murraya koenigii. Classification (NCBI taxonomy): domain Eukaryota; kingdom Viridiplantae; phylum Streptophyta; class Magnoliopsida; order Sapindales; family Rutaceae; genus Murraya; species Murraya koenigii. Next base: position 24,369,159 of record CM046812.1, read on the forward strand.
CTTAAGATTTTTTAGGAGAACAATAGAGGAACTTTCAAATATGCAAGAGAACAGAAGCCTTACTCTCGCTATATAGTAGTCATCATTCTGATTAATATGCGTTTGTAAATCAGCTCGATTGGAATTGTTATTCTGATGGACACGTGGGGCATTTACATCCATTTCCAAAGTCACATCATGTGAGGAGGACTCCTCTGATTGCTCCTCTAGGATCATCTAATTAAAGTAGCAAGGGTTGGAAGAGAATACAAAGTCACAATTATTCGCTTGCATAAGAGAGACGAAAATGATAAATACAATATTATCAGCAGTCGACAATAAGAGAATGCTTGAAGGGATGGAAAGATGCAGACAAACGAGTTACAATGCATAGTCCCAAACCTCAGCATATAGCTTCTCTAAAATAGCAATAACGCGTTGATGATATGTTTGCTCAGCATCCACCTGCAAAGGCCAACGACCAGGAAAGTAGCAATTAAACCACTAGGCTAGTGAGAAAGTTAAGTCAGAAATACACTCGCTATAAATCTTGACAAGAAGCACAATTTAAGACATAACAAACCCCAGTCATGAATGAATACTAGGATCGCTTAGCAAACATAATATCAGTCTGTAAGTTCAATTTAAGAAGAGTTGATTTCACATCCATTAGCTGTAGATATTGAGAGTTTACATGCTTTTACTATTGTTTGTTATTGTAACATTTCAAAATGGTGTTGAATTAATTCAACACTGTTGGAAAGAGGGGCTTTCATAAGTAAAAGAAAGCTTCTCGAACCAAAGTGCATGTCCTTGTATTGATCAAGGGCTGTAAACAAATTACATTTGCAGGATGAGTTTTAATCGCTTGATTTACTAACATTTGCCCCTGATTTATTTAGGTTGGAGTAAAGTTAGAAAATTGATCAATTTCTTCTACTAAAACAAACTTAGTACACAGAAGTAAGTGAGCAATTGTTTAACTTTCAAACAACAGCTAAACTAGCGTTTAAAATAAAAATAAAATTGTTATTAGAATAACAACAGATCATCTTGCATCAAAAATTAAGTTTAATTTGTGAATCTTTTTCTATAGGCACGTTAGTTCCTGCTATTGAAATGTTAAAAGCACTGAACAAATATTCAATAAGCTAAATTATGCAAATACTAAAATAAAGGACATATTAAAATATTACTAATTAGAATTTTAATATTTCCTCTGTTTTAATGTTTGCATAATTTTAATTTATTGAAAAGCTACGTCGATCAGCTTTGGGCGCAAAGATTTTAGCTTTTACAAGACTTGATTGACTATGAATAAGGAGTGTTAAAATAGGATGCATCCAACGAAAGACAGGCCACGTGAAGTCTTTTAATTAAGCAAAAGTAGCAGTTCAAACAAATGACACTTGGACCAACATGCAAGCATGAAGTAGCAGGCAAAAGGACAAGTGCTACTTCGGCTTACTTAAAAGACACACGACTCGTCTTTTGTTGAACAAGCATTATATTATTACAAGACAACGGAAATCATTATGATTGTATTAAAAGTTGGCAACAGCACAAAGATAAGAGGCAGAATGTCAACACATGCATAGGCAGACACAAGAAAGTATTAGCTTATATACCATAGCAAAAAGTCTTTGATATGTCATATGTTGCTGCTGCGTTTCAACTGACAGCATGGCAGCAGTTGCTTCTCTGCCAACTGCCATCACTGTAGATTTCAGCTCGGTCAATCTTGCTTCTGCATTTCGAAGCTTCATAGCACTCTCTGCGTTTCAATACTTCAGCTGCCTGGTGAAAATATTCAATATGAATCGAACATAATTCTCGCCTAACCTTATACGTGCACATGTTACCTCAAAGCTTACTTGGGCTTCAACTTCATGCCGGAGTTTGTCATAACAGTGAGTTAGGTGCTGAGCATCTTCCAATGGTGCTCCATTGATTAATGCCCGTAGTGGCTCAGATACCTACATGTCCAAAGACCTGTAACATAATTAGAAACATGAAAAGAAAGACCGAAACCTTAATTAAAAAGTTCCACCAGTATAAGCATGGAATTTGGGCCTACTTTAAGAAAGTATATAAGGATAATTTATGCAATTTTGGGTCTTAGGATGATTGATATTAGGTTAGGGTTCTTCCTTCTGTATTTAAGGTTAAAAACAGAAATGTGTTAAAAAAAAAAGTTAAAAACATAAATAAACCCCTGCAAATATTTAAATCAAGGCTGTAAGGCTTCCACATGCACCCTTCAGTCTCATGGATTTCATTTTAGTGTAGACGCAGGCGTCTTTATCCAAAATGCTTGAAGTCAATTGAGAGAACTCAAGGCCAGTAACTTGTCCCAAGCTTGCCTTTGCTAGTGATGTAGGACATGGCAGGGTTTCTCCAACAATTGAACCAATAAAATTATTAAGTCATGGATGTGACTAGTAGTGGTTTCAGTATAAAACATTAAATATTTCTGAGTTGTAACTTTTAAAGGGATTCTTTATTCAACAATTTAGAATAAAGTTTCCTTATGAGAAGATAATAGTTTCGAAAGTATTTTTACATATAATTCTATATTTGAATTATTTTCTAGTTAGGGATGAATTTATCTGATCACCAAGAACCCCAAGCAAAGTTTCCCTCTCATTTTCCATCAAATCGTGAGAAGTGCCAAATTGAAGAGCAGCTCTTGCAACAGAAGAATCATCACTTTGATTCTCCGCTCCATATTTGCAACAATCTTCAGCCAACTTTCTAGCTGCAACATTTCAATACTAAATATTATACCCAAAACCTCATAAAGAAAAAAAAAATCAAATGTTATAACGAAAGCAAGAGCAAGCAACCTATTTCCATTTGTTTCAAGCTTACTGCAACAAGCCCTTCAACACCACGGACAATATTCCTCTGAAAATGCTGTGCTACATAGCATATATATATTCCAAATTATTGTTCAGATAAAACCATCATACATTAAGCTTCATTTGGTAAACACTTGCAACTGTAAGTCTAGGAGATATAATTGTTTGTACTATTTTTTACACGACTATTATTTCAAAGTCATATTTAATTACCAAAACCAAACAGAGCCTTAATTTTAGTTGAAGGAGGACGGTACCTTAGCAGCCCTGGTGGAATTGTATAGATTTTGAAGTTGTTGGTGACATTCAAGTTCAGCTTCATCAACGGCAACGTTTTCATTGCCAAGATGTAACAAATGCTTCAATACTGCCTGTACAAATCATAAAAAATTAATAAACAAATAAAATAAATTAGAGTGAAAAGTTTAAATAATTATAAAAAAAAAAGGAACAGACTTGCTGCTGCTTGGCGACTTGTTCTCGGAGCTTAATTGCCTGTTTCTTGGTAGCTTCCATACTGTTTCTTTCAAAAAGCGAAGACGGCCCAGCTCATGTATTTGAATAAAAAGTGTGATCGAGAGAAAAAAATAAAAAGGCATGAATAATTTTGTCTAAAAGCGAAAATCAAGGGAAGCCAGCTCCTTCCAGAAGATAAAAAATTACAAAAAAAAGAAAAGAAAAGAAAATTATAAGTCTGAAAGGAAACGATGATAGTGGAAGTGTGCGGTGTGGCTGCCAGCTCTTGGGATTGTATTGTCGGGTAAGGTAATAGTGGAGAATTTTTTTTAGAAGTTTGAACAGATCACGTTGACTTTTGTTGACCAGATTCTAAAGCAAAACGGCACAGCCCAGAAATTTTTTTAATAGAATAACCAGAAAGCTCCATTTTGTTGGGCACTGTTCAAAAATGTTGTTTTATTCTTCTTATAATTTAAGCTTGCGTTAGATTTAAATCACTTCTTAAATTCTTGCTTTACTTGCACCGCTTCAAACTGTTCTATACACGTAACGGTTTTACTCAACGGCTGTAGCTCCATGATTGTTTGACGTCGTCCGTTTCTGTGATGAGTACTATTATTAAATTAGTTATTTTGAAGGAGCAAATAAAAACCCACTAATTTTATAAAATTTGAGCGATATAGAATAAATTAAAAAATAATTAAAAATTTAACTTTTACTTTTAGTGGTTGAATATATTTTGTATTTTATTTCAACACTGCAGTAATTGTTCCTTTCACACCCATTTATCATGGATAGAAAAAATGAAATCTAAAGTCACCTGTTTAGCTAAAGAATCATTAATTAAAAAAAAAAAAATTTCCATTTTGATTTGAGGATCCATGTTTTGAACTGCCACCTAATGTTCATCAAGAACAGAGTATGGCTTGTGATTAGAATAAACTCAGAGGGACAAATAAACTACTTGGTTTAGTTTCCTGATTCACACAGACAACTTCAGTTTAGTACCCTGGACACATAAAGTTGCTTACGAGTAACTCCTCATTGTGCTTAGATAAAGCTAATAGCATAGATGTATGACACTGCAAGTTCCAACAAAGTTAACTCAATAGCTGAAGTTTGGTAACTGGATAAGCTGTTTGCGTAAAAATCACAGCTGACACACACCTCTGTTTATACCAAGCAAATGAAAAGTATCTGATTTTAGCCTGGATCAAAGAAATTGTTATTGAAGGAGAATGTGCTACTCTCTCATGAAGAAAAGCATATGGGGCATACCATGATAGCATACAATACAAGGAGTCTCCATGCTCTGCTTTTTCACACTCTCAGGGGGGCAATATTCCCCAATTCCCCCTTGGAAATTCTGATTACGACAAATTATTCATCGCATGATGCAATCAAAGTAGTGAAAAGTTAAGAAAAATATGAGTCCTAAGTAATTACTAGGCAAGGCCACTGAGAGCAACATTGTTCCAGGCATTATATGCATGCATGGTGTGGTACAAAGAGCACGTTCAATTCCACACTATAACACAAACCCAGAAAGAGAAGTAATAACTCAAGTGAAACAACGACAAGAGGAAGATAAAATGATATAGAACAAAGAATTTCAACGAGAGCAACATACAATAGACTGAAGACACTTGATCGGGTTGTTGATTGCAGCCTTAAACTTGCAAATAGTTACTGCTCTAAGAAGTGAAAATGGTGCAAACCTCCATTTACTGTAAAACATTCTATTAATACAAAAAAAAAAAATTCAGATATCTTGACATAAAAATAGCCATTTGACTGTCTTAATAAAGTCGCACATAACCATTCGTATTGATCCAGTGGCGCACAGCCTGCTATAAGCATACAACAGGTGTATGTATACTAGCTCCTAATCTTATCAATACACTGGCGAGAACTTAAGAAGAAAACTATTTCTCCGTCTCTTTTTTGAAATTTCACAATAAAACAGCTGTAAAAGTTATGTTCTAACCTTATGATAAATGCTCTACTACACTTACGAAAGGCTGCATGAATCATTGTCCTCAGGGAACTATATTTAGATAAAAGAATATTAGAACCACTCTAGAATATCTTTACGTTGCTGGATCTAACAGGAATCTGCATGTGGCAACAATTGCTAGATCTACAATTCCACAACTAGTAGTTTGTGTTTCTTAAAAAATTTGAAATACATAGGAGCACACCGTGAGACACTGCTACAATCTACTGAGATCTAACTTATATGATACTTTAAGCTACTAAGGTTTGCATATTTCTATATGTTAAATTAATACTACCATCTATAATCACTCCAAAACCACAGATGATATGCTGCTTTTGGCCACTTATTACTAGCATCAACAATTATAAATAAGAAACAAATGGTTTACCCTTTTTTTTTTTTTTTTTCGCTAAGAAACAAAAGATTATACTTGTTGCATCTAAATAATGTTCTGCAGTTGAGACCATGGCGCAAGGTTTAAATATTGCTGCTTAGAACACTTGTAGTTGGATCTTGTCTCCCACATTGTAGCCAAGATTGGCTACTCTGGTAATGAATCAACACCCTCCTGCTCAGGGCCATGAAGATCTGGAAGCTCAGCACTAGTGGAGAACTTCATCAATCTCTTCTTCTCAGCATACTTGAGACAAGGCTGCATTATGAGACCAATTACCACAGCACCAATGCTTATAACTGCAACTTTTAAAGTAGAAAGAGCCAACACAACACAAATCAATATGGTTGGAGGAATACACATGATAACAGCTCCAACAGTGCCAGTGGGTATTTTGTAAGGACGAGATGCAGCAGGATATTGCATCCTTAACCGTACAAATGCTATGAACTCCATAATCATTCCAAAACAGTACAGGAAGTTCTCTGCAGCTACAATATCTTGAAAGCTCAGCCACGATAGCAAAACCACACCAGATGGTGAGAATATGATTCCAATCAAAGGAGTCCCATAACGAGACCTCTTAGCAAAAAACTCAGGTAGCATGCCACGCTCAGCCATCCCCAAAAGTTGGAATGAGTCGCTGCTCATCTCGGCCACAAACATGCCCATATTCGACATTGCTGCAGCTCCTGAATCCACCATCTCAACCAAACTCCTCCAAGCACTTTAGCGATATCCGAAAAGTAACCATCGGTCCACAAGTTGCGATCTAATGGAATAGCTCCAGTGCCAACTAGAAGGGGAAAGAAATACCCAAAAACGACCAAGATCAAAGCATAAAACAAAGCCTTTGGAAGAGTCTTCTTTGGGTTATCCACCTCTCCAGCTAGTGTACTTATTGAGTCCCAGTAGTTGAGATTCCAAAACAGGGTGTTCAAATACAAATTCCAATCCACTTCACCTAAACTTACTACAAGCCATCTTGATGGCTCTAACTTGGGGATGGACACAAGTCCCATAACCAGAAAAGGAAGGAGTGAGAAAATCCCTAAAAGAACAGCAACCCATCCCACAATGGTTAGACCCCTATAGTTCATGAAAGTGAGAACAAATCAAAAGCATATGTTCTTAAAGCCGTCAGATTGCAAGATTGAGCAACATTAACAGAATCAATAGAGTGAATGTAAAGAGATCTGAAAAGAAAATAAAATAAGAGATGAAGAGAAATAAATCGAACCATCAAAGTGCATGCAGGGCAGAAAGGCAGATACTAGAGAAGCTCCATCGTGTTAGAAGAGCCCAAATCAAAATCATCTAACTGAGTTTCTTTCATCCATCGGGCAAATTTGGAGTATTATAATATAATATATGTTTACTTTAATTTTCGGAACATAAAATAAATAACACGTGTTTGGTTTTGGATTTTTTCTTTTGTTCTGATAATATCATCTGAATCCCTGAGTTTTGACTAATTATCAACTGAATCCAGTTAGTTTCTAAATTGAAATAACATTAGGTCATAAGATTTATACTGCATTTAGCATTGTAAACTTATAGTATACATAATACATGAAAAGGCTTCGTCAAGTAGTAGTAATAGGGGCATAGGAAATAAGTTTTTTAGAATTTAGATAATGTACTTGATCCTAGGAAAATCTCTTAGCACTTGAGTTAGGCATTTACCTTAAGAGTTTAGTAAATCATTTAAATAAATTATAGTTATAATAAATTCGTTACGACAATTTAAGTTTTTTTTTTCCCATCAAATGGGTATGAGGCAAAACTACCTTAGTTTCTAATGCAACATTAATATTTCATACTCTGACTATTAATTTAATGGCAGTAGCTTTTATGTACAATAATTTTGACTCTTTTGTTAAGTTTAAAAGGAACTTTTAAAATAATAGTGATAACTTATTTAGAACAAATGGTAAAATTGTAGTTTGTAATATTACTTTCACAAATAATAAGGACTGATTTGATAATAATCTTTCAAATAACAATAAAGTGTTAATTACTATTTAACTTTTTAAACTAATTTTTAAATTTAAAACAAGTATGAAGGCTGAAACATGTGCATTAAATTTTAATTAAAAAGTGGCTGCTTTGAATGTAAGTTCGTGACAAATTGACAATTAAAAAGAGAAGTAGGAAATATATATGGCGATGGAAGGGAAAAAATTAAGTAAGGGGATCATATTCTTCATTGGACCTATAAAAGGAGGGAAACAAGAATATATATTCCAAATTTTCTTACTAGTGGATGGGATACCACGTGTCTTTATCTAAGTATGATTATTGGTATTAACATTTCTCTACGTAGTAAGCTAAAAAAAAAGAAAAAAAAAATTCACTATCTATCATGTTAAAAATGGCATACGGCAATTTTGCATGGTCCTATTTGGTATAACAAGAGAAAATTTTGAATTCACACCAAGAACAAAGCAAAACCCATGAAAATTCACCTCTAGCGTGGGTTGGATTTGATGAAATCAGTATCTCTTTAATTTTTCTGCTTACTTTCTTGGCATCCAAACAAGTTAAAACACTGATGAGACAACAATGTGAAGGCATGAATGGGCATAGTAGGTATTTCAAATGTATTTTATACATATTTTGAGAGGTGTCAATTGTAGAACATTTTGTTGCAACTTTTTCACATTAATTAATGTTTGAAGAACTTGTTTAAAAAATGATATTTTAAACGTCTCCAAAAGAGAGAGAAAAAAAGAGTGAAGGTTGCATTACCTCATCATTATTAGAGTCTTGTTGCGACGATAGTTCAAAATTAACAATCTGTGAATGATTGATAGACAACGATGTTGTATTTATACAGATCACTAACGTGTTGATTCATGTTTAATTTTTTATCAGTAGAAACTTTCGTGGTTGAATGCATGCTTAGAGAACAACAAGAGAAGAAGAGGGGAGGCAAGAGAAGAGAAGAACAGAGAGATGGCGGATAGCAAATATGATATGCTAGCTAACTACATACAAACCCAAGAAAGATATCATAAACATTTTTTTTATAATTTTGTATTTGGGTTTTCTCATTGGTTTGTCACATGCTTTCGAGTGAAGCAATGCGTTACATCATAAATTGCTCATTTTTGGGGAGGTGGTAAATAAAGTGAGGGTAATGCATTCTATCGTATATACAAAAAAAAAAAGAGTTTCTGAATTTTCAAAAGTTTCTCTATTTCTTCCACATTCTTGTACTTAAAATAAAATTTTCTTATACTTTACATCAACTTCGAAAAAATAAATTGTTTCTATATTTAAACGCATGCATTATTTTAGAAACTGAGTTTTATGGACACAAATGTACAATATAAGATATTTTTTTATAAATTGAAAGTATAGTAAGCTACTGTGGATTCAGCCAGATAGTAACTAATGGCGTAGATTTCCCAATTTTAACTTTGTTTTTGTTGGCATCTTTTATTGGAATCGTAGCTGTTTTCTTCAGCGATTCATCAGTATCCAGTTCCATTTTTGTCCTTTTCCAGTGCAAGATAGTGTGCAGTGATAAGCTTTTTAAATTTTCAAATTTTTTTTCTTATGAAGTTCAAAAATTTTCAAATTTTATTAATTTTGATTTTTTTTTTGTTCTTTTAATGATCTTTCAAGTGTTGATATAAGGTCATCAAAGGTTTGTGAACTTGGGGTGTTGAATTATAAGGCGAAGCGTGTATTCTATCCATTTTAAGCAAGTAAGTTTCGCTGTCGGTATGATTACTACTGGGCTTCTATCTTCATGCTTGCCTTTGCTAGTGATGTAGGACATGGCGGGGTTTCTCCAACAATTGAACCAATAAAATTATTAAGTCATGGATGTGACTAGCGATGGTTTCGATATAAGACATTAAATATTTACGAGTTGTAACTTTTAAAGGGATTCTTTATTCAACAATTTAGAATAAATTTTCCTTATGAGAAGATAATAGTTTGAAAGTAATTTTACATATAATTCTATATTTGAATTATTTTCTAGTTAAGGATGAATTTACACGATCACCAAGAACCCCAAGCAAAGTTTCTCTCTCATTTTCCATCAAATCGTGACAAGTGCCAAATTGAAGAGCAGCTCTGGCAACAGAAGAATCATCACTTTGATTCTCTGCTCCATATTTGCAACAATCTTCAGCTAACTTT